>CM070825.1:28260816-28453316 GCA_036326025.1 Chrosomus eos | reverse complement strand
TATGGCTTATTCATGTGTTCAGGTGGTTGCTAGGTGGTTGCTAGGGTGTTCTGGGTGGTTGCTAGGGCATTGCTAGACGGTTGCTAGGGTATTCTGGGTGGTTGCTATGGTGTTGCTAGGTGGTTGCTAGGCGGTTGCTAGGGTGTTCTGGTTGGTTGCTAGGCGGTTGCTAGGGTGTTCTGGGTGGTTGCTAGGGCGTTGCTAGGCGGTTGCTAGGGTGTTCTGGGTGGTTGCTAGGCGGTTGCTAGGGTGTTCTGGGTGGTTGCTAGGGCGTTGCTAGGCGGTTGCTAGGGTATTCTGGATGGTTGCTAGGCGGTTGCTAGGGTGTTCTGGGTGGTTGCTAGGCGGTTGCTAGGGTATTCTGGGTGGTTGCCAGAGCGTTGCTAGGCGGTTGCTAGGGTGTTCTGGGTGGTTGCTAGGCGGTTGCTAGGGTGTTCTGGGTGGTTGCTAGGGCGTTGCTAGGGTATTCTGGATGGTTGCTAGGCGGTTGCTAGGCGGTTGCTAGGGTATTCTGGATGGTTGCTAGGCGGTTGCTAGGGTGTTCTGGGTGGTTGCTAGGCGGTTGCTAGGGTATTCTGGGTGGTTGCTAGGGCGTTGCTAGGCGGTTGCTAGGGTGTTCTGGGTGGTTGCTAGGCGGTTGCTATGGTGTTCTGGGTGGTTGCTAGGGCGTTGCTAGGCGGTTGCTAGGGTATTCCGGATGGTTGCTAGGCGGTTGCTAGGCGGTTGCTAGGGTATTCTGGGTGGTTGCTAGGCGGTTGCTAGGGTATTCTGGATGGTTGCTAGGCGGTTGCTTGGGTATTCTGGATGGTTGCTAGGCGGTTGCTAGGGTGTTCTAGGTGGTTGCTAGGCGGTTGCTACGGTATTCTGGGTAGTTGCTAGGGCGTTGCTAGGCGGTTGCTAGGGTATTCTGGGTGGTTGCTAGGCGGTTGCTAGGGTATTCTGGGTGGTTGCTATGGTGTTACTAGGTGGTTGGTAGATGTCACAGATGGTTACTATGGACTTTGTAGCATTTTCTTGGCATGATTTAACACTTAGCTAATCAATATTAGCATGTAGCTATTCACTGCTAGCATGTGTAGCATGTAGCAAGTCCTGTTTGCTAGCATGAGTCAAAAGAGCCAACCCCCATCTCTATACGATGTTCTGATTTAGAGATATTGGTCTTGCAAAACGGTTGCTAGGGTACTTTGTTGGTTGCTAGGGAGTGGCTTGGCAGCTGCCAATCATGAAGCTCCAAAGTCAATGTGAATGTATAAACCAACCCCCATCTCTATACGATGTTTACATGTAGAGATATAGGTCTTGCAAAATGGTTGCTAGGGTACTCTGTTTGGTTGCTAGGGAGTGGCTTGGCAGCTGCCAATCATGAAACTCCAAAGGCTGCTTGTCAGTATGAATGATATAAACCAACTCCCATGCCTCTGTGACATTCAGAATGGAAGATATCCCTCTTTGGATTTTGGTTGCTAAGGTGCTCGATAATGGTTGCTAGGGCGTGGCCAGTAAGTGTTGAGGTGATTCAGGATTGGCTGTTTGCTGGCCCGAGTCAAACGAGCCCACCCTCATGTTTCTATGACACTTATATCCTGAGATATCCCTTTGATCTCTTTTAATGGAAGTCTATGGAACTTGTTGCTAAGGAGCTCTAAATGGTTGCTAGGGCATGGCTTGATAGCTTCACAATGATCTTGAGACACTGATTGGCCGTCTGAGTAAAATGAGCCCGCCCCTTTGTCTCTACGACACTGTGATCCAGAGTTATGTTCAATATAAAAGCGGTTTCTATGGTGTAGGACGGCCCATTTCATGGGCCGTCCTACACCATAGTAAGTCTATGGGGGCAACTTTGGGCAGCTCCTGCCCCTCAGGGGTGCAACTTTTACCCCATTTTTAGGTATGTTCTTACAGAGCCTGTAAGCCTCTTCAAATGTGGCAAATCACACATTTCTGTGAAATCTGAGCTCTGAGCTATGACTCTTCAAAGTTTTTCACCATGTTAACCCTTGGGGGACGAAAACCGCGTCCACGCGTTTTGGCAGATTTTTTTCACATAGCAGCAACTTAGACATAATATACTTCGTCATTTTTGGTCAGATAAATAAAATGAATACATGATTATAAACTATAGAGGGTCTTCTTTTTTTTGTGTACGCTCACATTATCATCAAAACCTTGTGTTTTTGTAAAATAAATAAAATAAATAGGGTGCGCTTTCAGCTCACTCTGTCTCCGCAAAAATCTTTCTGAAACAAGTCTGGAAAATCTACTGAAACTCGGCTAATACTTATCACACAAACATGAAACACACATCTAAATAAAGCTTTATATTTCTACTTTTAAATAAAACAATCGACATTTAAAACAAATATTCTCATGCAATGAAATCTGTATGAAACTAAAGAGAACTACAGTTTCTCCTGTCTCACCTAATTAACTTTAATGTGTTCACACCCACTCGCAGAACGCGCTATTCATAAGATAATGTGTGAGGTGACTATGCAAAATAGATAAACGCCCCCAGGCAAATGCCTTAAAAGCAGCAAGTTTAAACATTACCTTCATTCACTTCCCTGCGCGTTTGAAAGATGGTACGCTACACCGGCGAGGAAGCTCTTCAGCTCGTCCTGGATAGTGACGACGAGTTCACAGTTTCATCGGAAGAGGAGCGGGACTCTGATGACGAACGTTTGTATTTTGAAGAGCGACGTGATCCAGCCGTGGATACAGATACGGATGAGTAAGTCTTTTAAACTTACATTAGTTGACAAGCTATTTTATATAAACATGTACATGTATTACTGGTTGGACTATTTCCAGACTTGCCATCCAGTATTCAGAGTATTAAAATGTAAAATGTATCTTAATAGGCAGGTTTTAGTTACGTTTACATTGGCTAGCATATAGGCTATATGCTGTATGATATGTAAAATTACGTTTAAATTGTTATGCTGTATGATGTTAAATTACGTTTAAATTGTTATGCCTATATGCTATGATATGTTAAATTACGTTTAAATTATCTTGCCTATATGCTGTATGATATGCTAAATTACATTTACATTGTCTAAGTAGTTAGCCTATATGCCATATGCTGTATGATATGCTAAATTACATTTACATTGTCTAAGTTAGCCTATATGCTGTATGATATGCTAAATTACATTTACATTGTCTAAGTTAGCCTATATGCTATATGCTGTATTATATGGTAAATTATATATATATATAAAGGACTATGTTTAGATTATATTTTTGACTATAGTATTTATGCTGACTCATTATTATCAGCGAAGTGTGTGCTCGCAAATATCTGTTGTAAATGTGCTGAAATGTGTAAATATCCCCGGTTGATTATGTGCGCAAATGTGTTAGGTGTGCTAACTCCGGTAATGGCCCATTGACACGCATATACAGCACGCGTGTACCATTATTGACACATCAGTTATTCATATAGGCTAATGGTACTATACTTTGAAATATTTATGTAATAAGTTTTCAACTTTTTTTTTTTACAGAAATGTTGTTGCATCACTACCTTCTCCAACTCGTAGGGAGCGCAGCAACACAGGTGGAAATCAGAAAGAGTAAGTACAGTATTTACCCACTATTTTACAGATGTTAGTTCAATTTTGTTTATATACTTAGTGATGCAAAATGAGCTTGTATGATTTTATTATTTATTTTCGGAGGTTGGTTGATAAGATTACATATGTTTTCTTTGTGTTATCAGCATGCTAATGCCTATCAGTTATGCATGTGCTGGAATAGTAAAATATATGATAATAATAGGTTTCAACTTTTTTTTGAAAGGAATGTAGGTTGCACACTCTCACCTCCAACTGCAACTCGCACTAGGAGGACACGCAGCAACACAGGCGGAAATCAGAAAAAGTAAGTACATAATTACCCACTATTTTACAGATGTTAGTTAAATTTTGTTTATATACTTAGTGATGAAAACAATATGTATGTGCATGTGTGGCTTTACAAAAAATGTGTTGTTGTTGTTTGATGGTATATTACTTTTTTCAACCTTCATTAATATTATTATTTTTATAGGAATGTGGTAGCATCCCTCTCACCTTCACCTGCAACTCGCACTAGAAGGGCACGCGGCAGGTGTTCAGTTTTAAGAACAATTGAAAATGATACTGAGTAAGTACACTTATTCCCTCTTTTTCAGATATTAGCATAATTCTGTTTACATATTCCATAAAAAAATTGTGCGTCTGTATGGCTTTATAAAAAAAAAAATGTTTTGGGCAATATTACATTTAGTGATTTACTTTTTTTGGGGGGTGTAATAAACATGCTCACAATTGTTTGTTTGTTTTACAGCTACAAAGATGATGGTGATCATCAGACACCTGTTGCAAAGAGGGCCAAGACAAACATTCAGGCAAGCAACGAGCAGTCCACAATGTCATGGAGAACAGAGACTGACATTGACATGGATTCACAGACTCTGAGATTCCTGCCTGCACAGAAACCTGGACCACAACTGAGTTCTGCTGACACACACACTCCTCAGAGTCTCTTCAAAAGGTTTTTTTCTGAGAATGCAGTGTCAACTCTGTGCCACAACACCAATGCTCAGGCTGCTGGTGCAATTGCAAAGGGCCGCAAATATAAATGGACAGATGTCAGCATCAGTGAGATGTACCGCTACATTGGGCTGGTGTTTTACATGGCCATGGTGAAGATGAGCTCTGTCAGGGACTACTGGCGGCAAGACAGTCTTTTCTCTTTGCCTTTTCCTGCCACACTCATGTCCAGGGACAGATACCGCACCATTTCATGGAATGTGCACATGAGTCACCCAGATGCAGATAAGGAGAATGACAGAAAGAGGGGCACACCTGAACATGACCGTCTTTTCAGGATCAAACCTCTCATGGATACCATTCGTCATGCTTGTAAAGCCATCTATCATCCTAGAAGAAACTTAGCTGTGGATGAAAGAATGGTGGCATGTAAAGCACACACAGGCATGACACAGTACATGAAAGCTAAGCCAACCAGATGGGGTTTCAAGTTGTTTGTTCTTGCAGACTCTTCAAATGGATACACTGTGGACTTTTCTGTGTACACAGGAAAGAACAACTTTCCCACAGGCCATGGACTGTCATATGATGCTGTAACATCTCTTTTGGACTGTAAAGTTTTAGGCTCTGGGTACCATGTGTACATGGACAATTTTTACACAAGCCCAAAGCTCCTAAAAGACTTGTTTGCAATGAAGTTTGGTGCATGTGGGACTTACAGGGACAACAGGAAGGACTGCCCTCGGAATGCAGCTAATTCACTCTCAAAAAGATCTGCCAGGGGATCCATCAGGTGGATTCGGGATGGACCTCTTATATTTGTGAAGTGGATGGACACACGAGAGGTATCTGTCTGTTCCACCATTCAATCCGCTTATACTGGTGAGACTGTGCAGAGGAGGGTGAAAACACAAGATACATGGAGGACAATGACATTTCCATGTCCTGCACCTGTGACTGCATACAACAAGCATATGGGGGGCGTTGACCTGTCTGATCAGCTCTTACAGTACTACACTGCACAGCACAAAACCATGAAGTGGTACAGAAAGATCTTTCTACACTTCTTGGACATTGCTGCCACCAATGCTTTCCTTATCCACAAAGAGCTATGTGGTAACATGACCCATAAACAGTTCATGGAACAACTTATTGCAGAGCTCTGTGGTGTGTCACAAAAAGTAGCACCAAAACAAACCAGTAGTGACCATGTGCCGGTTCCAGGAGCTGAGCTGAGCTCAGATGCAAAGAACATTTGCACAGTTGGTCGCAAGATCTGTGTGCTTTGCAAAGGACAGCTTGGTAAAAGGCAGGACACACCTTGGAAATGCCAGGCATGTAATGTTCACTTGTGTCTTCAGTTGAACAGGAACTGTTTTAAAAAATGGCACCAAGACATGTAACTGTATTCTCAAAACAATCGGATTGCTTTGATTTCACTACTTTCAGCCCGCTAGCATAGCAGGTGTGGTCTGCGAGGATAGCGATCTGCTTTTACTTTTGTTTATTTTGCTCACATTTGATTTGCTTAGAGCCTGCATCAACGGGGCATAAGCATATACTGTGACATACCTGCCTTTACTTTTGTTTATTTTGCTCACATTTGATTTGCTTAGAGCCTGCATCAACGGGGCATAAGCATATACTGTGACATACCTGCCTTTACTTTTGTTTATTTTGCTCACATTTGATTTGCTTAGAGCCTGCATCAACGGGGCATAAGCATATACTGTGACATACCTGCCTTTACTTTTGTTTATTTTGCTCACATTTGATTTGCTTAGAGCCTGCATCAACGGGGCATAAGCATATACTGTGACATACCTGCCTTTACTTTTGTTTATTTTGCTCACATTTGATTTGCTTAGAGCCTGCATCAACGGGGCATAAGCATATACTGTGACATACCTGCCTTTACTTTTGTTTATTTTGCTCACATTTGATTTGCTTAGAGCCTGCATCAACGGGGCATAAGCATATACTGTGACATACCTGCCTTTACTTTTGTTTATTTATCGCTCACAATTTTATCGCTTTGTTTATAGCCGACTGATTATTTATTTATTTTACTCCCATTTGATTTGCGTAGAGCAAATTTAGAACATTTAGTTTCTCCACATAGAGGAATTACAATAAAACAGATTGAAAAACCTTTGAATCTCCTCTCATTCTTTGTTCAGGCTGCCTCACTTCATAGACGTAATATTTGACAGATGAAATGTAGCCTAATTGTGTTTACATTGTCATAATGTAAAAGTAAAAGTTCCTATTCTTGTGTGAAATTACAAATGCCTTTTTTTAATCCATGGTAATTAGTGATTGATAATGATAATAATACAGTTTCTTTGATTAGGTGTGCTCTGCTGCTAACTAACCATCATCCTTCAGAAATCATTCTGATATGATTTTTTTTTTTTTTTAAATCAATGTTGGAAACAGTTGTGCTGCTTAATTGTTTTGATTAGTGATAGTGATCGTTTTTTTTTTTATAGAATTCTTTGAATGCATTTTTTTATATAAAAAAACAAGTTTGGTCTTTTTATGTTTTTGTTTTTTTTCAAAGGATGTGTTAAGTGATATGAATGACTTGAAGTCTTTATGTTCTTAGGAAAGATTTCTATTTTGAATAAATGCTGTTCTTTTTATTCATCTGTGAATCATTCTTAGTTCAGGCTGCCTCACAGCACCTTGATGGGCCATTAGCCATTGGGGGAGTGGGGGAGTGTCTTTAGTCTTCCCAGGTGTAAATCGCATTAATATTCATGGGCATTAACACTCCCACGCATACAGCAGTAATGACCCAAAAACTGATGTAAGAAATTCAAATCGTTATATTGATCTTTCTGAAAGAGTGGTCAGAATGATTTTCACTTCATTTTGAAGTAAAAGTTCTAGCCTACAAGAATAGTAACTCAAAAGTATTGTTTTCAACTATTCAGTATGTGTTAAATGGCCTTATTGCGGTGACATTTTTTTTCCCAAAACGTACTAACCACGCATATTATTTTTTTTCTATAAAATGCAAACATGTACATCCATTTTGCTCACATATTATTGTAGCAGAGTTTGTGCTGAATACAGCAAATTTATATGTTGGCAAATGGTATGTTTTAAGTAGCTGAAATAAGCACAAATGTCAGGGCATACCAAAACACAGAAAGAGCCCGAAAACACCTCAGACCCCAGAGGGTTAAGTCAATGGGTTTTTTTGGGCAACTTTGGGCAGCTCCTGCCCCCCAGGGGTGCAACTTTTACCCCATTTAGGGGTATGTTCTTAAAGAGCCTGTCAGCCTCTTCAAATGTGGCAAATCACATGTTTCTGTGAAATCTGATCTCTGAGCTATGATTCGTCAAAGTTTTTCCCCATGTTAAGTCTATGCGTTTTTTTTTGGGCCGTTTTTCGCCCCTGGGGCGAACATCGTACCCCCGATCGCTTATAAAAGTCATAGCACACCATTCCCGAACAGGCCGCACGTTTTGACACCTCATTCATGGGTCTGTGACAAAAACTGCGGGAGGAGTTACGCGCCGAAAAAAAAGTGGAAGAAGAAGAAGAAGAAGAACTAGAATGTACATTTCCAGGAGAAAATGTGAAATGGTGCTTGCAGTGGCAAAACTCGACGCTCGGTTGCTAGGTGTGTGTACATGATTGCATACGACCAAACAACCAGATGTTCTGGTGCTGAGATATGGCTTATTCATGTGTTCAGGTGGTTGCTAGGTGGTTGCTAGGGTATTCTGGGTGGTTGCTAGTGCATTGCTAGACGGTTGCTAGGGTGTTCTGGTGGTTTGCTAGGCGGTTGCTAGGGTGTTCTGGGTGGTTGCTAGGCGGTTGCTAGGGTGTTCTGGGTGGTTTCTAGGCGTTGCTAGGCGGTTGCTAGGGTATTCTGGATGGTTGCTAGGCGGTTGCTAGGTGTTCTGGTGGTTGCTAGCGGTTGCTAGGTATTCTGGGTGGTTGCTAGGGCGTTGCTAGTGTTGCTAGGTATTCTGGTGGTTGCTAGCGTTGCTAGGTGTTCTGGTGTTGCTAGGCGTTGCTAGGGTGTTCTGGTGGTGCTAGGGCGTTGCTAGGCGGTTGCTAGGGTATTCTGGATGGTTGCTAGGCGGTTGCTAGGGTGTTCAGGTGGTTGCTAGGCGGTTGCTAGGGTATTCTGGGGGGTTGCTAGTGCATTGCTAGACGGTTGCTAGGGTATTCTGGGTGGTTGCTATGGTGATGCTAGCGGTTGCTAGGGTGTTCTGGGTGGTTGCTAGGCGGTTGCTAGGGTGTTCTGGGTGGTTTCTAGGGCATTGCTAGGCGGTTGCTAGGGTATTCTGGATGGTTGCTAGGCGGTTGCTAGGGTGTTCTGGTGGTTGCTAGCGTTGCTAGGTATTTTGGTGGCTGCTAGGCGTTGCTAGGTGGTTGCTAGGGTATTCTGGGTGGTTGCTAGGCGTTGCTAGGGTTCTGGTGGTTGCTAGGCGGTTGCTAGGGTGTTCTGGTGTTGCTAGGGCGTTGCTAGGCGGTTGCTAAGGTATTCTGGATGGTTGCTAGGCGGTTGCTAGGGTGTTCTGGGTGGTTGCTAGGGCGTCGCTAGGCGGTTGCTAGGGTATTCTGGATGGTTGCTAGGCGGTTGCTAGGGTGTTCTGGGTGGTTGCTAGGCGGTTGCTAGGGTATTCTGGATGGTTGCTAGGGTGTTGCTAGGTGGTTGCTAGGGTGTTCTGGGTGGTTGCTAGGCGGTTGCTAGGGCGTTGCTAGGCGGTTGCTAGGGTATTCTGGATGGTTGCTAGGCGGTTGCTAGGGTATCTGGGTGGTTGCTAGGCGGTTGCTAGGGTGTTCTGGGTGGTTGCTAGGCAGTTGTTATGGTGTTCTGGTGGTTGCTAGGCGGTTGCTAGGGTGTTCTGAGTGGTTGCTAGGGCATTGCTAGGCGGTTGCTAGGGTATTCTGGATGGTTGCTAGGCGGTTGCTAGGGTGTTCTGGGTGGTTGCTAGGTGGTTGCTAGGGTATTCTGGGTGGTTGCTAGGGCGTTGCTAGGCGGTTGCTAGGGTATTCTGGGTGGTTGCTAGGCGGTTGCTAGGGTATTCTGGGTGGTTGCCATGGTGTTACTAGGTGGTTGGTAGTTGTCACAGATGGTTACTATGGAGTTTGTAGCATTTTCTTGGCATGATTTAACACTTAGCTAATCAATATTAGCATGTAGCTATTCACTGCTAGCATGTGTAGCATGTAGCAAGTCCTGTTTGCTAGCATGAGTAAAAAGAGCCAACCCCCATATCTATACGATGTTTTGATGCAGAGATATTGGTCTTGCAAAACGGTTGCTAGGGTACTATGTTTGGTTGCTAGGGAGTGGCTTGGCAGCTGCCAATCATAAAGTTTCAAAGTCAATGTGAATGTATAAACCAACCCCCATCTCTATACGATGTTCTGATGCAGAGATATAGGTCTTGCAAAATGGTTGCTAGGGTACTCTGTTTGGTTGCTAGGGAGTGGCTTGGCAGCTGCCAATCATGAAACTCCAAAGGCTGCTTGTCAGTATGAATGATATAAACCAACTCCCATGCCTCTGTGACATTCAGAATGGAAGATATCCCTCTTTGGATTTTGGTTGCTAAGGTGCTCGATAATGGTTGCTAGGGCGTGGCCAGTAAGTGTTGAGGTGATTCAGGATTGGCTGTTTGCTGGCCCGAGTCAAACGAGCCCACCCTCATGTTTCTATGACACTTATATCCAAAGATATCCCTTTGATCTCTTTTAATGGAAGTCTATGGAACTTGTTGCTAAGGAGCTCTAAATGGTTGCTAGGGCGTGGCTTGATAGCTTCACAATGATCTTGGGACACTGATTGGCCGTCTGAGTAAAATGAGCCCGCCCCTTTGTCTCTACGACACTGGGATCCAGAGTTATGTTCAATATAAAAGCGGTTTCTATGGTGTAGGACGGCCCATTTCATGGGCCGTCCTACACCATAGTAAGTCTATGGGGGCAACTTTGGGCAGCTCCTGCCCCTCAGGGTGCAACTTTTACCCCACTGTGAGGTATGTTCTTACAGAGCCTGTAAGCCTCTTCAAATGTGGCAAATCACACATTTCTGTGAAATCTGAGCTCTGAGCTATGACTCTTCAAAGTTTTTCACCATGTTAAGTCAATGGGGTTTTTTGGGCAACTTTGGGCCGCTCCTGCCCCCCAGGGGTGCAACTTTTACCCCATTTACGGGTATGTTTTTAAAGAGCCTGTCAGCCTCTTCAAATGTGGCAAATCACACGTTTCTGTGTTATCTGATCTCTGAGCTATGATTCGTCAAAGTTTTTCCCCATGTTAAGTCTATGCGTTTTTTTGGGCCGTTTTTCGCCCCTGGGGCGAACATCGTACCCCCGATCGCTTATAAAAGTCATAGCACACCATTCCCGAACAGGCCGCACGTTTTGACACCTCATTCATGGGTCTGTGATAAAAACTGCGGGAGGAGTTACGCGCCGAAATTTGTGTGGAAGAATAATAATAATAAGTATGTGAGATAACAATACTGTTGCTTTGCCATAGGCAAGCACCATTAATAATAACTAGAATGTACATTTCCAGGAGAAAATGTGAAATGGTGCTTGCAGTGGCAAAACTCGCCGCTCGGTTGCTAGGGTGTGGTACATGATTGCATACGAGCCAACAAACATGTCTGTACGATGTTCTGGTGCTGAGATATGGCTTATTCATGTGTTCAGGCTAGGTGGTTGCAAGGGTATTCTAGGTGGTTGCTAGGGTATTCTGGATGGTTGCTAGGCGGTTGCTAGGGTGTTCTTTGGGTTGCTAGGTGGTTGCTAGGGTTTTCTCGGTGGTTACTAGGGCATTGCTAGGGTGTTGCCAGGTGGTTGATAGGGTGTTCTGGGTGGTTGCTATGCAGTTGCTAGGGTGTTCTGGGTGGTTGCTAGGGCGTTGCTAGGCGGTTGCTAGGGTATTCTGGATGGTTGCTAGGCGGTTGCTAGGGTGTTCTGGGTGGTTACTAGGCAGTTGCTAGGGTATTCTGGGTGGTTGCTAGGGCGTTGCTAGGTGGTTGCTAGGGTATTCTGGGTGGTTGCTAGGGTATTGCTAGGGTAATCTGGGTTGTTGCTATGGTGTTACTAGGTGGTTGGTAGTTGTCAAAGATGGTTACTATGGAGTTTGTAGCATTTTATTGGCATGATTTAGCACTTAGCTAATAAATATTAGCATGTAGTTATTCACTGCTAGCATGTGTAGCATGTAGTAAGTCCTGTTTGCTAGCATGAGTAAAAAGAGCCAACCCCCATCTCTATAGTATGTTTTGATGCAGAGATTTAGGTTTTGCAAAATGGTTGCTAGGGTACTCTGTTTGGTTGCTAGGGAGTGGCTTGGCAGCTGCCAATCATGAAACTCCAAAGGCTGCTTGTCAGTATGAATGATATAAACCAACTCCCATGCCTCTGTGACATTCAGAATGGAAGATATCCCTCTTTGGATTTTGGTTGCTAAGGTGCTCGACAATGGTTGCTAGGGCGTGTCCAGTATGTGTTGAGGTGATTCAGGATTGGCTGTTTGCTGGCCCGAGTCAAACGAGCCCACCCTCATGTTTCAATGACACTTATATCCTGAGATATGCCTTTGATCTCTTTCAATTGAAGTCTATGGAATGTGTTGCTAAGGAGCTCTAAATGGTTGCTAGGGCGTGGCTTAATAACTTCACAATGATCCTGAGAGACTGATTGGTCGTCTGACTAAAATGAGCCCGCCCCCTTGTCTCTATGACACTGTGATCCAGAGCTATGTTCAATACAAAATCTCTATGCAATGTATAGGACGGCCCATTTCATGGGCCGTCCTAGACCATAGTAAGTCAATGGGGCAACTTTGGGCAGCTCCTGCCCCCCAGGGGTGCAACTTTTACCCCATTGTGAGGTATGTTCTTACAGAGCCTGCCAGCCTCTTCAAATGTGGTAAATTACAAGTTTCTGAGAAATCATTGGACAGTGCTACGAGTCGTCAAAGTTTGTGCCAATGTTAAGTCTATGGGATTTTTTTACCCAATGATTTGCCTCTGGGGCGAACACCGTACCCCCCATCACTAAGAAAAGTCACAGCACACCTCTCCTCAATAATCCGCATAATTTGACGCCTCAATCAGGGTCTGTGATGTCGGCGTGTATTTTTTAACAGATGATTACTATGGAGTTTTTAAAAGGAGTTTTTATAGAGTTTTTATAGAGTTATTTAGTATGGCACGAGGCCTGCGGCCTCGTGCCTATCGCCCACGGTTGCTAGGGTGCTGTAACTGGTTGCTATGGTGTGGCTATGAAGATTTTAGGCCATTACTTATTGGCTGCTTGATAAAATAAATCCTCTGAGGGAGAGAGAGAGGGCCTGACAGCAGGGCTGTCAGGCCCTTTTCTGTGGGTGTGTGTGAAAATGGCAGTTGGGATTTGAATTTTTGAAAGTTCCGCAATGTTAAGTCAATGGGACTTTTTTGGCCGCTTTTTCGTCCGCTGTGCGAACATCGTACACCCGATCACTTAGAAAAGGCATAGCAAAAACTCTCCTCAATGAGACGGTCGATTTGACGCCTCACTCATGGGTCTGTGACACTACTAACACATTCATTTCAGGGCCGTCCTACACCATTGTAAGTCAATGGGGCAACTTTGGGCAGCTCCTGCCCCCCAGGGGTGCAACTTTTACCCCATTGTGAGGTATGTTCTTAAAGAGCCTGTCAGGCTCTTCAAATGTGGTGACCCACACGTTTCTGCGATATTCTCGCTCAGAGCTACGAGTGGTCAAAGTTCGCCGCAATGTTAAGTCAATGGGATTTTTTGGCCGATATTTTGCCCCTGGGGCAAACACCGTACCCCCGATCGCTTAGAAAAGTCATAGCACACCATTCCCGAACAGGCCGCACGTTTTGACACCTCATTCATGGGTCTGTGACAAAAACTGCGGGAGGAGTAGCGCGTCAAACTTTGGCCAGAAGAATAAGAATAAGAAAAAAAATAAGTATGCACAATAACACTAATGTTGCCTTGCTTTCAGCAAGCACCATTAACTAGAAAATTGCATTTCCTGCGAACATGTTGATGCTTTGCTGAGGAAGAACATAAAATAGTTAGAAAAAGATAATTGGGAAAGAGAAAAGGTAGAAGTAGAAAGAAAAGAAAGAAGATTAGTTAGAAAGAAAGAAAGGTAGAAAGAAAGGAGAAGATTAGGTAAAAGAAGAAGAGAAAGAAAGGTAGAAAGAAGAAAGTAGAAAGAAGGTAGAAAAAAGAAAGGTAGAAGTTAGTAGAAGAAAGAAAAGAAAGAAGTAGAAAAAAGAAAGGTAGAAAGATTAGGTAGAAAGAAAGTAAAGGTAGAAAGATTAGGTAGAAAGAAAGAAAGGTAGAAGATTAGGTAGAAAGAAAGAAAGGTAGAAAGATTAGGTAGAAAGAAAGAAAGAAAAAGATTAGGTAGAAAGAAAGAAAGATAAGATTAGTAAAATAGAAAGAAGATAGATTAGTAAAATAGAAAGAAAGATAGATAGATTAGTAAAATAGAAAGAAAGATCGATAGATTAGTAAAATAGAAAGAAAGTAGATAGATTAGTAAAATAGAAAGAAAGATAGATAGATTAGTAAAATAGAAAGAAAGTAGATAGATTAGTAAAATAGAAAGAAAGATCGATAGATTAGTAAAATAGAAAGAAAGATAGATAGATTAGTAAAATAGAAAGAAGATAGATTAGTAAGAAAAAAAAGATAAGAAAGAAAGAAAGAAAGATTAGTTAGAAAGAAAGATAAGGTAGAGAAAAGAAAGAAAGGTAGAAAGGTAGAAAGAAAGAAAGGTAGAAAGAAAGAAAGGGGAATAGAAAAAAAGAAAGGTAGAAAGATTAGGTAGAAAGAAAGAAAGATAGATAGATTAGTAAATAGAAAGAAAGAAGATAAGATTAGTAAAATAGAAAGAAAGATAGATAGATTAGTAAAATAGAAAGAAAGATAGATAGATTAGTAAAATAGAAAGAAAGATAGATAGATTAGTAAAATAGAAAGAAAGATGATAGATTAGTAAAATAGAAAGAAAGATAGATAGATTAGTAAAATAGAAAGAAAGATAGATAGATTAGTAAAATAGAAAGAAAGATAGATAGATTAGTAAAATAGAAAGAAGATCGATAGATTAGTAAAATAGAAAGAAAGATAGATAGATTAGTAAAATAGAAAGAAGATAGATTAGTAAGAAAAAAAAGATAAGAAAAGAAAGAAAGATTAGTTAGAAAGAAAGATAGTAGAAAAAAGAAAGAAAGAAAGAAAGGTAGAAGGTAGAAAGAAAGAAAGATAGAAGATAGAAGAAAGAGAAGGATAGAAAAAAAGAAAGTAGAAAGATAGTAGAAAGAAAAAAGTAAAGAATGTAGTAATAGATAGGTAGAAGTTAGATGAAGAAGAGATAGAGTAGATTAGTAAAATAGAAAGAAAGATAGATAGATTAGTAAAATAGAAAGAAAGATAGATAGATTAGTAAAATAGAAAGAAAGATCGATAGATTAGTAAAATAAAAGAAAGATAGATAGATTAGTAAAATAGAAAGAAAGATAGATAGATTAGTAAAATAGAAAGAAAGATAGATAGATTAGTAAAATAGAAAGAAAGATAGATAGATTAGTAAAATAGAAAGAGAGATCGATAGATTAGTAAAATAGAAAGAAAGATAGATAGATTAGTAAAATAGAAAGATAGATAGATTAGTAAGAAAAAAAAGATAAGAAGAAAGAAAATAGTAAGAAAGAAAGATAGATTAGAAAGAAAAAAGAAAGAAAGAAAGAAAATAGCTAGCTAGCTAGTAGATAGATAGAATAGACAGATAGATAGATAGATAGATAGATAGATAGATAGATAGATAGATAGATAGATAGATAGATAGATAGATAGATAGATAGATAGAAATTAGTACAAATAAGTACAAATAGAATGGTAGTTTAATTGAGCCTAGGGCTTCAGGGAGTTTAGATTTGAATTTTTGTGTTGTACACTACTGGGCCACCGTAGTCTTGGCTCAATTTGAACTTTTGCAATGAAAGTCAATGGGATTTTTATGATTTTTTTAAAATTAATTTGTAAGAAATCTGAAAGTCAAATCAAAAAGATAAATAATAGCACACAAGTCCTTGAAAAGCTGAACATTTTGATAGTTGAATGGTTTTTGTAGCACAAAGTAGAGAGGAGTTGAAAGCGACCACGGAAGAATACGGAATAATAATAATAACTAGAAAAATTGCATTTCCTGCGGAACATGCGTGTGAATGCTTCAAATGCAAGAAAGATAGATAGATTAGAAAGAAAGAAAGAAAGAAAGAAAGAAAGAAAGAAGAAAGAAAGAAAGAAGAAGAAAGAAAGAAAGAAAGAAAGAAAGAAAGAAAGAAAGAAAGAAAGAAGAAAGAAAGAGAAAAGAAAGAAAGAAAAGAAAAGAGAAAGAAAGAAAGATTAGATAGAGAGAAAGAGAGAGATAAAGAAATAAAGATAAATTAGGAAGAAAGAAAGATTAGTAAGAAAGAAAGAAAGAAAAAAAAAGAAAGAAAGAAAGAAAGAAAGATTAGTTAGAAAGAAAGAAAGAAGTAGATTAGTTAGAAAAAGAAGAAAGAAAGAAAAGAAAGAAGTAAAAAAGAAAAAGAAAGAAAGAGAAAGAAAGAATAGGATAGAAAAAGAGAAGAAGTTGAAAGAAAGAATTAGTAAGATAAAAAGAAAGAAAGAAAGAAAGAGAAATAGTAGAAGAAAGCAAGAAAGAAAGAAGAAAGAAGAAGAAAGAAAGAAAGAAAGAAAAGAAAGAAAGTAAAGAAGAAGAAGAAAGAAAGAAAGAAAGAAAGAAAGAAAAGAAGAAGAAAGAAATAAAGAAAGAAAAAAGAAAGGAAATGATAGAAGTTGAGAGAAAGAGAGAAGAAGAAAAGAAATTTAGAAGAATAGGATTAGAGAGAAAGAAGATAGGTAGTAGAAAAAAGAAAAAAGATAAATATAGAAAAAAGTTTGAAAAGAGAACATTTTGAAAGGAAAGTTTGAAGCAAAGTAGAGAGATTGAAAAGGAAATTTGGAAAGTAAGGTTTTAGTAAGGCAAAGAAAGAGAGAAAAGAAAGAAGAAGATAGATTAGAAAGAAAGAAAGAAAAAAGATAAAGAAAGAAAAAATGAAAAGCTGAAATTTATAGGAAATGTAGCAGAAAGTAGAGAAGAGTTAGAAAGAGAAATGATAGTTGAAGGTTTTGTAGCGCAAAGTAGAGAGAAAGAAAGATAGACAGATCAGTTAGAAAGAAAGAAAGAAAAAAGATAAATAATAGCATAAAATCCTTGAAAAGCTGAACATTTTGATAGTTGAATGGTTTTGTAGTGCAAAGTAGAGAGGATTGAAAAGCTGAACATTTTATAGTAGAATGTTTTTGTAGCGCAAAGTAGAGAAGAAAGAAAGATAGACAGATCAGTTAGAAAGAAAGAAAGAAAGAAAAAAGATAAATAATAGCATAAAAGTCCTTGAAAAGCTGAACATTTTGATAGTTGAATGGTTTTTGTAGGCAAAGTAGAGAGGAGTTGAAAAGCTGAACATTTTGATAGTTGAATGGTTTTTGTAGCGCAAAGTAGAGAGAAAGAAAGATAGACAGATCAGTTAGAAAGAAAGAAAGAAGAAAAAAGATAAATAATAGCATAAAAGTCCTTGAAAAGCTGAACATTTTGATAGTTGAATGGTTTTTGTAGCGCAAAGTAGAGAGGAGTTGAAAAGCTGAACATTTTGATAGTTGAATGGTTTTTGTAGCGCAAAGAAGAGAAAGAAAGATAGAAGATCAGTTAGAAAGAAAGAAAGAAAAAAGATAAATAATAGCATAAACGTCCTTGAAAAGCTGAACATTTTGATAGTTGAATGGTTTTTGTAGCGCAAAGTAGAGAGGAGTTGAAAAGCTGAACATTTTGTAGTTGAATGGTTTTTGTAATGCAAAGTAGAGAGAAAGAAAGATAGATAGATCAGTTAGAAAGAAAGAAAGAAAAAGATAAATAATAGCATAAAAGTCCTTGAAAAGCTGAACATTTTGATAGTTGAATGGTTTTTGTAGCGCAAAGTAGAGAGGAGTTGAAAAGCTGAACATTTGGATAGTTGAATGGTTTTTGTAGCGCAAAGTAGAGGAAAGAAAGATGATAGATCAGTTAGAAAGAAAGAAAGAAAAAAGATAAATAATAGCACAAATGTCCTTGAAAAGCTGAACATTTTGAATTTGAACGGTTTTTTAGCACAAAGTGGAGAGGAGTTGAAAGCGACACGAGAGTAATAGGAATAATATTTAATAATAAAATAAAATAAAGCTTTGGATTTCAAGAGTGTGAATGTAAGATAATAATAAAGATTGGATTTCAAGTTGGTGAATGTTGAAGATTACGATAATAAAGTTGATTCAAGATTGTAGTAATGTTTGAAGCTTACAAAATAAAGCTTTGGATTTCAATGAAGTGTGAATGCTTGAAGAAATATCAACTAAAATAAAGCTTGAGATTTCAAGATGAAGTGTGAAGCTTGAAAGCATTACACTAATAATAATAATAATAAAGCTTTGGATTTCAAGGTGTGAATGCTTGAAGCATTCACACTATAAATATAATAACTAAGAAAATTGCATTCTGGGACATGCGTTGTGAATGCTTCAAATGCTGAGAAAGAAGAAAGAAAGAAAGAAGATATTAAGGGAAAGAAAGATAAGTGTAGAGAAAAGAAAGAAAGAAGATAAAGAAGAAGAAGAAAAGAAAATAGAAAGATAAGAAGGAAAGAAAAAGAAAGAAAAAGAAATAGAAAGTGAAGAAAGAGAAGAAGAAAGAAAGAAAGAAGATAGAAAAGAAAGAAAGTAGAAAGAAAGAGAAAGAAAGAAGAGAGAAGAAAGAAAGAAGTAAAGAAAGAAAGAAAGGTAAAAGAAAGAAAGAAGAAGAAGAAAGAAAGGTAGAAAAAAAGAAAGGTAGAAAGATTAGGTAGAAAGAAAGAAAGGTAGAAAGATTAGGTAGAAAGAAAGAAAGGTAGAAAGAAAGAAAGGTAATAGAAAGAAAGAAAGGTAGAAAAAAAGAAAGGTAGAAAGATTAGGTAGAAAGAAAGAAAGGTAGAAAGATTAGGTAGAAAGAAGAAGTAAGAAGAAAGTAAGAAAGAGTAGAAGTAGAAAGAAAGAAGTAGAGATATAGAAAGAAAGAAAGGTAGAAAGATTAGGTAGAAAGAAAGAAAGGTAGAAAGATTAGGTAGAAAGAAAGAAAGGTAGAAAGAATAGGTAGAAAGAAAGAAAGAAAGATTAGGTAGAAAGAGAGAAAGATAGATAGATTAGTAAAATAGAAAGAAAGATAGATAGATTAGTAAATAGAAAGAAGATCGATAGATTAGTAAAATAGAAAGAAAGATAGATAGATTAGTAAAATAGAAAGAAAGATAGATAGATTAGTAAAATAGAAAGAAAGATGATAGATTAGTAAAATAGAAAGAAAGATAGATAGATTAGTAAAATAGAAAGAAAGATAGATAGATTAGTAAAAAGAGAAGAAAGAAAGAAGATTAGTAGAAAAAAAGATAAGAAGAAGAAAGATTAGTAGAAAGAAAGATAGGTAGAAAGAAAGAGAGAAAGAAAGAAAGGTAGAAAGAAAGAAAGGTAGAAAGAAAGAAAGGTAGAAAAAAGAAAGATAGAAAGAAGGTAGAAAAAAGAAAGTAGAAAGATTAGGTAGAAAGAAAGAAAGGTAGAAGATTAGGTAGAAAGAAAGAAAGATAGATAGATTAGTAAAATAGAAAGAAAGATAGATAGATTAGTAAAATAGAAAGAAAGATAGATAGATTAGTAAAATAGAAAGAAAGATAGATAGATTAGTAAAATAGAAAGAAAGATAGATAGATTAGTAAATAGAAAGAAAGATAGATAGATTAGTAAAATAGAAAGAAAGATCGATAGATTAGTAAAATATAAAGAAAGATCGATAGATTAGTAAAATAGAAAGAAAGATAGATAGATTAGTAAAATAGAAAGAGAGATCGATAGATTAGTAAAATAGAAAGATAGATAGATTAGTAAGAAAAAAAAGATAAGAAAGAAAGAAAGAAAAGATTAGTTAGAAAGAAAGATAGATTAGAAAGAAAGAAAGAAAGAAAGAAAGATAGCTAGTAGCTAGCTAGGCTAGCTAGCTAGCTAGCTAGACTAGATAGATAGATAGATAGATAGATAGATAGATAGATAGATAGATAGATAGATAGATAGATAGATAGATAGATAGAAATTAGTACAAATTAGTACAAATAGAATGGTAGTTTAATTGAGCCTAGGGCTTCAGGGAGTTTAGATTTGAATTTTTGTGTTGTACACTACTGGGCCACCGTTAGTCTTGGCTCAATTTGAACTTTTGCAATGAAAGTCAATGGGATTTTTATGATTTTTAATATTAATTTGTAAGAAATCTGAAAGTCAAATCAAAAAGATAAATAATAGCACACAAGTCCTTGAAAAGCTGAACATTTTGATAGTTGAATGGTTTTTGTAGCACAAAGTAGAGAGGAGTTGAAAGCGACCACGGAAGAATACGGAATAATAATAATAAAGCTTTGGATTTCAAGAGTGTGAATGCTTGAAGCATTCACACTAGATTAGTAAGAAAAAAAAGATAAGAAAGAAAGAAAGAAAGATTAGTTAGAAAGAAAGATAGATTAGAAAGAAAGAAAGAAAGAAAGAAAGAAAGAAAGATAGCTAGCTAGCTAGCTAGCTAGCTAGATAGATAGATAGATAGATAGATAGATAGATAGATAGATAGATAGATAGATAGATAGATAGATAGATAGATAGATAGATAGATAGATAGATAGATAGAAATTAGTACAAATTAGTACAAATAGAATGGTAGTTTAATTGAGCCTAGGGCTTCAGGGAGTTTAGATTTGAATTTTTGTGTTGTACACTACTGGGCCACCGTAGTCTTGGCTCAATTTGAACTTTTGCAATGAAAGTCAATGGGATTTTTATGATTTTTAATATTAATTTGTAAGAAATCTGAAAGTCAAATCAAAAGATAAATAATAGCACACAAGTCCTTGAAAAGCTGAACATTTTGATAGTTGAATGGTTTTTGTAGCACAAAGTAGAGAGGAGTTGAAAGCGACCACGGAAGAATACGGAATAATAATAATAAAGCTTTGGATTTCAAGAGTGTGAATGCTTGAAGCATTCACACTAATAAGTATGAGCAATAACACTAATGTTGCTTTGCCATAGGCAAGCACCATTAATAAAGCTTTGGATTTCAAGAGTGTGAATGCTTGAAGCATTCACACTAATAATAAAGCTTTGGATTTCAAGAGTGTGAATGCTTGAAGCATTCACACTAATAATAAAGCTTTGGATTTCAAGAGTGTGAATGCTTGAAGCATTCACACTAATAATAAAGCTTTGGATTTCAAGAGTGTGAATGCTTGAAGCATTCACACTAATAATAATAATAATAAAGCTTTGGATTTCAAGAGTGTGAATGCTTGAAGCATTCACACTAATAAGTATGCACAATAACACTAATGTTGCTTTGCCATAGGCAAGCACCATTAATAATAAAGCTTTGGATTTCAAGAGTGTGAATGCTTGAAGCATTCACACTAATTAAAAGTTTAGTTAGAAAGCCAGATTCAGACATAGCCCGGCCTTTTGATTCAACTAAAAAATAATATGGATAATATAATGCTTTGAGTGACCGCATGAGCTCTGCTGGTTGCAGTAACAGTTAAAACAGATAAATAATGCAATTTTCATTGTCTTTGTAAAGGGATACTCCACCGTTTTTTCATATTTCCTTAACTAAGACGAGTTGATATACCTCTGTCGTCTCAGTGCGTGCGCTCAATCGCTCAGACGTGCGAGACACTTTGATTGCACTTAACTAGCCCAGTTCATTCAATATTGGCCAAGCAGAGAAGCGACCAAACACCTCCACGTTTTCCCTCGGCGCAGTAATATCATCACTCCGGAGAGGGAGAGGACTTTTTACGAGAGATGATATTACTGCGCCGAGTCAAAGTGCTCCCAAGCACTTGCTATGGTATTCTGCCATACAATATAGTTATCCATTTTACACGCTTAGAAAAGAGCAACGTTTTATTTTGTGTCACCGTTCTTGGTCGAGTTACACTACTCTAGTAACTGTATTTAAATAGGGAAAACGTGGAGGTGTTTGGTCGCTTCTCTGCTTGGCCCCTTTTGAATGAACTGGGCTAGTTAAGTGCGATCAAAGTGTCTCGCGCGTCAGAGCGATTGAGTGCACGCACTGAGATGACAGAGGTATGCATCAACCCGTCTTAGTTAAGGGAATAACATAGTTTAATATGAAAAAACGGTGGAGTATCCCTTTAAGAAAATTATGCAAAATAGATGTGCATGGCCAGTGAAAAATAATTCTGGACCCAATTAACAAACCTTATTTTGTAATTCCGACTAATAGCAGTTTCATGCTGTAAAATACAGGACTCACTGTGAGTTGGCTGGTTTCTCTTAGAAAACTCAGAGCACGAAGTCTCCCTCTTTGCTGGGCTCGAAGGTGGATGGCACGATGATGTACTCTCCGGCCGGCAGACGAAAGCGTGAGCTCTCCTCCCGCAGGTTGATGAAGAGCTCAGAGCGAGCGCTGGACACGTGACTGACGAAATCCCGCTTCAGGTGCATGGCCGACCTGCCCGTATACTGAGCGGAGAAACACACACAACATCAACTGAGAGTCGAAACTCTGAGGGTCAAAACTTTGAAATATCTCACATTCAAACGGCCTCTCATTGTACCTCATTTATTGACGCAAGGGAGCCACCGAGCACTGCCCCCACTGCTTAGGGAAGAAATAATACAAATTAAATAAATACACAAATAAAAAACTTTGTACCTTTTATAGTTAGCAGAATAGATAGCAGAACATTACAATCTAAAATTGCTCTTTAAAGCATTAAAATCACAAAATTAAAAGTTAAAATAACTAAAGTAAAAGTACATTTTAGTTGCTATGAGACACACACATTAACTTACCGGTAGTGATTATGACTAATTTGCTTACAGTATTTTATTAGCAGTAACTAACCCTTTTACAGTGCAATTATAAAAATACATGTAGGTTTAAAATTCTACAAAAGGCACATACTCTGTGCAATGAGCCGCACTAGATGTAATGCAGACTTTTAAACATGAACATAACTCGTCTGTTAATATGCTCAGAGTTTGTTACTCAGACGCAAAAAGTGTGCTGAATGAAATAAAACGGTACTAGCCAAAACCACCACACAGTTGCTTTAAGTGTGAGTTAGATGTATACTAATTTTTATTAGACAATGACACGATTATAGCCTATAAATCAGGATTTGAGTATAGTAAGAGAGGTTAACACAATGTATCCTTTATTAATGGGTCGTGTTTACTATTTATACTTGTTTTATGTATCACAACAGAAAATATAATGTCATCATAAATATGTAAATAATGGTGTGACGTCACATGCCATATATATATATATATATATATATATATATATATATATATATATATATATATATATATGAAGAGTTCAGATGCAGAAGCCTCTAAATGCCAATTGTAATTTTCTTGTACAATTTGTATTTTTATCAGTGTAGGTTCAGTTATTTCAATTTAAATAGCAATAAATAAGTTATTTTCTACCACTGCCTCTGATGTCTCTATAATTGTTAAAGATAAATCTGACGATATCATGTTATGAAAACATCGGCCAACATTAGTCTAATTAAACTATTAATTGCTCAGACAACTTGCAAAACAGTAAAACTAACATGAAAAAGAATCGTGATAATATTGTGAATCATATTTAAAAAATGTAATAAAATAAACTCGATTGGATATTGTTTTCCATATCGCCCATCTCTTTCATTCTTTCCCTTGGCCAGTCTCGCTTCGAATCTCGCGATATTACCGTGAATGGACAGTAATGACGACGACTGTTAAACGGAAAAATGTAACTTATAGCTTATCGAACCTTACACTTTTGATTCCTGAGTTTTTTTTTATCTGTGTACACACGTCTTCTCCCTGAAAATCGACGTAGCAACCGCAAAAGCACAAAACGACACTGAAGCGGCACGAGTACGTAGGCCTAATCGACATCTGTAAAAGTAACTTAACGTTAGGCCTCCGCGACACAAATGTGGAAAAGCATTTCCTGAATATCGAGTTAGGAAATTCATTCAACAAACTGCATTTACAATTTTCCAAGCACTGACATGCATTTAACTCATGACCTTGCGTATATTTGTGAAATCAGACTTACCTTTTGGGTCCAGCGCCCTCGCAGACCTTCTTTTTCGTGCTCTTCTCTTGGCCAGTCTCGCGATCAGAAAGACGGTCAGGATAACGGTCATATTTTCAAAATTAAATAAGCGCGCACAGTTTCATTGGCCAGTTTAATGAATGACAGACAGATTAACCAATCATGATCAAAGCAAATAAGGTTATAACCAATAGGAATTGTTTCAGTGTGGTAAAGCAGCGCAATATGTTTTAAAATATTTATATCAGAAGGTTCATGATAAAAATATAAAATTATAATAAAATAATAACAATGATCTTAATAATAATTTAAAAGGGAGAAATTATTTATTCTGTACATACATTAATTGATTAAACATAGATCTTGAAAAAAAATCAAAGTTGATTTATAAGTGTTTTTTTAAACCTTTTTCAACCATTTAGCATTAAACATTATTTCAACGTAGTTTCAACATTGAAAGAACAACTGACATTATTTCAACCATATTTCAACGTTGAAGGTTGGTTAGGGTGACCATATTTTAGTTTTCAGAAAACAGGACGGGGGGCGTGGTTGATGGGCGTGGTGTGATTTTTGAGGAGGCGTGGCTAAGGGGTGGGGCGTGGTTTGGGGGAGAATGCATCAAAAAAATACTTGACAAATGCATTCACAACCTTGCAACTATGTTATTGTACTTTAATACATAAAGTAATACATCCTTTCCATTCAATGTTTGGCCCGCAACAATAGAATACTATTTAAAAAAAAGTTTAGCTTTTAACACCTTTTACATGACACTATTTATTTTCATGGCCATAGCATAGGTTAAAAATCTACTACTAAAATAAAATAAAAAATCTACTACACTATTTCAGTAAAAAAAAAACAATTTGAATCCTCCTGATGTTCTCTTAGCTTATACGTTCTTTATGTGGGCTTCTAGGTCGCTAGCACCTTAACACTGACACGACGTGCCAGCTTTGCAGTTCATGCATTCTGCTTTACACGGATCCTGACCGAAACGAAAACTCAGGAATTTTCTCTGTAAATCGTCTGTGAATTAACATTTGGGCTTTTTTTTTCCTTTTTTTTAACGCTGTTAGCTACTTACATCTTACCTCGCACTTGACCGTAAACTGAAGCATCTGAAGCGTCACGCTGCTAAAATTCTGTGAACGTGTAAAGTCCGCCTACTTTGATTTGATTGGTCATTTCAAATATTCTGACATTGACAAGCAGTGACAGACCAATGAGGCTGCGATGAACACACACACACACACACACACACACACACACAGGCCTCTGTATTCTGATGATTCTGAGTCTGACGTGCTCTGTGCTTGACGCTGCGGATTAAGGAATGCGCTGATTATAACAAGAGGGGGTGAAGCCAAAGTCATATGTTTTGTGTGCAAAGGCAAGCATGTATTTAAAGTACACGCTTAATGGCCCAATGAAAAATAATGAAAACCAGGACATTTTCATCACTTTTTAAAAAACAGACAGGACGGCCAGGACAGGACGTGAAAACAGGACATGTCCTGGGAAAACAGGACGTTTGGTCACCCTAAGGTTGGTCATGTACTGGATGGTTTTCAACCATTTAGCATTAAACGTTGTATCAACGTTGTTTCAACGTTGAAACAACAACTGACATTATTTCAACCATATTTCAACGTTGAAGGTCGGTCGTGTGCCGGCTGGGAACTGTTATGAGGCATGGACTGTAGGATTAATTATTAAGCAACATTATTGCTTGGTGGAATTTTAATGTAGAATGCGGTCTGTTATCAAGAAATAAGGTAAGCTAAGTATAACCAAAGTCCTTTTAGGCAAGTGATGCCACTCTGCCGCCATCTTGGCAATGCCTCCGGGCAACTATTTCATTCTAACGAGACCAGGCTCCTATCTAAATGAAAGGGCAGAGTCTCAGAACTGCACTTTCACTGGTCACCGGAACATAAAAACTGCATGTATAGAAACAGCAGTAAAATATGATAAAAATCGCTAAAAAAGTTTTATGACTTTGCCCCAAAATAAGGTTTAAAACACCTTTTCTCCTGCAGGTTAGTTTTGCTGGCATCCAATGGGGAAAATCTGTTACTGCGCCCAAACAAAATAATTACCGCTATCAAAGATATCAACCTCAAATTTGGAACACAACTTGTTTAGATTTATGGCTTTGATTTTCTAGACGTTTTAGAGTTCAACTTGTTTCATAAAATATATATTTTATATGAAATAATGTTCATAAACTTGAACCTATAACACTTTTTTTGGATTTACTTATTAATTTTAATAAATTAAGCAATAATCTGCCAAGGGTCTTCTTTAAAATAAGACCAAACTTAAGTCTGTGCTCCCAAGTTGAAAAAAATGTATGACAGTTTTTTGACACAGACCTTTTTGTCCTCTATGTACATGTGTTACTTTTTTTAATTGATGCACAAGGGTTAAGTTGTTCAGTTAGAAATGCATTTATCCATTAACGGTACACATAGTTGACTAGCGTTAACTTACTAAACACATTATGAAAAATCTTACCTGCAGGTGGGTGTGTCACGTACTGTAGTGATCCATCCTTACTGCCTTAGCCACCATGGTGCTATCTTCACAGCATAGCTGGATACTAGACCGACGTTTGGTGGTTCTGTCATATACTGACTCCCTTCTCAAAGGAGCAGTAAAATGGTTCCAAGGAAATAGGCTCAGGACAGCACCACTCTTCGGGCGACGAACGACGCAGCCATCAACGTAATCATCCGTAATCATCAACGAATTACCATACGTACCATCAGAACTGAATACGAGCAAGAAGCACAACTGGATGTACGGGAAGCCAACAGGTTAAAGGGGTGGTAAAGTACGATTTCATTTTTCTAACTTTAGTTAGTGTGAAATGTTGCTGTTTGAGCATAAACAACATCTGCAAAGTTACAGTGCTCAAAGTTCAAAGCAAAGGAAGATATTTGCTTTTAAAGAAAAGGACTAGGCTACAACAAACGGCTGTTAGGGAGGGACTACACCATAGGACTACATGACATTCCTCCCGTTAGTGACATCACCAACCCTAAAATGTACATAAACCCCGCCCCCAGGAACACGTAGTCCATGTTGAGAAGATGCAAAGCTGTTGTATAAGAGTACATTTGTGAGTCAGTCACTCTGTGTCTATCTCACAACAGTTCCTATACGAGCGATTTATAGATTATCATGACAGAATATCCTAATTGAAGATAGTTAACTCTAGGGATGGCTGACGCGAAACAGTCGTTCCGAAGCTTTGTGAGATCCCGAAGCGCAGATGTTTCGAATCACTGATTCGAAGCGTGATTCAAAACACCCATGTCACGTGACTATGGCCAAACGAAGCCTCGAAGTGTTTCACTAACTGTTTCATCAGGTGTGATCCGTCGAATCAGCGTTTGATTGACACGGTCGGAAACAGACCACACAATCGCACATCTGTATAAAAGTGAAATTAACGCATATTGACATCGTGTTTTTTTGTGAGAGGAGTTTGATTTTGAGATAGTGGATTTTTGGTGATATAGTGACATTTATAGTGCGATTTGTTTAGTTATATTTAGGCTTACATTTAAATTTACACAACACATTGACTGATAGGCTAGACTAGAGACACAGAGTATAGCCAACATATAGTGACACATTAATAGATACATATGTATAGACAGCTAGATTAATAGATAGATAGATTCATATATAGATAGATTAAAGATAGGCTACATATATAAATATTATAGAGACATAGATTATAGATACATATCTAAATACACAGATAGATTATAGATACATATTATATACATATCTAAATACACAGATAGATTATAGATACATATTATATACATATCTAAATACATAGATAGATTAGAGATACATATCTAGATAGATTTGGATAGATAGATAAAATGGAGGCTCTCCAGAAGAGATGCCGTACATCTGTGGTGTGGGAGCATTTCCATTTAGAAACAACAAATAAAGTGAGATGTGTGTATTGCGATCGGCAGCTCGCCTACTGCAACAATACATCATCCATGATGCGCCATTTGAGAAGTCCTTCCACAGCAGAGAAATTTATATTTTTGAATAAAAATATGTACAAAAGAGAGACATTGTGGCTTGATTTATTTTATTAATATTCATTTTGCAGGACCAAAATAACATTATGCACAGTGAGGAGCCTATATAGGTTACAAGATTCACATATTAGAAAAGTACAATAATAAAAAAAACAACAAATTGTCATGGCTCGTCAAGGTTTTTTCAGATCAACACATGCAAGTGACCACTACCCAGATAGCACAAGTCTCTTTGATGTTATATTTACATCTGGAAGACGTATTTTAAAGAGTGTTTGCTCATCTGCAATACGTCTATAGGACGTTTCTGTCAGATGTCAAATAGATGTTTAGAAGATGTCTTTAAGATGTAATGATTTAGAATGCACGTTAAACTGACATCTTATAAACGTCTATTTGACATCTGACAGAAACGTCCTATAGACGTATTGCAGATGAGCAAACACTCTTAAAAATACGTCTTCCAGATGTAAATATGACATCAAAGAAACTTGTGCTATCTGGGTAGGTGTCACCGTGGAGACGGGTGTCGGAATGATTCGAAGCCTCGAAACAATATGGACCATTTGGTTCAACTGTTTCATTGCTTCACGAAGCCTCGATCTGCCCATCACTAGTTAACTCCACATCAGCAACATATATTCACCAACTAACCATTCAGAGACGTCCTGTTGCATTCTACATGTTGTCACCAAGCGTGCCGCACAAGCCCAGAAAACTGAAGCCAAAACGTCTCCTAGTATAGTTCATAAGCCCCGCCTCCCCGTGTTATTCATCGGGACGTGAGACCAACTTACTAAACGATTAAATTACACTTCAAATATCTTTTTTCCAAAGGTGGTTTCTGTCATTTACTGTAGTTTATATCATGCTGATGTAAGTTCAAGTGTCTGATTTTAAAATAAGTTTGTTTTTAGTTAGTTACGTGATGCTATAAAAACAGTGGTGTAACGTCATGATTGACAGCTTCTCTGAGCGAAGTAGTCACTGAAGCACCAACAGACTTTTTTTCGGGATCTTCGGAGGAGGAGGAGGTGATTGTATTTACTTTATTTTAACAAGCCTCTAGTCGTACTGCAATCAACAGACATCAAAATTGGAGCAGAACCAATAGTATATTCCTGCACAACCGGAGGCTGCAGTTTCAGGACCCCAGTTTTAGGACCGCAGTTTCAGGACCCTAGTTTTTCGTGACAGCGCCACCTACCGAACTGGATGATATCTTAAGTCTATATATATATTAACGAAGAAGATTATGGAATAGAAAAGCTCCTACAGCAGGTGGATTAGAGCAAGTAGCATCAAGCTACATGACACAATTTAAAATATTAATATTACACTTTTACTTAAAGCTCACTTTAAACCACCATCGAGTATTTGTATCATATTCCGCTCGCGGTTTAAAATGGTTTTAAGTAAATAAAAGATGTTGAAATATGTTATATATAGCATTTTATATGCAGCTAATGGCTACACCTTGTTTAGCAATACTGTAAACATTCTTTATTCATATGAAAATATCAAAAATCACACACAAACCACATATACTCGAAATCGTGCATTTATTAGCTTCTTGTTTCAGGTGAAGAGATGTGTCTTGGCTTTGTTATCACGGAGGTCAGAAAGAGGAAGTGTACACAGAAGCGCGTCATGCAGAAGGGCGGGATTATTGTCACGTTAAACCACGTGAGATGATTGACAGCTCTATAGCGAATAAGAGAGCGCAGAGAACTGACACAAATCAGGAAGAGGAGAGATAGATCCATAGACAGATCTCGCTGTTTGAGCTTCAGATCGCATAATTTAGTGGAACATGAAAATCATTATTTCTCCAAATATGTGCACCATTGGACTAAGAGCCCTGGCGGATGCCGACCGTATGTATGTGGACACAAATAAACCGGAGAAAACGTGAATGACTGCTTTATGAGTGATGATTTCTATTCAAAATTACGAACGTTACCGATTAATAATTTTGCACTCCTGTCATAAATTAAGAAATTAATGTCACTGCAAACCAGTTTTATCATAAACAGTGGTCTATCGAAGCTGGATTTTTAAATATTTCTAATGATGCTCAGTTTGTCTAGATAAAATAAGTAAGAGTGTGATGTTTTAACGAATAATGAATATTGAACAATAATCTGGGGCCGTCTGTGATCTTTGCTACGAAAGGGGTTAAATGAGTGTTTTTGGTGATCCAGTTCGGTAGGTGGCACTGTAAAAGAAAACTAGGGTCCTGAAACTGCGGTCCTAAAACTGGGGTCCTGAAACTGCAGCCTCCGGTTGTGCAGGAATACCCTACTCAGCAGAACGGAGGAACGGAGCAGACATAGGCCACTTAAAAAAGTGCAGAGAGCGTGCGTTCAGTGAGAGTGAGGGCGGGGCTTGATTTCGCGGCTTTACTTCCTGCTCACTACTGCGCAGGTCTGGTCCCGAAAACGCAACTGCGCAGACTCAAGTCCCAAGATGTCAGCGCCATATCGGGACACTGGCGGCTTCAGTTCTCACCAATGGAAAAGAGCGAAGGGGCGTCGTCCATCTTTTTTTACAGTCTAAGTTGTCACCAAGGGGGTAATAGACAGAAAAGAAATGGACACAGCGACCCCATAGACTTCAACGGTGAAAAGTGAAGTCAATTAGAAGCACTCACTTCCTGATTGCCAAGCGCACTGCACAGGCTCAAACTGAGCTTGATGACGGAGATGTGACGTGAGCAACCTGTCTCACAGTAGTACGTCTTCTAATAGCTGTGCCAAGGGGAATCCGAATCATTCCCTTCCGAATCTCACAGACCCGGAGATCGTGAGTATTAGCTGTCCATGAGCTCGCAGCAGGAGCAACTATACAACTCTCTATGGGCTTCTCCCTTGACTTTATGTCTCCACGTCCGCCCGATTGTGCACAAGCTTCTACTTCTGTCTATACGGTAATTTCTCTTCTGTGCGACAGAGTCGCGTGTTTTTACGCAATCTATTTTTTGCAAAAAACTGTTTCTATGCCATAATGTAAGATACAAGGTAATGGAGCCTTTTATACATTGTCGTGTTTCTTTAGAAGTAACAATTGACAAATGGAGTCTTTAAACGCCTCGGATGGGAATGGGAGTCAATGGAATGCTAACAGTACACTACCGGTCAAAAGTTTTAGATCGGTAAGATTTTTTATGTTTTTAAAAGAAGTCTCTTCTGCTCACCAAGGCTGCAATTATTTGATAAGAAATACAAAAAAAAAACAGTAATATTGTGAAATATTATTACAATTTAAAACAGCGGTTTTCTATGTGAATATATAGTGAAGTGCAATTTATTCCTGTGATCAAAGCTGAATTTACAGCATCATTACATTATATCATTAAAGTCTTCAGTGTCACATGATCCTTCAGAAATTATTATAATATGATGCTCAAGAAACATTTATGATTATTGTCCATGTTGAAAACAGTTTTTTATTTAACAAAGCATTTTTTTTAAATATAATCTTTTCTAACATTATAAATGTCTTTACTGTAACTTTTGATCAATTTAACTCATCCTTGATGAATAAAAGTATTTTCTAATTTCTTTTCTTTTCCCCCAAAAATAAAAAATAAATTCTTACTGAACCCAAACTTTTGAATGGTAGTGATTAAAGTTACAAAAGCTTTCCATTTCAGATCAATTCTGTTCTTTTGAACTTTCTATTCATCAAAGAATCCTGAAATAAAAATGTAAAAAACTGTTTTCAACATAGATAATAATCATAAATGTTTCTTGAGCATCAGATTATAATAATTTCTGTAGGATCATGTGACACTGAAGACTTTAATGATGTAATGTAATGATGCTGTAAATTCAGCTTTGATCACAGGAATAAATTACACTTCACTATATATTCACATAGAAAACCGCTGTTTTAAATTGTAATAATATTTCACAATATTACTGTTTTTTTTGTATTTTTTATGAAATAATTGCAGCCTTGGTGAGCAGAAGAGACTTCTTTTAAAAACATAAAAAATCTTATCGATCTAAAACTTTTGACCGGTAGTGTAGGTGAAGGCTTGTTAGCCAATGGCGGCCCCCAGGGAGACTTCAGTTTCCGGCTGGTGGATTACCCCCTTAGAGTCATCTAAAGTTTCTGCCTTTCCACTAAAGTGGCACAGGTATTTATTTATTTTTATTTCATACAGAGAACATAAAACGTGTCACCTGAAAATGTGTTTCCATTACATTTTTATGAGGAACTCTTTTCTCATGTGTATTTTGGTGACATTGAACATGTTTATACATTTTGTATATTGTTTACAAAGTTGTATATCATAAAACTGTCTTCTATTGGCGCTTTTCCACTGCATGGTACGGTACGGCTCAGCTCAGTACGGCTCACTTGTGGCGCTTTTACACTGAATGGTACAGTACGGTACGGCTCGCTTTGGCTCGCTTTAAATGGTACCACCTCTGTTGAGGTTCCAAGCATACCATACCGATCTTTATAAATAATAATACGACAAAAATATGAGGCAATGAGTTTGGACGTCAACAAGGACAGATAAGGCAATTTGTATGGACAAAATTCAACTGAATATATTCAGACATAATACAAAATCTAGGAACAAGTGCAAGATTAATTCAATCAATTCACAGAAATATTACTGGAGTATGAGAACCATTTTATTATGCTGAAACGTAGCAAGGCATTTAAATGTTACACCAATGCTTTTGGCCTTTTTCGCTCTCCATACATCCAGCTGAGCTTTGTTGTAACTGTTAATAATAATAATAATAATATATTTTATTTGTAAAGCACTTTTCATAGTTAAAAACAATCCCAAAGTGCTACAGAGTATAAGCAAAGATAAAAACCGGGAAGAAAAATTAAAAAGTTAGCAAAAAGTAAAAAATGCTTGCTTAAAAAGTAAGGTTTTTAGTCCTTTCTTAAAAGTGTCTATGGCTCGAGGAGCCCTTAGGTTTTCTGGAAGGGAATTCCAAAGACGCGGTGGGGCTGAGCAGAAGGCTCGATTCCCCCATAGTACGGAGCTTAGTTCTAGGTGGTTGAAGAAGGTCCTTGTTTCCAGAGCCGATATTGCGTGAAGAGTTTTGCTTTGTGAGTAGTTCCTTTAAAGGGCACCTATTCTGCCCCTTTTTACAAGATGTGATATTGGTCTCGGGTGTCCCCAGAATGTATTTGTGAAGTTTCAGCACAAAATACCTCACAGTTCATTTATTATAACCATTTGAAAATGTCATTTTTGGGACCTGTTTCAAAAAGAGTTGTTTTGGTGTGTATCCCCCTTAAATGCCCTTGGATGAGGGTGTAACGTGATACCTATGGCAGTCGGTAAAATCAGAAGCTGAGTGAGTGAGAGACCCGCTGTTTTTATGGCACTCAGCCGTACATGTTTGAATCAGACCCAGATGATGAAGAGACTTCGGCAGAATAAACACAAATGAGAAGGACCAGGACGTCTCGGAATGGTTATTAGATACATTTATGTAGAGTTGTAATCGCGTCCCCTTTGCAATTATGGATGAGCAACACACACACACACACACAGACACACACAAACTGTGATAACGTTGGCAATTTTTTGAAACTACAAACACAAATACTGTGATAACATTTGCTACGTACAAACGAAATTACATTTATGCGAGAGACCTGTTGCGTCATGTTTACATTACTTGTTATACAGGTGCTTATGTGGCAAATGTGAGAAGATGACTACAGAACATATACAGTTTTTAATACAATATCTTTAAAATGTATATTTCTAAACGTGTGTTTACACGCTATACAAACAAGGTTTAAATTATATAATAGTTACACAGACATCCTACAACGACGACAACAACTTTAGACACATTTATTGTTGAATTGGCTGACATCGACTGTAATGACTGTTTGCTCAAAAATCATAAAATACACTTACTTCTTCTGGAGGTGACTTGGACCGCGAACAGTAGGCAACGATCCACACTTGAGGATTAACTTTTGACCCTCGGCTCGTTCACAAAACAGTCAGTCAGAAAATGATTTTGGAAATGAAAATGAATCAAATACCTAGGGATTTGATTTCAGCCAGGCTGTCAGAGCTCTTTAACCTTAACCACACTCCGTTATTACGAAAGATTGAGGATGACTATAAACGCTGGAACAAACTCCCACTCTCTCTAATTGGTAGAATAGCAGCAGTCAAAATGAAGATCCTCCCTCAAGTTAATTATCTCTTTTCAATGATCCCGACTACCCCCACTGACCATTGGTTCAAAACTTTAGACTCACTTACAACTCACTTTTATTGGAAAAATAAACCTTCAAGAATCGCACTTGCCACTCTACAGAATTCCAAACAGCAAGGTGGTCTAGAAGCTCCAAACTTCCACCATTACTTTCTTGCAAATCAGTTACTATATCTCCTTAAATGGACACAAAAGCAAAATTCCCACCCGTGGTTAGCATTAGAACAAGATCTAACAATCCCCTTCTCAATTGCAGATTTACCATTTTTACCACAAACAGTCAAAAAAATGGACTTTTTTAAATATATTACTATTAGCACCACTCTGACAGCCTGGTGGAAAATTAATAGAATCGCTAAATCTACCATAACACCTTGTAGACTCACTCCTATATGGCACAATCCTGATTTCCTCCTATGTAAGACACCGATTTACTTCCCCAAATGGGAATCCAAAGGAATCACTCACCTCCGCCACTTATTTGAAAATAACCAATTTTTATCTTTTCACACAGTTGTCCAGAAGTATGGGGTTGAAGGGGACCAGTTTCTACATTACCAACAATTGAAAGCAATAATTAAAAACAAAATTAATAAAAATAGCAAACTGGAACCTATAAACATCTTTGAACAGCTATTAAGAATTGTAGACAATCCACAAAAAATAATTTCTAAACTCTACAAACTGATCGCCTCAACAAAGTCCGCCATAACACTTCCAAAAGAAAAATGGGAAGGTGACCTGCAGGAAAAGCACAAGGTTTGGCCAACTTTTCTCTGTGTTATTGTGAGTTATTCTGGTTTTTAAGAATAATAGTCTGTCTTTTCCTGATTACCTGTGATGGAATGAGTGAAGTTTCGACTTTATGGAAGGTGATTTGTTAAAGGATTAGTTCACTTTTTAAAAAACTTTTGCTGATAATTTACTCACCCCCATGTCATCCAAGATGTCCATGTCTTTCTTTCTTCAGTCGAAAAGAAATTAATGATTTCGATGAAAATATTCCAGGATTTTTCTCCATATAATGGACTTCAATAGTGGCCAAAACGGTTCAAGGTCCAAATGAGTTTTCAGTGCAGCTTCAAATGACTTCAAATGACAAATGACGATACCAGACGATGAATAAGGGTCTTATCTAGCGAAACGATGCGCCGTTTCCAAAATAAATAAAACAGTTAAAGTATTATTAGCACAAATGCTCGCCTTGTTCTGTCCTGAGATGTACGTGTGTGATTCTCCTGTTCGAACTCGTTCATTAAAATAAACAAATCTTTTTTCGAGTCATTTCGTTCGTTGAATGAATAAAATGACTCGAAAAAAGATTTGTTCATTTTAAAGAACGAGTTCGAACAGGAGAATCACAAACGTACATCTCAGGACAGAACAAGGCGAGCATTTGTGCTAATACTACTTTTACTGTTTTATTTATTTTCGAAATGGCGCATCGTTTCGCTAGATAAGACCCTTATTCATCGTCTGGTATCATCATTTGTCATTTGAACTCATTTGAAGCTGCACTGAAAACTCATTTGGACCTTGAACCGTTTTGGCCACTATTGAAGTCCATTATAGAAAAATCCTGGAATGTTTTCATCAAAATCATTAATTTCTTTTCGACTGAAGAAAGAAAGACATGGACATCTTGGATGACATGGGGGTGAGTAAATTATCAGCAAAAGTTTTTTAAAAAGTGAACTAATCCTTTAATATTTTTCATAATTTAGTTGTTTGTGGATGCTGTTCATTTAATACAGGATAAAATAAATATTCTACAACATGAGGACCTTAAATGGTCATAAATAACTCTCTTACAAGACAAGAAAACTGAAGCAGAGCTGAGACCACATAAAAAATCATCCCAAGATATAATCATAAAACATCTTGTCTGATTCTAGCTACTCAACAATTCAACCAGCTCACCATAACTTGTTTTCATCACTTTAATTAATCATATGCATTGTGAACTGAACAGTCATGTTCTCAAGTCCAAAAACTGATGAGAATTTGGGGGGCTGTTCTAATTTGGGATGATATTGGAAATAATTATGCACAGGATAAAGAATAAACATTATAATATTAAGCATTAGAGTGTTCAAACATCTTCATCCAAGTTGAACTATGAGGTGATTCACTTCAGCAGCTTCATTCACAGTGAACGGAGTACTCAGTCTCTGACTGATCACCTGAAAGAAAAGAAAGATGTTCACATTCATACAACAATGGAAACCTGTACATGGAATAAATCTGAATAAACAATGTGCATCACATGTTCAAAACATTCAACACTGGGATATTAAATCTTACTTGTTTGGTAGTAATCGTACACTTTGACCACAGCTGGTTTGAGATTCTTCACTGGAAGAATCTGTTTAATTTGTATCTGGTAATTCATTGGAATATTTTGTGGGATCTGCAGGAGGAAACAAACACATTAGACATGGATATTATGGATAAAAGGTTTATGGATCGACCGAATGATTTAAAATAATATGAATGTTGCCGTTTTCTCACCTCCTTCAAATACACAATGACATGATCATCTTTAGAATCAACCCGTTCCACAAGTGGTACGTATGTTCCGGAAGAAGTTCCAAGCTGTGGGGGAAAAGTGCTGATTCATTTCAATATAGGGAATTCTAGAAATTTTACAAATTTTGTTATGAATCACTCAATCGCACCATTGATGTATCAGCTGTGAATCCAGATAAGAGTTTAATATCCACAATGACCATGTTAGTCCTTTCTTGTAGACCATCGTATCTGTAAAAGAGCAAATGAAAAGGTTTGGTTCTTAAATGCCTCATATAAATGTATAAATAAGCGAGAACAAAAGCCAGTATAATTAACAAAACATGCAGAGTTTATCACTCAAATCACTCAATGTGTCAATAATAAAAATGTTTTCTTGTTTCTCAAGTTAGTGTTTAGTGTTGCAGTTTTAACAACCGAGATACGCCTTTTCAGTTTATATCGCTTTTGTTTTTATTAAGATGTTAAAAATATTCAGTAAAGACTTATTTAATTAATCTTAATTCCGGTATTTAGCACTTTGAGTCTATTTTCTAGTTTGTTTTGGATGAACTAGAGTGGTGGACTTAGAAATTTTGACGATGGGTCCTGTCTCGACTTTTTGACTATTTTTGAATCGCATCTGACCGCTTTAGAGTGGCTGTCTACGAGCATACTGAAACATGTTACATGTCCTTAAAACAACCCTTAACGTTAGTTTTGTAATACCACTAACCACTCGGTGAGTGTCACAGTTTTGAAAACGAACGTTAAAGGGTTAGTTCACCCAAAAATGAAAATTCTATCATCGTTTACTTACCCTCAAGTTGTTCCAAACCTCTATGTGTTTATTTGTTCTGCTGAACACAAAGGAAGATATTTGGAAGAAAACAGATCTCATTCCCCATTGACTACCATAGTAGGTATTTTTTCCTACTATGGTAGTCAATGGGGAATGAGATCTGTTTTCTTCCAAATATCTTCCTTTGTGTTCAGCAGAACAAATAAACACATAGAGGTTTGGAACAACTTGAGGGTAAGTAAACAATGATAGAATTTTCATTTTTGGGTGAACTAACCCTTTAAGGGTTGTTTTAAGGACATTTTTCAGTATGCTCGTAGACAGCCACTCTAAAGCGGTCAGAGGCGATTCTAAAATAGTCAAAAAGTCGAGATAGGACCCATCGTCAAAATTTCTAAGTCCACCACTCTAGTTCATCCAAAACAAACTAGAAAAAAGACTCAAAGTGCTAAATACCGGAATTATCCTTTAGGTTATAATCATGTCTTTTGACTTGAATAAAAATTCTTACTTGACAGTAAAGTTTAAAATGAAATTTTGTCCCAATGTTTTGCAATCTCCCTCAATCTTAGCGTCAATGCTCAATGTTTTAGCTTCAGTAGGAGTGGGAATGTTGTAGAACTGAGCCATCTGAGAGAGTCAACACAAACATATTCATAATACATTTCACAGCAGAATAACCACAATGCCAAGAGAGAAAGATAGTGTGAGTAAATGAAGCTGAACACACTACAGACCTGCACAGACACACAGGTTGAGCCCTTCACTTCAATGCTGTAATTGCCTGGAACGGTCTGCAGCTGCTTCTCCTGGTACAGTAACTTGTTGTCCTGATTGACATCAAAGTGGTGAGTGTCTCCTGCTGACTGTACAGTCACTGTGCTGGAGCCGTCAGAGCTGAACACTTTGGTGGCGTACAAAGACAGAGCCTGAAGAGCCACCACTGTGTCCTGGGAAATAAATGTGTTCAGTAATGTCACTTTTACTCATTCACACCGGTAATAATGTGTTTGACTGGAGTAGTTTGAGTAACCTGTGTGGAGGAGAATCCTCCATAGGCATTCTGCTGCTTCACAAGCCAGCTGACAATCCTGTTAGCATAGCCCAGATCAGCTGTAGTGACTGAATCTGCAGAGAGAACAGCTAGCAGCACATATGAGCTGATCTCCACTGCCAGAGAATCAGAGTCATCAGCAGATGCGGACTGAGACCAGTGGAGATGAGACCCTTGAGGAGAAAAGACACACGCATAACTCGATGAGCATGATAAAAAAATAGTCATCAGAAACAAACCTCTTACCATCTGAAATAGCAACATCCTCCAGTTTCTTGAAAAGCTGCTGTCGAGTGTCCGTGTCTTTAGCCAGACTGAAAGTGTAGGCGAGCAGTGCAGTGGTGTAAATGTTTTTGACATCCTCAATGACGGACCTCAAGCATGACAAACCTTTACTGACCACTGGATCCTGTGACAAAAACAGAGAAACAGACACTGTGAGTGTCATTTTTCTATGAGTTTATTCTGTTTCCTGTAGATGAACTTACTTTGGCTGGAGTTTCCAGTTCAAGCAATGATGCAGTAATGTAGGCAGTCATGGTCACATTATCACTCACTCCACCCTGGAATATATGAGAAATGAAGGATAAATAAAGCAACACACTTAAACTACTAAAGGAAAGTTCATCTAGACGAACTTTGATGTCAGATTAAGTACATTTTTACACGTTTAAAACGTGCCTTAGAAAAACATTACTGGTTTGCATCTTGAAAAAAAACAACAATGGCACTGACATATTCGATTTACATATTTATTTTATAGTGCAGAGGTCTTCACTCCTGCTCCTGGAGAGCCACTGTCCTGCAAAGTTTAGTTCCAACCCTAATCAAACACACCTGAATCAGCTCATCAAGCACTTCAGAATCGCTTGAGTATTCAAAGGCAGGTGTGGTGAAGCAGGTTGGAACTAAACTCTGCAGGACAGTGGCTCTCCAGGAGTAGGAGTGAAGACCTCTGTTATAGTGCAAGTTGCTTTTAGTTAAAGGAGTAGTTCACTTTTAAAATGAAAATTCTGTCATCATATACTCACCCTCATGTTGTTTCAAACCTGTATGAATTTCTTTCTTCTGCTGAACAGAAAGGAAGATATTTAGAAGAATGTCAGTAACCAGGCAGTTTCTGGTTCCCATTGACTTCCATAGTAGGGAAAAATATACTATGAACCAGGGATATACTGGGAACCAGAAACTCCCTGGTTACTGACATTCTTCTAAATATCTTCCTTTCTGTTCAGCAGAAGAAAGAAATTCATACAGGTTTGAAACAACATGAGGGTGAGTATATGATGACAGAATTTTCATTTTAAAAGTGAACTACTCCTTTAAGACAGCTAAAACATATAGTTTAGTCTGGGCAAAAATGTAAAAAAAAAAAAAAAAAAATTTTTTTACAAGATAGATAGATAGATAGATAGATAGATAGATAGATAGATAGATAGATAGATAGATAGATAGATAGATAGATAGATAGATAGACCTTCATTCTGTTGTTGAACAAGCTTCCCTGTTGGATAAAACAGCCGTCTGAATCCCGTCTGCTTATTAACCAATTCTTTGCACTCTTAATCATTTTTGGATCAATAAATATGTATTTCTGTGCTCTGCCAAAAGACCTCAGCACAAAGGCAGTCAACCTGGTGGTGTGGAAGATATAATAATTAAATGTGTTCTTTGTACCATACTCTTGGGTTTATTGCTGATTACCTTGATATTTTTTCTGTTTAACAAAAGTAATATTTAAAATATCGTTACCATGTATTCCCATCACCATAACCAAATGTGCTGTATGATCCATCAAAATGCTTGTAGTTCATTTGTCTCTGGTATCCTGTTCAGTGTGATAATGGTTAACACTTCAACAGTTTGTTAGGGTTGATTCAATGTGTCTGATTATTCAACTTTACTGAATGACTTTCAGGTGTGTTGAAAAATGCATAATTTGGTATCAAAACGTCTCAGTATTTCCTTGATACGATTTATGTCTCTCACCACTCTTCAGGAAGCCTGTGGCTCTCTCTCGGATGGCTGAGGTGAGCTGCTCTGTGTTCTCCAGATACTGCAGAATGTAAATATTGGGAGAAAGAACAGCCATGTTTTGCTCTCCACAGCCGTACGGCATCCGTAATAATCCGTGAAGATTCCTCAGTGCACGACCCAATATATCTCCTATAAACCATACACAAACTTACTACATTTGGTCTTAAGTCCAATCTTCTCATTTCTGCTTGTATTTGTAAATGTTACCAATGACTGAAACAGAGGATCTGGCTGATCCCTCTATCACATCTTTAGGGAGAGTCAAAGCCACTTCCTCTGAGAGACGGTCACCTATGAACCAGACATGAGTATTTTTTGGTTACTGTATATTTTAGCTGTCTCTATTGGTCCTCAAATTTGGTGTATACTAAAAAAATGTCCGCCATGCATTGTGTACTAATTTTCATGAAGTTGGAGTTTGTGTTTAGAAGATAAAGGGCCAATATTAGTCTTTACAGACTGTATATAACATATTGACGAGTCAAAATTCTTTGAGCAACAGTCAGTTGAAAAAGCTTCATTGCTTGGTCCCCCAAAAAACTGAACAAAAGCAAAAGAGTTCCAGCATTATAAGTGCGTGTACACCAACATATATGAAATATTTGCAGACTAACCCTTTGGACACAGTAACCAGCTGTGGGTCTCTGTCTTTTCTGTTCCTTCCGCCTGCAGCATAAAACAATCACATCAACACATCATACTGACATAAGCAGCATTATGATAAAGGGTAAATGATATCCAAGAGACATTTGACGTGCGCTGACCTGTACAAGCAGACTTCTTGTGACTGTGTCAATGCGTCCTCTCTCTGGGACGCTCACAATTTCATTGTCACACACAGTCTGGGACGCCTCTGCTTCTGCACTGACTGTAATATTCAAGACTCCTACAACACAAGACATAAACGTGAAGAGACAACAGACACAAACACTGAGAAACAATGATTCAGACCGAAAAACTCACCAAGAACAGAAGGAGTGAGGATCCATTTAAAGGTTTTTCTTCCATTAGCACATAGACAGGATGAATACTGATCATCAGAGGAGGCTTTGAGAGTGTAGTCTGAGGATGGAGCTGGAGTCACTTTAACCTGTCAATCAACCACACATGATTAGTGGCATATTTGATATGATTTGATTAGGCTGATTCTGAAATCTCACCATGATGCACTTGGACAGATAGTTGAAGACAGTGGCCTTCAGCTCAAAGATCTCCCCACGGATGATGGAGTAAGGCAGAGAGAGCTCCAGGAAGAAGGGCTGGAAAACTGTCAGCTGAGCAGGAGGAGCGAGACCCAGACCTTCAGAGGACAGACAGAAGACCTCCGTCTCCCAAGAGGTGATGGTGTCAGGAACCGTGACAGGAACCTGAGCTGATCCAGAGTCCCTGCGGAGGAATAACAACAATAGGCATATTTGAATCCGACTCAGCCATTTTCCCTCTATTAAAGGGTACCTATTATGGATTTTTGAAAATTGCCCTTCATGTAGTGTGTAACATAGATCTAAGTGAACGAAAACATCCTGCAAAGTTTTAAACATGAAAGTTCACCGTATACAAAGTTATTGTCTCTCAAAAGTAAGAGTCGACTCTGAGTCGCTGATATGAATCATTCGACGAACAATGCTTTTCCTTTGTCTAGATGACGTCAACTTGACAAGTTATTTGAATAAGATACGCCCACTTATTGCGTTCGGAGACGCCAGGGAAAACTAACATCATGTCGACGAGACGCTGTGTTTTGAAGTGTGACGCAAAAGCAAACTTTTTTCATCTGCCCAGTGAGGAGCATTTGAAGACTAAGTGGCTACAGTTCATATATACAACTATACCACAGAAGTATAGCCGAACCTTGTTCTGTGTTCGCGTCATTTTGAAGATGATTGCTTCACAAACCTAAATGCTATAAAGTATGGATTTGCGAGCCGGCTGATACTGAAGGAAGGTTCAGTGCCGAGTTTATTTGGATCAGCTTCCTTCTCCGAATCACAACCTGTAAGTATTATTAATATTAATTGTTGCTTTTATGGGTTTTGTAGCGTCGGGGGGCCCGATGAGGGAAGGCGCAGTAAGTGTGTGTGTGTGTGTGTGTGTGTGTGTGTGTGTGTGTGTGTGTGTGTGTGTGTGTGTGTGTGTGTGTGTGTGTGTGTGTGTGTGTGTGTGTGTGTGTGTGTGTGTGTGTGTGGTGTGTGTGTGTGTGTGTGTGTGTGTGTGTGTGTGTGTGTGTGTACGCTCAGTGCCACTTCTAGGTCTCCAATGTCAATTTTTTTAAAATATGTGAAATGTTTGTCGCTGTTATTGGAGTTATCATAAAGAATAGAACAATACCTTGTAGTACTGCATTGCTTTATCAATATGTTTATGCATTGGGCTAACACAAACAATAACTGACTGGGTCATATGATCTGACTAATCACCGCAGATTAGCGTCACGCGAAGGAGGGGTTTGAAAAATGAGTTGAAAACGAATCATTAGGGAGTCGGTGAGCAAATCAGGTAAAAATAAATGCATATTATAAGACAACAAAAGTGTTTTTTGTCATTGCATGCATGTAAAACTGTTGTTGGGGACTCCCAGAACAATATTAGGAACATTTTAAATGCCATAATAGGTACCCTTTAAATAACAACATTCAGCACACAGATGATAAAAATTCTAAAAATTCAATAAAATTCTAAAAATTCAAATAAAAATTCAGAATCTGCAAAGCAAGCAAAGTATTGTCTGTCCTGTGGGTATGAGGGGAGATGTTGTATTAAAGATAAGTAATAAGATAAACATGATGTTAAATGTACTGATAAAGCTTCACATACCCCACTTCAGCAAGTTCCCAGATCCACGTTTCTGGAAAGACAGTCCGAATCGTCACTGCTGGAGAATCATGGTCATCATCATATTCACCCGCTTTTAAATACATCACCTCACCTTCATAATCTTGAACAAATTTGGAAAAAAATTATTGATATTTTGTAGTTTTAAGTGATATGTATGTAAAGAGCACATCAAAATAACCAATACAGTCAAAAGTGAACAGAAAATTGATGGCATATCGTCATTTTAATACACATTTTAATATTATAAACATTATAACATTGTTATATTATTTTCATAAACATTTATTTTGTGTTGTCAGGGTTTTCTAGTTTCAGTTTATTTAGTTTTTATTTTAGCTTTAGTATTTTAGGCCTGCTAAAGTTAATGTGTTAATTTTATTTTACAAGATTTGTTTTACAAATGGTTAAGTTTTATAGTTCGAGTTTTTGTTACCAATGATAACACTTATTCAAAGTTAGTTAAGAACAAAAAAAAATGTTGTCCTTTCCTACTACATACATCAATAAAATTGTGGAATAGTACGAATTTTACAATTTCACAAATTGAACATACATATATATGTGTATTTTTTTATATATATTTCAAAATGAGCACCTACATATTAAAACATTACAGCTTGGAATGTAATAGCAGTATATGTACCTATATTTTATAAGTACCTTGGTATCGGTGATACATCAAGCCTCTGTATGACAGACACTCAGGGACTCGCACAAAAAGATTTGTTGCCATCTTCAATCCCACTCTCTGTCAAATGGCAATGATGAACCACAATAAAACTCATGAAAATACAATTTACTTTTTATTGTCAGTATAATCAAGAATGCTTTTTATGGATTTACTTGCGCATGTGCAGTATATACTCTCCCAATCATTATCTAGTGCACTGCCACACATATAATCCACCTGTTACCTTTAAGGATTCATAAGCGTTGTCTGTCGGCACAGCTCGACGGGGTCTCACATGCAGACACTCCCGCTCATCTTCAACAGTATAAGGATAATCTGACCCCGACTGCACTGGCAGCAAGTTGAAGACCTGTGACGGGACCACGTTCACACACTATTAGTATGATCTAAATAATTTATGTATTTTCCAAAAAAAGTTGAATTCCATTTTGGTGAAAAATAATAAAGATTAATGTTAAATCTCCTGAGATAGGGATGTCAGCTTAAACAGATTAATCATAGCAGTAATATCTAATGTCTGTTATAACTAGTTCCCTATCAATATCAATACCGAATCTTAAAGCATCTACACCTTGTCAGCATCCAGACGTTTTCCTGACTTCAGGATCAAGACGCTCTGATCTACAGCACTGAGGCCGCACAGTGAACCAGGCTGAGCTGAGAGCTTGAGAGTGTTTTTCTCACCAGGAACCGCTTTATCAGGAGAAAACTGCAGAGACACCTGTGACATATAATGAATAGGATTTATTTTAGAATTGAGTCAGTAATACAGTTTAAAGAAGCTAATTTCTAATGCTACAATACATACCTTGTTTTTGAAACACTTTTCGATGTCGAAATTTTTGCTACTAGCAACAACATTTTCACTGGGCAGAACACAGTATGCCAGAATCTGCACTACAGGAGCCAGATCTGAACTAACAGACAGTTTGAACGACATTGTGCCACTTGCTCCATTAGAAATCTTCACTTCAATCTTCTCATATCCATGATGAACGATCACTCCTCTGGACAAGACCTGAAAAAGACAGATGACACTCTAATAACAAACTGACTAGTGCTGCCAAATAATACTGTTAAACAAAAACATCTCTTTAATATAAATACTGCACATGTTCTCACCATATAGACAATGTCCGTTTTGAAGTCTTCAACAGTCTCTCCAATAAAATAATACTTGATGGTGGCTGTAAACTCAGAGTCACACTTTAATGGTTGCTCAGAATTCTCTATAATCAATTCACTTAGTGCTGGGGTGTATGGAGTGGCAGGCTGGAAGAGCTGAACTGTTTTTGTATCCACAGAGATGTAAGGCTTGTTCTGGCCATAATAACGTTCCTCTTGAGAGACACTTGCCTGGATAACAAAGAATCAGAAATAACTCATTCAACTGAACTCTTCAGGGAATACAAAAGAAAACTAAGAAAGAAAACTCTCTTACAATCAGATTAATATCACTTTTAGAATGACTGGACGTATTAAAAGAGAAGCTGGCCAGTCCATCGCTGTCTGTGGTGAGATTTAGGAGCAGTTTTGGGGACCAAGTGTAACCCTCCATAAGATAAACCTCTTTATTTTGAATTGGTGCACCTTTGAAATTTGAGAGTTTGATCTGTTGAAAATAAGATTTTGCAGGAATAAATGAATGAATAACTACATATTAATGGTGTTAAACTGAAAAAAAATTATTTTAGACTTACTTTTCCTTCTATAACTGATCCATGTTCATATGTTTTGGGCAGCTCAGTAAATGTAGCTTTACCAATTTCATAAGTGAGAGTTACAAAAAAATCAGATTTTGTCATGGTGATCTCTGTAAACAGCAAAAACACCTAAATAAATATTTGTTAAAATAAAAGTAAAACAAAAAATTCAAATAGAAATTCAATAAATGTAGGTAACGGGATCTGACCAAATCCAGCAGCTCACCTGTTCCTTCTTCTGTAACCATTGCCTCAACACGAAGAGAATTCTCCAGCCTATACTTTAGTGTGGCGTTGAAAATGACTGATGTTTCTAAGGTATGGATGGCACAGCCTGCCTTTTTTATCTAATTATAATGAATGAACGCAAACAAAGCGAGAGTGGTTTAATTGGAAGTGGAGGAAAGATAATGAGCCATTAATTTACATGAATTGCATTTCAACTCACATACCTCAATGGTTTCCTCTAAACACACTGGATTGTCGTAAGGGATGTGGTAGGACAAATTATTACGGCACACTTTCACCCATGATTTACCAGGTACAGGCTGCCCATAAGTGTATCTGTGAAAAGGTAAAAGCAACTGATCTACAACCCAGGGTTGAGTTAAGCAACTAATATATTAGGGTGGGGGTTATAGTAAATAAATGACCACAAAGTTAAAAAGAAAAAAAGGAAACAATTATCAATTAAATCAAAGTAACTTAATTATGCCAAGATTGGAAGAACACACTGCTCTCTTAATGCAGGAAATAAAATAAACCACTCACTTTCCGCAAACCTCAATTATCAGTTCCTCTTCTTCAACACTCACTTCATTTGGGCTTTTTACAGTAACTTCAAACTTAGGCAAAACTAGAAGTCAGAAGGCAGAAATTAGAGATCCCTTTCAAAAGATACTCTCAATGCTGTGCTAGCGCTGTGGGAAAACATCTTTATTTGCCGGTCGTGAACACGTGTGGCAAATACGCCAATCATTTGGCTTAAATAACCTCTGATGATAAGGTTTCAGGTTCCATCTTTCCCTTTCTCTTGTTCTTTCACCAGATTGTGAGGTTCTCCATTTGAGCCTGTTTTTGGAGCACGCTCCAGTGCTTCTTCAGACGAGGCTGAGGACGTTAGTTCTCTCGGGGAAATGGAAATTGAGTGCACTGCCTCTAAACACTCCTCTAGTGATGACAGATCATACGATGAGCTACTCGAGTTACTCATGCCATGGACAGTCTTCAGACAGACTGGCCACAGAAACAAGACGATCAAAGATGACAGATTTATGTTGGGTGGCCAAGGGGAGGCAGAGAGAAAGTCTGAATGATCAACATCACATCATCAACAAAATTTCTTTCTGACATTTTTTTCTCTGTATGTGTATGATGTTGCATAATTTTAAGCCAGATTCTTGGCGTGTTTGTCACATGTGTTCACAACCGGTCAAACAAAGATGTTTTCACGCTTTTTCAAGGAACAGGGTAACAGTGAATTAACCCGAGACGTTCCCTTTTAAAAGCTACTATATATTATTGAAATTCTTGCCATGCAACATTGCAAATCCTTTGTTTTAATGACTTACCATATTTCTTCACCTCAAAATCATGTGAGATCATCCTGTCACCAATAAAAGCCTTTAGATTGTACATGCCTTGGCGGGCCTCTGGGTTTAATTCATAAGAACGCTGCAAAATCCACTTTGTTGAAGAAACATTTGTCCATTGACCAATCCGGTTACCTTGACTGTCCTGTTTAATACCAGAGACAGTGCAGATATGTAGTTACAGTCAGCTACACATATCCTGACTATCAATGAAGAAATGTATAATTAGCCTACTGAAAATACAATAATTGCAAATATAGCCTAACAGAATTTCTAGTGTTAATAAGATTTAAAAGGTGTGTTAGTTATGACTGCACATAAGGTTTTGTGTACTTACCTCAAGAACCACTGTACTATACTGTAAAAGAGCAAATAGTAATTAAAGATTAAAAGCCAATGTAGGCTCTTCAACAATGAAAGAGAAAACAAGGACAATAAAGATGTAAGATAAACACATCAGACCTGCTGATCAAGGGGTGCAAAGTTTGTATCCATGGTAACAACTCTGAAGTTCACTGTAAAATAGAAATGTGTTGTTATTTTTTTTAAACTCCACTTTTGGCGTCTTCAGCTCTTATGTAAGGGACAACGCTTACAGTCAGCATTTCACTCTTGTAAATGACAGAGCTGTGTATGTAACCATATTAAGGATCAAATGCAGGGATGAGAACTCCTGCTGCTGTTTGAATGTGTATCTTGAGCCGAATTCAACTGTCACAGTTGTAGAATTTCTGACCAGTTTGCACCAGCTGACCAGTTAGAATCAAGTAGCCCTATACCAGACAGCTATTATCACATGTAAAGATCTATAGCAGGAATGTAAAACTCCTGAAGGGCCACAGAGTTTAGTCCCAACCCTGCTTCAACACACAGACCTGTAGATTTCAGATAAACCTGAAGGACTTTATAGCTGGATACCTGATCCTGGCATTAAGGTTAAAGCTAAACTCTGCAGTGGCTCATCAACAACAGCCCTGATCTATAGTATCTCTAGATTTCATATAAAATAAAGTCATATAGATAATGATAGAAAGTGATTTACATTATCAGTTATTTGTAATTAAAGTATCTAGTCTGATTATATGTTTGACAGTGCAGGGGATTGTTCAAACACACACTATGTATGAACATTATTGTGTTTCCAAAGCTGTTAGATTTCAAATACTGATCCTTATCTGCTTTCCTTATCTTTTCTTGCTCCTCTTTTCTGTTTACAAGTTTGTAAATCCATTGAACTGTTTACTTCATCTTTTACCATCTGCTGGTTTGTGCAACATTTGTAATGTTGTACATCAGCTCATTGCATGATCATAGCAAGCTTTAGCTACTTAGCCACATCCACACAAAGCCAGAGCTTTCCCTATCCGATCTTTTTTTTTTCTCGTTCTACTTTTTTTCTGTAAACACTGAGTCGTCTCAATAAATATATGCGTACACACGAAACCAATGAAACCGACTGAAAACTATGTGGTATACATGCCAGACCAGTATGTGGCGCTGTAATTCTGCCACAGAGATACACTAAACAAGGAGAAGAAGATTTGGAGCACGCGCATAACCCAAGGGGGTAATCCATCCGCCGGAAACTGAAGCCTCTCCGGGCGCCGCCATTGTAGCTGACTATCACCTGCTGTTAGCATTCCATTGACTCCCATTCATTTTGGCGCCACTTTGACAGCGAATAACTTTACATCTGAGGCGTCCAAAGACTCCATTTGTCCATTATTTATTTCTAAAGAAACACAACAATGTATAAAAGGCTCCATTACATTGTATCTTACGTTATGGCCGTTTTTGTAAAAATAGGCTAACGATTGCGTCATAACCCGCGACTCTCTGTCCCACACTAGAGAACATTACCGTATTATAAATAGAGGTTTCAGTGTCCCAAAACGCCTGATCCATCTGGACGAAACGCCAATATGATACAAAATTTGTACGTAGGCTATAGAGCTAAATGCGTCTCCGTGTGGACAAGGCTTAATGTATGTGTTACATCAACTGTAATCAGGGTTTAGATGTCAGTGACACCAGCATTACTGAGCCTTTGAGACATTCAAAGCTCACCTGTCTGTCCTGGAATATAGATAGGTTTATCAGTCTGGATAAAGGTCAGAGGATGGTAATGCTTGAACAAGACTTTTCTCTTTTCAGTCATCTTGAAAGTTTGTCCCTGTAGTTCGACCTTCATTTTCTGCACTGATTCTGCTTCAACCAGAGGAGCCTGATGAGAAATAATATACTGTATTCACAACCTGCCATCACAAAAACTAGATGCATTATGATGAAATATATTTGATAATATTCATCATGTGCACATTTTAATGGCAGACCTTGAAGTTAAAGCAGCGGTGAAACTCTTCCTCAGCTTTCTCCTGCAGCAGTAAAGTGCTCTGGTTACCATGAACCAGATGAATGTTCATGACAAGGCTTTCATTGGGCTTGAGAAGACTTGCACACAGTTTGGCCTCAGATCCCGACTCAATTACTGCAGGAAACGTCACCATGAAAGATCTGTCCAGAGAAAATGATCATACAATATTGCCTGAGTGGTTAGATACAATAAAAAATATTAAACAGTAAAAATCAATACAATTGATTTTCTATTGATCATTTATATGAGAAGTGAGAACACAAGAGCAATTTCAGTCTGGTGACTTAATAACTTTTCATGTTTATTCAGAACAATATTGCCCTTAAAAATACACTGTCATACAAATGACAAAATACAAATGATCTTATACATGCCTTAAGTTGTCTTTCAAACAGCAAACTTCTGTGCAACACAGTATTGATCAATTAAATAAATACGGGAAATCATCAAGACTTATCTTACACAATAACTAATGGTATAATAACATCACACTTAGAAAGCAAAACACTGCTTTCCTCAGCAGAAATTGTTAAACACTTACGGCCCTGATGTTTGTCCATTGGCACAGATCAGGAGGAAAGAGAGCAGAAGGAACCATTTCCAACAGCAGCTAATATTCAGAGCCATGATGACGAGCAATCATCTGTCATGAGATGAACTGGACCGTCTCTTTTAAAGCAACTCTCATGCTAAAGGTGGTCCGTCAAAACATTTGTATTGATCATCTGATTAATGATTCAAAAATGTAGGCAATGCTTGAAAACTTTTGCTAAATTAGCACTACTAAAGCCTTAAAAATACATTTGAGACAAATACTAAAAATAGTATTCAGGCATGCAGAAAAATGAAAAATGAAATTATATAATTACTAATACACACATCATATAACCCGAACAAACTATAGGCTTATACAGAGAGAAAAAAAAGAAAAAAAAACACAGGCCACTGACCTGTTTCCTGAAAACAATCAATACTGAAATCAAGGGTCATGAATCACCTGCACCCACTCAGTCAGTGTGGGGGGTTACTGTAAATGTTTGTTTATATTTGCAGATCCCTTCTAATATGGTGTCTGAAAAGATTGTATCATTAAAATGTGTCAAGCAAATCTATTAAATGAGCAATTAAATTATACTTTTACTTGAGAATCTAAACCATGATTAAGATTTTACCATGTTTGTTTCCTTTCAAGGGAACTCGAGATGTGTTGATGACACTTAGTGAACGCCCCTGCATGATTGCGTCTGAAGCACATGTGTCAACTAGTCCAATGGCGAGAATGAGCGTCACGGGCGGGTGACGTCATGACCAGTAAGGAGTAAAAGCACATCTGGTTTAGAACCGCGCTATAACTTCTGTGCCTCAGCAAGCACTCTGTGTTACAAACTGTCTGTCTTATTTATTGTTGTCTGTCACGATATGTATATACAGCTCAATTTAAGATATTATTGCATCCAAACAGTCTTACAAGTTGTGTGTTTCTAATTGCCCTTTTTACATCAAGGGTGGAAATACACAAGAACTTTGTGTGATGTGCTCTGTCAGCCTTCGAGGGGGCTGATTGTGAGCATTGTGAAAGGCTGTCTATGTCGGGGAGGTCTGTTGGTTGTGCTCACCAGCAGTGGTAGAGTAGCTCCCAGGCCTAGAGAATAGTGTATATTCACAATAATTCGATTTACTGATCTATATGTATTATTATAATTACTATTATTATTATTATAGATACAGAGTGTAGCCAGGTTAAATAATGAGAAACCCTATTTAGCTGTTTAACCCAGTCACGAAAGGGTTACCTTTAATTTTGTATATTTGATGGACGTGTAAGTGAGCCAATGGGTGAATTCTATGAGGCACTGAGCTGACCAATCAGCTGCCAGCTAGGCTCTGTTACAGTTACGCCTCTAGTTTTGCGTCACTGCCAGGCACGTGCACAGGTAGGGCTCAACCTGTGCAGAGCACATGCCCTTTTTGCTCTTACACTCGAAGTGCCCTTTCTTTGGTGGTGTTTTTTTTTTATATATATAAATCAATGCTATTGGTCACCCTTTACGTCTGTCTGTCTGTTTTAAAATATTTAGCTATAAAGATTATAAGAGCTTGTGTAAATCTTGTTCGATCCTCAAACTGTCAGTAAAGCTGATAACTCCGCCCCCGCTATCGTGAATGAATGAAATGAAGCTCCGCCGCAGCCGCACAGCAGACAGCAGCTGAACGAAGTTTTGCAAGGGTAAACATCTTGTTGTTTGAATGAGTACTAAACACTTTGTCTATAAAAGCTAATATTTTATTTATTTCATGTCTGACTGAGACATGAGGAACCTGAGAGAGAGGTCTAGGCTAGAATTTTCCATCTAGTCATAGCCAATACATAGCATAGCCTACACTTAAATAGCCTGTGCATACACGGTAGCATTTCATCTTTTATAAAATGCGATTTTGGCCAAATGTATTTTACAACGGGGAAAACTGAGCGCCTATTGGCGCTTTTCCACTGCATGGTACGCTCGGTTCGGTTCGGTACGGTTCGATTCGGCGCGGAACGGTTCGCGCTCGGTTGCTTTTCCACTGCAGTTAGTACCCATTCAAAGTGGGTGGGACTGATCGTTACACTGTTTGTAGGTCCGGTGATAGCCGTGTGCGGCTAACTGAGCTAGCTGCTACTTCTTGGAACACTTTTTCATTCTGTTTTGCCCCATCCAGCTCTCGCTGGACCCGCTCCTAGGCAACCAACGAGAGGAACGTCTGCACCTCGACCACGATTCAGCCATTTCCTTTTTAAAGTGTTGATCTCTTCTTCTTTTTTTCAAGTAAGTAAAACACAGGTGCTACCGTGTTGGCTGTTGTCTACTGGTTATATGACTCTGTATAGCGTGTTTAGTGTCTCGTGTCGCAAATCCAATGACGCTGGTAGTGACGATTCTGTCTGTCTGACCAATCAGTGATCTGCAGTGTTTCACGTCACATTTTAGTACCGGTACGGTACGCTTGGAACCTCAACAGATCAGGTACCATTTAAAGCGCGCCGAAGCGCACCGTACCGTACCGTACTATGCAGTGGAAAAGCACCACAAGTGAGCCGTACCGAACCGAACCGTACCGTACCATGCAGTGGAAAAGCGCCATATGTAGTTACAACAAACTAGTAGCAACCTTCACTAGTAGATGAAAATGTAATGATGCCGCCGGAACCGTTTTAATGACGGACAAAATGCATATTTGCACACATTCGCTGGTCAAAAACCCCGTAACTGTATTTGAGTTTGACTTTTGTAAAATGTTAACAATATAGTGATAAGTAATACAACAACATATAATTTGTTTTTACCATCAAAAAATCATAAGCACAGGCGCGCCCCGCGCTGTTTTGTACTGAAACTACACAAAGCGACTGAGTGATTCTCGTCACCTAGTAACGTATAATTTTAAGATATTTTCTTCTTTGATTTATGATTGCTGATACACTTAATTTATTAACATTTCATCTTGTTTTGGTAATAAAATAAAATTATGGTTAATTCAAGGCTGTTAATATGCACATATTTGCTATATCGTTTTTTAAATCTATAGTATTCAATACTCTCCACTCGTCCTCACATGTATAAATGGAGTAAACATGGTTTTACTACAGTAATGTTGTAGTAGTAACTAAAAAAAAACAGGCCAGTTTTTGCCAGGTAGGCGGATACATGTTGGATATGCTATAGTAATGGTATATGGCTATAGTTTCTTATAATCTGGAATTGAGTTGGACATAATTATTTAAATTATATTTCTAAATATTTTGTCAAAAATACTTGACTCATGTTTATGTGTGACATTGAGACGAGGGGAAGGTAGAACAATGTTAACCAAATAATACAAATTAGCTTATTAGCTTAAAACCAAACAGAATAGCTAAAAAAAAAAAATCTTGAACTTTGTGTGCAAAGCAGAGAAAAAAAAAAAAAATATATATATAATTATTTTTTTTCTCTGGTGCATTGACTTCTCAAATATTTTATATATATATATATATATATATATATATATATATATATATATATATATATATATATATATATATATATATAAAATATATATAAAAAATATATAAATATACAGTATATTGTATATATATTGTGTATATATATATATATATATTGTACTTATATGACCTTTGATTACTTGGAAAAAAAAAGGGGGGGGGTGCCTTTTTTTTTAGTTTCAGCACATGCCCCTCAAAAGGTCTGTGCACGGCCCTGGTCACTGCACGTTCTTTTGGCGCTTGCACTTGAGCATAGGAGGCTGCGTTATCTGCTTGGTAAGCTGAAAAAAACAATAGGAAGTGAATTAAACAAGTTCTGTAATTATTATTGATTATACTGACTATGCCTTATTGTAATATAGAGTGTAAACGAAAGCCTTGCCTGAATCCACTGTTGTCACGGAGCTAAAGGCAGTGAATTCCGTGAAAATGGTGAGTTGTTTATCTAGTCATCTGAGTTCGCTAATATTCATGCTAACAGGCCAGGTTTTTGCTGCCCAATTTTGTATTTAACCTAGTCTGCTGAGTTTGAGTTCGCTAGCATCTATGTTAATCTGTGTTAATGTGTGAATCAATGCAAAGTTGTTCATTGTGTAGAGCTAAAGGTGTAAAGCCTGCTGTGTGCATATGTTAATAAGGTAATTAGCCACAATAGGCTAGCGAAATACTGGTTAATGTTTTTGAAACTATCAAGTTATTTCGTTTGTAGGTTATAAAAAGGAATGTTAATTTTTCATATTGTTGCTAAATAGTTAGTTGTTAAATAATGATGTTAAAAATTGTGGATTTAATTGTGGTCACTGAAGCTTAAAAGAGGTAAAAATTTTTGTGCATTCTTTCCACTGTTACCGGTGCAGAGGGGGATAAATAAGCACACTAATGCCTTAATGCCTCTAATTTAAAGTGATACAATTTGATTAATGTTTACATGCAATTCATGGAGTTTTATTCTTCATACTATTAATGTGACTACCATAAGGTTTCATAAAACTTGAATGTGAAATGTGTCTTTATGAAGGATGCAAATTATGTAAATTTACTTTTGATACTTGAGAAGAAACACAAGAGCTGTTGTACAACAAGAGAAAGATTTTTATATTGCATTATTAGGTGTACTGAAATATTATCTCATTTTATTTTGTAGAAGCCTGTAACAGTCCATTTATTCATTGAATGGTAATTGAAAGAAATGATTTGGCCTTATTTATAGGTCAGGTTTTGGTAAAGAGCTGGGAACATCGGGCAGAGATCCTTTGCATGGACTGATCCAGATCCAGACGTTCTTCCAGAGATGCATTGATTCCCAGTCTGGGTGGCTGGGTGGCGAGCCAACCGTGTTTGACAACGAATCAAAGTGCTTTAGACGAACTGATTTCATCCTCTTCATCTTCATTGTGGTAGGACAAACACTAACTCAACCAGGGAAAAAAAACCCAACGGTGAACCTGAACTCTTGTCAACCAAGGCAAGTCGAACCGAGGACGAACTGAGCTCAAAGATACTGGAAAGAGAGTGTTTTGTTTGTTTGCGTGCGCACTTTATTATTTTAGTTTGTTATTTTTCATAAATATGTTTTTTCCTTTGTATGTATGCTCCACCCTGTGAATTTAATACAGGTTGTCTAAACTGTCATTCTGGTGTGGTATATTCTTTTTTTTATTGATATTCAATTCTCAGGCTCTTAACAATTTAGTGTCTTCTGATTTTGGTCCAAATCGTATTCATGATATTCTCTACGACTACTTCAGACTATTAAATCTATGTACATTATTATTACTACCTCGTAATAAGGGTTACATTATTGGCGAGCCAGCCAGGAGCCAGAGACATTGAATATCAATATTGAAAGGAAATGCACAATGGATTTCATACAGAAGTCAGGTGTTAAAATTCCGAATGCAGTGATCGTTAGTGGGTAACCCAGGTAGCAGATCAGGATGAGCAAGTTGTTGGCTTCCTTGAGAAGTATGGTTCCATCGAAAGATCCCTTTTAGTTGATGATTCTAAATCCGAATTTTACCAAAACCTGATCATTGAGTTTTCGAGCAGTTCAGCTTTAGTGAACCTAGAGCCACTTTTACCATACACACACACAGTGCAGGGTGATCCATGTGCTAAATATGTTGTAAAAGCATTAAGCAGTGTGTACACTACGCGGATTGGCAGTAATGCTACAAAAACGTATCTAGCTGAGTTAAAGGGCTTAGCCAAGCTAAGTCGCAAAGACTATGGGGAGGTGTTGAAAGAGATGATGTCTTAGATTGGTGAAGATATTGAAGCTATGAAACCCGTAGCTATAGAACTTTCCCCTTCACATGTTGAGGCCCCAGTTGTGAAACTTCAACCCCCTACTTCTGAAGATCAACAGCCCCTAGGCTCACTCTTGAATGCCCCCCAGGAAGAAAATTGCTTAAATGCCACTGATTCAGTCCTGTTCACTAATGGAGGGAAAACTCCGTCCCTTTCAGTGAGTGACATAAACCCAGCAGAGATACAGAAGGTGGTGGTTGAGCATATTGTAAGGAGTGAAGGTGTTAGCCCACACTTGCAATCTCCAGTGAGGCTTCGTTCCTTTTCTGGAAAGATTCCCAGACCCAGTAACGAAGCTGATTACGACACTTGGCGCTCACACATTGAACTGCTTTTAAATGATCCCAGTATGTCCCATCTTCAGATTTCAAGAAGAATTCTCGAATGTCTACTTTCGCCTGCAGCAGATGTGGTCAAAGGGCTACGGCCTGGATCACCCCCCATCGCTTACCTGCAGCTCTTGGACTCAGCCTTTGGTACTGTTGAGGATGGGGAAGAACTTTTTGCCCAGTTTATGAACACCCTTCAAGACCCGGGTGAGAAACCCTCCACTTATCTTCATCGATTGCAATTAGCATTGAACCTGGCTGTGAGAAGGGGTGGGGCTGCACCGGCTGATGTGGATAAACACCTACTCAAACAGTTTTGTAGGGGATGCTGGGACAATTCCTTACTTTCTTGCCTGCAACTTGAGCAGAAGAAAAGTAACCCCCCTTCATTTGCTGACCTCTTGCTCTTACTAAGAACAGAAGAAGACAGACAGTTAGCAAAAGCTAGTCGCATGAAAAAACACATGGGCACCACCAGGCAACGTGGCCAGCTTCAGCTCCAAAGTGCGTGGGCCTGTGCAGAATCAAGAGAGAAGTCGGAGGTCAGTCTCAGTGTTATTGAAGATCTTGGGAGGCAAGTAGCCAGTTTACAAAGCCAATTAACCTATTTGATGGCACAGAAAAAGACAACGGGGGCTGATAACAGGGGAGCAGCAGGGAAAGGTTCAGGCAAAGTACAAAAACTAGACCGTGCTAACACAGACATGCTAAAACAGGCCAAGAAAAAACAGACTTACAGACCCAGGCCTTGGTACTGCTTTAACTGTGGGGAGGATGGGCACATTGCCCCGGTTTGCACAGACAGGGCAAACCCTGCTTTAGTAGCTGAAAAGAAAAAACAGTTAGAGGAGAAGCAGCACATGTGGGACGCACAAAACAGTCTCAACTTACCTTTAAACGACTAGCAGTTCCTGTTGGGGGACAAACAGGGACTGAAGAGAGTCAACAACGTCCCTCAGACGTAAACCGTAAACACAAGACTGAAGTATGTGCTAATCTAAAACATTCAAGTAAGAACCACCCTTTCAAACTCCCTAAGGGGTTGGTCGGTACCAAGAGTACCGCTAAAATCCACATAAAAGGTGAAGAAGTCAGCTGCCTATTAGATACGGGTTCCCAAGTAACGACAGTTCCCCGGTCATTTTATAAACAGCACTTTCCAGAGCAGGAGATTAAGCCACTACATGATCTCTTGGAGGTGGAAGGAGCGAATGGACAGTCCGTACCCTACTTGGGTTACATAGAAATGACTGTAACTTTTCCAAAAGAGTTTATTGGAGCGTCAATGGATGTAAATTCACTCGCTTTGGTTGTTCCTGACATTCAAAACCACTTCACAGTCCCTTGTTCTTATAGGCACCAATACGCTGGATGTACTGTATGACATGTACTTCGAAGCCGGATTGACACGCCATCAACCAATCCCACATGGATATAGAGCAGTTCTTAAATGTCTTGAGCTTAGACAAAAACAGACCAACAACAGTCAACCCAGTGTAGTTACATTGCAAGGCAGAAGTTCTAAAATCATTCCAGCTGGTGAAACTGTAGTAGTTGAGGGAGTTGCTGAAGCCTATTGCTTGCAGAATGAGAAGTTTGTAGTCATTGAGCAGCCATCAGTACCCTCCTTGCCGGGTGGCTTGCTGGTAACAGCTAGCTTAGTCGACATTCCCCAGCAGCGGCCCTATAAGCTACCAGTGGTCCTCACTAATGAGTCTGACCATGATATAGTCATTCCTGCTAAATGTGCAATTGCAGAGATAAGTGCTTACCAGAGCATCTTGTTACGGGAGCACAGTGTAGTAAAACAATCAGAATCCCTCTCAAAGTCACCAGAGGCACAGTCAAACAACAAGCACGACTTAAACTTCAATTTCGGTGAGTCCCCAATTCCATCTGAATGGAGAGAACGCATCACTCAGCAGCTCCACAACATGCCCGACGTGTTTGCACAACATGACTTGGATTTTGGCAGAACAGATAAGGTGGCACACAACATAAAACTCTCCGATGAAACTCCTTTTAAGCAGCGTGCAAGACCAATACACCCACAAGACATCGAAGCTGTTCGCAACCACATTCAGGAGCTTCTTCATGCAGGAGTCATCAGAGAGTCAGAGTCACCGTTTTCGTCACCAATAGTAGTGGTCAGGAAAAAGAATGGCCAAGTCCGGTTGTGCATAGACTACAGGCGTCTGAATCTCCAGACCATAAAAGATGCATACTCTCTTCCAAAGCTGGAAGACACATTCTCAGCGCTCAGTGGTTCCCAGTGGTTCTCCGTCCTTGATTTAAAGTCTGGTTATTACCAAATCGAAGTTGAGGAGGCAGACAAACCCAAGACCGCATTCGTGTGTCCGCTTGGGTTCTGGGAATTTAACCGAATGCCTCAGGGAGTGACTAATGCACCCAGCACATTCCAAAGACTAATGGAAAAGTGCATGGGGGACATGCATTTAAAGGATGTTCTAGTATTTATTGACGACTTGATTGTGTTCTCAAAGACTCTAGAAGAGCATGAAGCAAGGCTGATGAAGGTGCTAACACGCCTTAGAGAGTTTGGGTTGAAATTATCACCTGAAAAGTGTGCATTCTTCCAGACGTCAGTCCGTTATCTTGGGCATGTAGTTTCCAGGAATGGAGTCGAGACTGATCCGGAGAAGATTGCTGCTCTTAAGACTTGGCCGGTCCCAAAAAACCTGCGAGAGCTGAGATCTTTTCTTGGGTTTGCTGGGTACTACAGGAGGTTTGTTAAGGGCTACTCTAACATCGTTAAGCCCCTCCACAATCTAACCTCTGGTTACCCACCTTCTCACAGGAAATTAAAGTCAGATGAGAAAGCAGGGCAGTACCGCAACCCAAAGGAGATCTTTGGGAGTCACTGGACACCCGCTTGCCAGCAGGCATTTGACCTGGTGATTAACCCTCTGGGGTCTGAGCTGTTTTGAGGCTCTTGAGGTGTTTTGATATGCCCTGACATTTGTGCTTATTTCAGCTACTTAAAACATACCCTTTGCCAACATATAAATTTGCTGTATTCAGCACAAACTCTGCTACAATAATATGTGAGCAAAATGGATGTACATGTTTGCATTTTATAGAAAAAAAATAGTATGCGTGGTTAGTACGTTTTGGGAAAAAAAATGTCACCGCAATAAGGCCATTTAACACATACTGAATAGTTGTAAACAATACTGTTGAGTTACTATTCTTGTAGGCTAGAATTTTTACTTCAAAATGACCACTCTTTCAGAAAGATCAATATAACGATTTGAATTTCTTACATCAGTTTTTGGGTCAGCAGTGCTGTATGCGTGGGAGTGTTAATGCCCATGAATATTAATGCGATTTACACCTGGGAAGACTAAAGACACTCCCCCACTCCCCCAATGGCTAATGGCCCATCAAGGTGCTGTGAGGCAGCCTGAACTAAGAATGATTCACAGATGAATAAAAAGAACAGCATTTATTCAAAATAGAAATCTTTCCTAAGAACATAAAGACTTCAAGTCATTCATATCACTTAACACATCCTTTGAAAAAAAACAAAAACATAAAAAGACCAAACTTGTTTTTTTATATAAAAAAATGCATTCAAAGAATTCTATAAAAAAAAACGATCACTATCACTAATCAAAACAATTAAGCAGCACAACTGTTTCCAACATTGATTTAAAAAAAAAAAAAATCATATCAGAATGATTTCTGAAGGATGATGGTTAGTTAGCAGCAGAGCACACACAATCAAAGAAACTGTATTATTATCATTATCAATCACTAATTACCATGGATTAAAAAAAGGCATTTGTAATTTCACACAAGAATAGGAACTTTTACTTTTACATTATGACAATGTAAACACAATTAGGCTACATTTCATCTGTCAAATATTACGTCTATGAAGTGAGGCAGCCTGAACAAAGAATGAGAGGAGATTCAAAGGTTTTTCAATCTGTTTTATTGTAATTCCTCTATGTGGAGAAACTAAATGTTCTAAATTTGCTCTACGCAAATCAAATGGGAGTAAAATAAATAGTCGGCTATAAACAAAGCGATAAAATTGTGAGCGATAAATAAACAAAAGTAAAGGCAGGTATGTCACAGTATATGCTTATGCCCCGTTGATGCAGGCTCTAAGCAAATCAAATGTGAGCAAAATAAACAAAAGTAAAGGCAGGTATGTCACAGTATATGCTTATGCCCCGTTGATGCAGGCTCTAAGCAAATCAAATGTGAGCAAAATAAACAAAAGTAAAAGCAGATCGCTATCCTCGCAGACCACACCTGCTATGCTAGCGGGCTGAAAGTAGTGAAATCAAAGCAATCCGATTGTTTTGAGAATACAGTTACATGTCTTGGTGCCATTTTTTAAAACAGTTCCTGATGCTGACATCTGTCCATTTATATTTGCGGCCCTTTGCAATTGCACCAGCAGCCTGAGCATTGGTGTTGTGGCACAGAGTTGACACTGCATTCTCAGAAAAAAACCTTTTGAAGAGACTCTGAGGAGTGTGTGTGTCAGCAGAACTCAGTTGTGGTCCAGGTTTCTGTGCAGGCAGGAATCTCAGAGTCTGTGAATCCATGTCAATGTCAGTCTCTGTTCTCCATGACATTGTGGACTGCTCGTTGCTTGCCTGAATGTTTGTCTTGGCCCTCTTTGCAACAGGTGTCTGATGATCACCATCATCTTTGTAGCTGTAAAACAAACAAACAATTGTGAGCATGTTTATTACACCCACCAAAAAAAGTAAATCACTAAATGTAATATTGCCCAAAACATTTTTTTTTTATAAAGCCATACAGACGCACAATTTTTTTATGGAATATGTAAACAGAATTATGCTAATATCTGAAAAAGAGGGAATAAGTGTACTTACTCAGTATCATTTTCAATTGTTCTTAAAACTGAACACCTGCCGCGTGCCCTTCTAGTGCGAGTTGCAGGTGAAGGTGAGAGGGATGCTACCACATTCCTATAAAAATAATAATATTAATGAAGGTTGAAAAAAGTAATATACCATCAAACAACAACAACACATTTTTTGTAAAGCCACACATGCACATACATATTGTTTTCATCACTAAGTATATAAACAAAATTGAACTAACATCTGTAAAATAGTGGGTAATTATGTACTTACTTTTTCTGATTTCCGCCTGTGTTGCTGCGTGTCCTCCTAGTGCGAGTTGCAGTTGGAGGTGAGAGTGTGCAACCTACATTCCTTTAAAAAAAAAGTTGAAACCTATTATTATCATATATTTTACTATTCCAGCACATGCATAACTGATAGGCATTAGCATGCTGATAACACAAAGAAAACATATGTAACCTTATCAACCAACCTCCGAAAATAAATAATAAAATCATACAAGCTCATTTTGCATCACTAAGTATATAAACAAAATTGAACTAACATCTGTAAAATAGTGGGTAAATACTGTACTTACTCTTTCTGATTTCCACCTGTGTTGCTGCGCTCCCTACGAGTTGGAGAAGGTAGTGATGCAACAACATTTCTGTAAAAAAAAAAAAGTTGAAAACTTATTACATAAATATTTCAAAGTATAGTACCATTAGCCTATATGAATAACTGATGTGTCAATAATGGTACACGCGTGCTGTATATGCGTGTCAATGGGCCATAACCGGAGTTAGCACACCTAACACATTTGCGCACATAATCAACCGGGGATATTTACACATTTCAGCACATTTACAACAGATATTTGCGAGCACACACTTCGCTGATGATAATGAGTCAGCATAAATACTATAGTCAAAAATATAATCTAAACATAGTCCTTAACAATTTTTTTTTATATATATAATTTACCATATAATACAGCATATAGCATATAGGCTAACTTAGACAATGTAAATGTAATTTAGCATATCATACAGCATATAGGCTAACTTAGACAATGTAAATGTAATTTAGCATATCATACAGCATATGGCATATAGGCTAACTACTTAGACAATGTAAATGTAATTTAGCATATCATACAGCATATAGGCAAGATAATTTAAACGTAATTTAACATATCATAGCATATAGGCATAACAATTTAAACGTAATTTAACATCATACAGCATATAGGCTAGATAATTTAAACATGATTTTACATATCATATAGGCAAGACAATTTAAACGTAATTTTACATATCATACAGCATATAGCCTATATGCTAGCCAATGTAAACGTAACTAAAACCTGCCTATTAAGATACATTTTACATTTTAATACTCTGAATACTGGATGGCAAGTCTGGAAATAGTCCAACCAGTAATACATGTACATGTTTATATAAAATAGCTTGTCAACTAATGTAAGTTTAAAAGACTTACTCATCCGTATCTGTATCCACGGCTGGATCAAGTCGCTCTTCAAAATACAAACGTTCGTCATCAGAGTCCCGCTCCTCTTCCGATGAAACTGTGAACTCGTCGTCACTATCCAGGACGAGCTGAAGAGCTTCCTCGCCGGTGTAGCGTACCATCTTTCAAACGCACAGGGAAGTGAATGAAGGTAATGTTTAAACTTGCTGCTTTTAAGGCATTTGCCTGGGGGCGTTTATCTATTTTGCATAGATCACCTCACACATTATCTTATGAATAGCGCGTTCTGCGAGTGGGTGTGAACACATTAAAGTTAATTAGGTGAGACAGGAGAAACTGTAGTTCTCTTTAGTTTCATACAGATTACATTGCATGAGAATATTTGTTTTAAATGTCGATTGTTTTATTTAAAAGTAGAAATATAAAGCTTTATTTAGATGTGTGTTTCATGTTTGTGTGATAAGTATTAGCCGAGTTTCAGTAGATTTTCCAGACTTGTTTCAGAAAGATTTTTGCGGAGACAGAGTGAGCTGAAAGCGCACCCTATTTATTTTATTTATTTTACAAAAACACAAGGTTTTGATGATAATGTGAGTGTACACAAAAAAAAGAAGACCCTCTATAGTTTATAATCATGTATTGATTTTATTTATCTGACCAAAAATGACGAAGTATATTATGTCTAAGTTGCTGCTATGTGAAAAAAATCTGCCAAAACGCGTGGACGCGGTTTTCGACCCCTAAGGGTTAAGAGCCTTACTTCTGCCCCTGTGTTAGGTTTTGCTGATCCCCAGAAGCCCTATGTACTCCACACCGATGCAAGCACCACTGGACTCGGTGCTGTTTTGTATCAGGAACAGGAGGGTCAGTGTCGTGTCATAGGCTATGCAAGCAGAGGGTTGTCAAGGAGTGAGAGTCGCTATCCTGCACACAAGTTGGAATTTTTAGCACTCAAGTGGTCAGTGACAGAAAAGTTCAGTGATTATCTCTACGGCAACCACTTCACTGTTGTTACTGACACCAATCCGCTGACATACATACTGACCTCAGCAAAACTTGATGCGACAAGCTATAGGTGGCTGGCGGCACTGTCCACTGTCCAAACTTCTCTATCGTCCAGGAAAGCAAAATGGCGATGCAGATGGATTGTCCCGCAGGCCTCATGGGGAGCTGGCCGATGACCTTAAATCTCAAAAAGAGAGAGAGCGCATAAGACAGTTTACTCAGGGTCACCTCTCTGATCCAGGAAATATAGATGCAGTAGATCAAGCTGTTGTGCAAGCAATCTGTGAGAGACAGCTCATTTACAGTGTCAGTTATGTTGGCCAAGATTCTTCAGATTGTGTTGCTTTAGTTGAAACTCTTGCCATCTCACCTACTGCTGTGCCTGACAGTTATGGGCATGAAGATCACCTTGGTGGGTTGCCAGTTATCCTCCACCTAACTGAGGCAGAGCTTGCGAGTAAACAAAGAGCTGATCAAAGTATAAAGCATGTAATTTCCCAGATCGAGCAGGGAGAAAAATCACCCCCAACCTTGCGACATGAACTCACTGAGCTTCCACTGTTGTTGAGGGAGTTAAATCGCCTCAAACTCCGTAATAACATCTTGTACCGGAGGCGCCAAGTGGGCTCTCAGACCTTTTATCAGCTTGTGCTCCCAGCTGAACTGCGTGACCCAGTTTTGACCAGCCTACACGATCACATGGGTCATATGGGGGTTGACCATGGCCGGCTCTAGCCCTTTGGTTGCCCCAGGCGAGATTGATTTTGGCGCCCCCCCCCCCCCCCCCCTTAAAAATAATGAGTATTTATTTAACTAAACAAAAATGCTCTTATATAATAACTCCAAAACTTCAACAAGCAAATTATGACTTGAACTGTATTAAATTGTTTATACAAATGCTACAAAGAACGCTCAAGGATAATTCAATCATTCTACATAGTTGCATTGTACAAATACATTTATCTGACCATGTAACTTGCAGTAGATAAATGACAATTATTACCACCACTAGTCCACTACTATTATTACTAACCCTAACAAGGCTAGGGGCTATGCTCCCCCGTAAGAAAATTTTGTGCATTTTAATGTTAAATTCATCAATTTGGTGCACTTTGAGAGTTCAAAATTAAAAGCTCAAACCCATATTCAGTTTTCAAATTAAACAAAGAAAAATTCAAACCTCTTTTAGTTAGTGTCTGTCTACATTACATAATAATAGTTATAATATTACCCCCATGATAATACTCATATATTGTAAAACAATGCACTGAAAAATAAAGGAAACTTTCATAAGCTTTGTACTAATTTCTATACTAATAGAAAGAGTATTTTTCTATACTTCACATTAAAGATGTGATTGGGCCAGCCCAGTGTCAATCTAGAAAACAACCAATGGGCCGCTGATCTACGCGTTTCATGCGGTATCAGGAAAAAAAGCTAACGCTGACTTTTTTTGACCAATGCATTACACCAGCACTAACCCAGCGCCGCCGATTAAGCAAAACAAAACGAATGGGCTATTTCTATTTTAGCCCCCGGCCGCTTTTTTGCTTTATCCATCTATTTCGACGACAACTCACTACTCGTGCCTGATCGCTCAGCACTCACGGCGCCCCCGCCCGCTCGCGATATTACTGGAGGGGGGTCACCTGTCAAAATTCTATGATGAAATCTTATGAGGGCGTCTACTCCGCTACACATACCGGTATTTTTGCGCCACTGGCAGGCTTATGTGCCGGCCTGGGGCTGAGCCCCGGAGAGCCCCGGCCCAATTTAACCACTGGCTGTGACTGTGAGCTTGATGATATAGATACCTCTGCTTTGGGCACGTTTTTCTTCCTCCTCCTTCCTTCGTTTTCAGAATGCCGATCCCGATGGCTTGGGTGTTCTTTTCATAATAAAGCTTATATAATATATGATCATTTATAGCCTACAACCGCCAAGGGGCGTTTAAAGCGCATTTAAAGCGCTAAAACCAGCGTCAGATGTTTTTGCGCAACTCCCGGTCTCTGAGCAACGCGCGTGAGTTTGACAGCTGCTGCCTGTGTCAGTCAGAGTGACTCAGTCGTTTTTTAGGATTGTATAATCTAGTAAAAGAAATGAACAAATACAAGCAGCGTGTGGACAGTGCACAGTAAAAGTGTACAGCGTGTGCGCAGCTTTCATAACATTTAACTTTTTTTTTTAATTCTGCAATTTTGCGCCCCGTCCAGCAGTTGGCGCCCCAGGCGGCCGCCTGTGTCGCCTGTCGGCAAAGCCGGCCCTGGGGTTGACCGCACACTGGATCTTGTAAGGACCAGATTCTTTTGGCCAAAAATGGCTTTGGATGTTGAGAGAAAAATCAAAACATGTGGCAGGTGCATAAGGAGGAAGGCACTACCTGAGAGAGCTGCGCCTTTGGTCAACATTAACACCACCAGACCCCTTGAGCTCCTCTGTATGGACTTCCTCTCTCTTGAACCTGACAAAAGTGGGACCAAAGACATACTGGTGATTACAGATCACTTTACTAAGTTTGCGGTTGCCATACCAACACCTAACCAAAAGGCCCGCACAGTGGCAAAGTGTCTGTGGGAGAACTTTATGGTGCACTATGGAATGCCAGAAAAGTTACACAGTGATCAGGGACGTGATTTCGAGTCTCACACAATAAAAGAGCTCTGTCGAGTGGCCGGCATACACAAAGTAAGAACAACCCCATACCACCCTAGGGGCAACCCCGTTGAGCGATTTAATCGCACCTTACTAGACATGCTAGGTACTCTTGACAGCCCAGAGAAATGTCATTGGCGTGATTTTGTAAAACCCCTGGTCCACGCCTATAATTGCACCAGGAATGAGGTGACCAGATTTACACCATATGAACTGATGTTCGGACGTCAGCCTCGTCTGCCGGTTGATTTGGCGTTTGGATTGCCAGTGCAAGGGGGTCAGCAAACATCACATGCAGAGTATGTGCAAAACCTTAAGTCACGACTTGAAGACAGCTACAAGATAGCAATTGAAAATGCTGCAAAGATAGCACACAAGAATAAAATGAGGTATGACAGGCGTGTGACTGCTTCGGACTTGGAGGCTGGAGACAGAGTATTGGTCAGAAACGTTCGCATTCGAGGAAAACATAAGATTTCAGACAAGTGGGAGTCAATTGTCCACGTGGTGGTGAGGAGAGCAGGTACCCTGCCCGTCTATACAGTCAAACCTGAAAATCAGGATGGTCCTTTGAGAACACTGCATAGGGACTTACTCCTTCCATGTGGTTACTTGCCTACAGAGGTCAACAAGGCGCCTGACCAGCAGCCCACAAGGCGCAGGCCAGCAACCCGTACAAATCCTATTGTGGATGAGAATCATTTCTCAGACGAAGAAGATGAAATTATTCCTGTTTTCTATTTCAGAGAACCCCCAAATGCTCAGTTTCCCAGAGTCCATGACAGTCTTGTGCAGCCTGATCCAACTATGTCTATTGTGCAGGAAAAACAGCATACTGAATCTCCAAGCAATTGTCCTGTTGAGATTCCTGTAAATGCTCAAAATGATGATTGCACTCCTGAAATTAACAAGCCACCTGATATGTCCAATGGTGCCTCAGACAGTCCCCTCACACTTAATGATCCTAACTGTCACCACTACGACACTGAGGACCTACTTACCGAAAGAGTCATGCTTGATGAACAAGTTGATGAAATAGTTATGACCGAAAGTAAATTACCTGCTAGTAAAAACCCTGTGGAGGAGCAAAACTTACGTGATGATGACATCCAAATCGAGCAGCTTCCAGTGTTTTCTGACATGTTACAGAGTGAAAAGGAGATGAGTCGCAATGGAAGTAAAGAGCCAGAAAAGGAAATAAAGGATACAACAGTCAGGAGATCAGAGAGAAACCGTCAGCCGTCAAAGAGACTTGACTATACTGAACTTGGAAACCCCTTTGTCACAGTTGTTAAATCATTCTTTCAGGGGTTAACCACAGCTGTGGCTGACATTTTAACTGAAGGTGAAAACACATATCCTTCTGTCCTGTACCCTGAGATACAAACAGTTCAACCATTGCCATGTACAGGGACGTACATGAGTTCAAAGGGGGAGAGTGTAGCCAGGTTAAATAATGAGAAACCCTATTTAGCTGTTTAACCCAGTCACGAAAGGGTTAACTTTAATTTTGTATATTTGATGGACGTGTAAGTGAGCCAATGGGTGAATTCTATGAGGCACTGAGCTGACCAATCAGCTGCCAGCTAGGCTCTGTTACAGTTACGCCTCTAGTTTTGCGTCACTGCACGTTCTTTTGGCGCTTGCACTTGAGCATAGGAGGCTGCGTTATCTGCTTGGTAAGCTGAAAAAAACAATAGGAAGTGAATTAAACAAGTTCTGTAATTATTATTGATTATACTGACTATGCCTTATTGTAATATAGAGTGTAAACGAAAGCCGTGCCTGAATCCACTGTTGTCACGGAGCTAAAGGCAGTGAATTCCGTGAAAATGGTGAGTTGTTTATCTAGTCATCTGAGTTCGCTAATATTCATGCTAACAGGCCAAGTTTTTGCTGCCCAATTTTGTATTTAACCTAGTCTGCTGAGTTTGAGTTCGCTAGCATCTATGTTAATCTGTGTTAATGTGTGAATCAATGCAAAGTTGTTCATTGTGTAGAGCTAAAGGTGTAAAGCCTGCTGTGTGCATATGTTAATAAGGTAATTAGCCACAATAGGCTAGCGAAATACTGGTTAATGTTTTTGAAACTATCAAGTTATTTCGTTTGTAGGTTATAAAAAGGAATGTTAACTTTTCATATTGTTGCTAAATAGTTAGTTGTTAAATAATGATGTTAAAAATTGTGGATTTAATTGTGGTCACTGAAGCTTAAAAGAGGTAAAAAATTTTGTGCATTCTTTCCACTGTTACCGGTGCAGAGGGGGATAAATAAGCACACTACACTGCATGAAAAGTGGGATTTTCGTCCCCGTAAACGGCCGGAAATCTCCATAATTTTCGTCAGTTAACGACAATTTACAGCATGTGAACGTCGCGTTCGTCTGTGCCACATATTGACGGAAACGAACCATGACGTATGTGGAGAGCTCGCGGGAGGTGCGAATGGCTCTAATTAGCATATGAATAGCAGCGCGCGCCTTGCCAGAGAATGGCTTGAATTTCCTCACTCAGTATTGGTTGAACCACTACATTTAAACAAGAAAAATCACTCGTGATTGGTTGGCAGCTCTGTTACTATTGGTCACCCTGCCTCATTATAAATTTAAACCCCAAAATTATAATAATAATATATAAATTATTTATATACAAATATATATATAAATTATTTATATTTAATTATAATTATTTATATATAAATAAATATATTCATATCATATGCTATTATGTTGTATATTCATATGGACAACATTATTATTACCATCAAGGACATGAATGAATTTGAGGAAAATAAATTGCCAGGGACATGCTGTTTATTCAAAGAAAGAGCTTTATTTGCACAAACACACAAACTATACAAACATATGAGTTCTGCCCACACAACAAATTGGAAGCTCACGAGAAGCCCAAAATCCTACAGCACCATGAAGTGTCTGTTTTCAGCGTCGGAGCTGTAGGTAATTCTGTCCGAATTTGGTCCATTTTGCAGACGTCTGTGGTGCGTTGCCCTGTATTTTGGCATCGCCTCTAATCTCGACTGCAGCGTGGCACAGAGTTCTGTGAGCTCCTGGCTGCGAAAAGACGGAGGTCGCACAATCCATCCAGACACCCCGCCAACGATGCCGTCTTCCTCATCCGACATTAGGTCTATGGTAGCGCACTTCCAAAGGCCCACCTCATCCTCAGCCAGCACACTCTGTCTCGCTTCTAGCAGCTGTGAAAACAACCAATAAAGACAATCAGTACTGCGCGATGCACTGCGTATGGACACAACACATCTATTAATGCACTTGCAAAATAGTCACATTGACCAAAAACATATCTAATCGAATAAATCTTACCCTCTTTCTTCTCGCTCGACTCCGAGCTGAACTCTTCACAGCTTCCGCCTGCGATGCAAGATCTGGTTGTTTGTACCTGAAGCTCCTGCGCACGGTCTCGTAATATGTTTTACAGGCAGCTGGAAAACGATTAAATGAGAGTGAAATGAATAAAAAACAATGCAAGTCACAGTAAAACTAAACAATAAAGGAGAAAATATTAAAAGTAACTTACACACAATGTCGTCATTATCAGCATCATGTAAATCTGGACTTGCAGACATAGCTCCGAGCAAATATGAGGTCACGGCCTCGTTATGAGGCGAGGTTAGTCTGAGAAAGCAAAATGTACGGTTAAGATCGGCATTAACAGATCTATTTCCTTATTCAGGAGAATTAAAGTATATGTTTTAATCTTACCCTTGCTCCGGTTCGTAGCGCCTACAATTTGTCTCGGAGTTGTGAAGACGGCGTACTGCTTCCTGAAAATGACAAGACCAAAAAATACACTTTTATAAAGCAACTTACACTTGTTCTTTTACAAGGATAAGTTACTTTTAGCTTGTGCCGCTTCTAGGGTACTTTAGCTTAGTTAGCATCTTACCGCAATCTTAGGATTGTGCACCCGTCTTCTCTTCCTGGAGGTAGTCTCTTCCACACAGTTTTTCGACTCCAAAGCAGCCAACCTATCCTCCATGGACAGCAATCTAGAATTTACTACAGCGAACTGCTCATTTACAACGGCAGCAAGCTGAGAAAGCTGACGAGACAGCCCACTGATAGCATTTAACAGTTTCTTCTCACCGGTCTGCGGACTGTCTGAAAGGGGATGATCGCGTCCATGAAGAGGAGTTGAAGGGGAGTTGAAGGGAAGACGCCGTCCAGCCATTGTAGAACAGGAAAGCAGCAAAAACGTAGGATATGTAGGAAAAATGTCCGAGTAAAGGAGTACATTGATACATTCTGTTTATATGCTCGTCTTGCAAGTACTGCCGTATGCGTCATCATGGCCTCGCACCTGATTGGACGAGGTCTAAAAGGCTCGTCGGGCTCCTCCAATCACATGTGAGGTTATTGTTATACGGAAGAACTCGCGAGACAAGCGTGCATGCCTATGATATAAACAAGCTCTGTGATATAAACACTTTCACGGGGTGCGCTCAGTTAAAAGATGGAAGTCCCAAGACTAAAGAAAAGACCTCGGCGCCTCTGTGAACATTGTGACACTGAACTCTGTCATACACAATATTTTGACCACAGAAAGCGCTATTTCAAAAATGGAGTTTGGGAGAAAAAATACAAAAGGGCTAGGTCAGATAACGCACAGGGTCTGCTGCGATCCAGTCATGACCAAACCGGCGGGAGTGATGAAAGTGAAATGCACCCCGAGCACCCAGAAAAAGAAGTGATGGAAGAATCTGAAGAAATGCACCGAGCGACTGACAGTTCAGACAATGGTGAGCACCACAATTTAACTGTTATACCTGTACAGCTATGGGCTACAGATATTGTAACTGTACCTGGTTTCCCATTTAAATTGCCTAGGTAAAATGTGGTTGCTTTTCACTGTTGTGGTTATTGTAATAATAATTAAATACGAATATCGCATTATAATCATAACTGTAGCATAACTTTATCTTCTGCGTGGGTTGTTTTCCAGACGAAACAGCAGATGACCAAAGCATTCATCTTTTCCTGGACTCCAGTGATTCAGAGTCAGTGCAAGATGATGAAGACATCTCCTGTTATGTGGTAAGCATGAAATTACTGAGAGGGGGTAAAATCTTTGCGTGGCAGTGATTTAATGACCAGTCACAGATGGAAAGTGAAAAGTCATAATTTACTCACCCTAGTTGTTCCAAACCTGTAAACATTTTTTGTTCTGCTGTACACAAAGGAAGATATTTAATATATGTTTGTAACCAAGCAGATCTCGCCAGCCATTGACTACCATAGTAGGAAAACATTAATATGATTTTCTTGGTTACAAACATTCTTCCAAATATATTTTTTTGAGTACAGTGGAACAAAGAAATTTATATAGGTTTGGAACAACTTTAGGGTGAATAAATGATGACAGCATTTTCATTTTTGGGTAAACTATCCCTTTAAACATCTACAAACTCTCAAGACTCAGTGAAGCTCAAGTGCACAAAAACGCTATAAGTAAACCAAGTTCCTTCAATATTATATACCAATATCCTAATTTTACATTTGCTCAAATACTATATGGCTCTGAATAAAAAATTGAATTGTAAACAATTCCAAAAATCCACTGAATGAAGTTCCCACAGAGCACTTTTAACAGGTTCATTGCACTAAAGCTAGCTGTTTGAGATGCACATGATCTTTTCAAACTACAGTTTTAAAATCTTTTCATACTCAAATGGCCATATTAATGATGGTCTTTTCATACTGAAGTGGCCATATTAATGATGGTCTTTTCATACTCAAATGACCATATTAATGATGGTCTTTTCATACTCAAATGGCCATATTAATGATGGTCTTTTCATACTGAAGTGGCCATATTAATGATGGTCTTTTCATACTCAAATGGCCATATTAATGATGGTCTTTTCATACTCAAATGGCCATATTAATGATGGTCTTTTCATACTCAAATGACCATATTAATGATGGTCTTTTCATACTCAAATGGCCATATTAATGATTGTCTTTTCACTCTCAAATGGACATATTCATGCGTTAAGTACGGCCTTTTGAGGTGATGCATTTTAAATGTGTACTTTACATTTAGGATGAGTATGTGACTGAAGAGGGGGAGCAGAGTGAAGCCTATCCGCACATACAAGATGGAGAGGGGCATGGAATTGATCAGTCCAGAAGTGAAAAACCAGAAGACTTGTTGATAAAACTTCTGGCCATGATGCTTTTGTCATGGCAATCAACCTTCAAGATTTCTGACAATGCCATCACATCACTTCTTCTGTGCATTAAACAGTTCATGTGGATAATGGGAAATGTTCTCTGTGCTAATTCCCTTACTGCCTTTGCAAGCATTATTCCAAAGACTTTATTCTCCTTGAGGAATTGGACTGGTATCCTCCGTGACAACTTCTTACAGTATGTGGTTTGTCCAAAATGTATGGCAGTATACATGCTTACTGAAACCTACGAGCTCAGACGGGATGGCACAAAGGTTTGCAAGACTTGTGGTCACATTCCATTCTACAATCACCCACAGCAGAGGTCTGCATTAAGGAAGAAATGTGGCTCTGCCTTGCTAAGAAAGGCAAAATATTCTAGCGGTAAAGAGTATGTAGATCCAATACGTTCTTACTGTTACAAGAGTGTTGTGCAGTCTCTGGAAGAACTTGTTAAAAGACCTGGATTTGAAGAGAAATGTGAAGAATGGAGAAAGCGGAAAATGCCTGAGGGTGTGTTAGGAGACATATATGATGGACAAATATGGCAGGATTACCAGTATGTGAATGGAGAGCCTTTTTTAGCAGAGCCAAATAATTTGGCCTTGATGCTGAATGTGGACTGGTTCCAACCTTTCAAAGATGCACCTTATTCAGTTGGAGCCATCTACTTGGTTGTTTTGAATCTACCTCGTGAAGACCGTTTTAAGGAAGAAAATATGATTCTCGTTGGACTGATACCTGGACCAAAAGAGCCATCACTAAACATAAATGCTTTCTTAGACCCCTTAGTTGATGAGCTTCAAGAACTTTGGCATGGCATGATTCTGGAAGACAGCTCTTTCTTAGGACATCAGGTTTACAGAGCAGCTCTGCTTTGTCTTTCGTCAGATATCCCTGCAACTCGAAAATGTGGAGGCTTTGTTGGACATGGAGCATACAGAGGTAATTTAAATATTCAAACATCCTTTGCTATAATTAATAAACATTGATATTGATCATTGAATCAGTAAAATCAATATGTAAATGTTTACATTGTTAATTTTTTAATGGATAACAGTTGGTCTTTTTCATTGAATGCTCAAATATAAATATGTGTGTGTGTAACATATTGTATTTAACTTACATTTGCAGGATGCCACAAGTGTTTGAAGACGTTCAGCAAGAAAGAATTTGTTGAAAAAATGGACTACTCAGGATTTGAACGGTCTTCGTGGGAGCCACGCACGTCGAAGGATCACATACACTATGCTGGGTTATCCAAACGGGCAAGGACGAAGGCAGAACAGAAAAGAGTTGAACGCAAGTATGGAGCTAGATGGTCAGAACTTTTCCGTTTGAGTTACTATGATGCCATCAGATTTGTCGTCATAGATCCAATGCACAACCTTCTCCTTGGTACGGCAAGACATGTATTCAGATTGTGGACAGAACTAGGAATTTTAACAACAAAAAGCCTTGATGAACTTCAAGCTAGAGTGGAAAACATCAAAGTACCTTATGAGGTTGGAAGAATTCCCTTACGGATTTCATCTGGCTTTACTGGATTCACAGCAGATCAGTGGAAAAACTGGACAACCATTTACTCACTTTTTTGTCTGAAGGGGCTTATCAACAACAGACACTATGACATGTGGTTTGACTTTGTGCAGGCTTGTATCATACTCTGCTCCAGAGTCATATCCATCAATAGACTGGAAGTAGCAGATGGATACCTGCAGACATTTCTCTCAAAATTTGTCGAACTGTTTGGCCCATTGCACTGCACCCCCAACATGCATTTACATCTTCATTTGAAAGAGTGCATGTTGGATTATGGACCAGTTTATTCTTTTTGGTGTTTTTCATTTGAGCGTTTTAATGGAATACTGGGAAAGTTTAATAACAACAATAGGAGAATTGAAGTCCAGATTATGAGGCAATTTCAGCAGAGCCAACAGCTTAATATGCCATGGACTTGTGAATATGGTGCTGAATTTGCCAGTATTTTAGGAAGACAAATGGTTGGGACTTTGTCATGCAATGACACAGCTGATATGCTTTATGTGAAGCACATGTTTTGGTGTCAGCAGAAAGACTTTTCTTAGAAAACTGTGCAGTGGTGCCTCTGTCTCCATTCCACCAGACAATCTTGGATGAGCCTGACAGACATGCCATGTTAACAATGTATCATCAGATGTACCCTTGTGTCACTGACGTTGACTGTTTTGCCATGACATGCAAACGGGTAACATATCTGAATGTAACTTACTCAATCGATGGATCTAGAGCGGAAAGGTCAGCATATGTACATGCTAAGTGGTGTGGAAACACTAACAGTTTTGAGGAACCCATCCTTGACCCTCTAGCAGAACTACGACCAGCCATTATAAAGCAGTTTATAGTTGTTAATGTTGTGTCAAAAGGTTCTGCATTCAAACATGTTATTGCGCAAGTTTCCTGGCTTCATCCCCACCCGGACAGATATTTTTATGGAAAGCCAATAGAAGTTTGGAGCTTGCAGGGAACAGACACATCATCCCCAGCATCATTTCTGCCTGTTGAGCGCATTGCTGGGAGATGTGTGGTTAACACATCCACTGTGCATTTAAGCAAGACCAAAGAAAAGGTCACTGTAGTCATGCCACTATGCACAGTGGTTGAGCTCTAGGAGACTGTGATGTTGTTTGCATGGAATGCACATTTTACCTTTGTGGCAAAGCCTGAATAAAATTAATTGTTGAAATAAATTGTTTTGTGTATCTTTTTTACACAATATTGGCCATTGCTAATGACATGCAGTAATTAATCTAGCATACTTTCATTACATATATACATTTAAAATGTAGGCAAGGCAAGTTAATTTATATAGCACATTTCATACACAATGGTAATTCAAAGTGCTTTACATAGAAGAAATTAAAATAATCAAAATAAATCAGAATAATTAAAACAATTTAGAATAATAAAATAAAATACAGTAAATAATTAAAACAGTTTAGAATAAAATAAAATACAGTAACAGTTGGACGAACAGTGGCACAGTGCTCATTCAGTAAATGCATAGCTAAACAGAAGTGTTTTGAGTCTGGATTTGAATGTGACAGTAGGAGCACATCTGATCTCCTCTGGAAGCTGGTTCCAGGTGCGGCTGGCATAATAGCTAAAAGCAGACTCTCCATGCTTAGAGTGAACCTTTGGTATTTCTAGCTGATGTGATCCTAATGATCTGAGTGATCTGTTGGGTTTATATTCAGTGAGCATATCTGCAATATATTGAGGTCCTAGCCCATTGAATGATTTATATACCAGTAATAATACTTTAAAATCATTCCTAAATGTAAGAGTCTATAATTACGCTGTACTGAGCCTGATCTATTTCTACCAGAGATTTTCTTAGAATTAAGTTATACCTTTTAGAAAATGTCATCTGGGGTAAAACTCCCCCTGCTACCCTCATTTGCATTTGTATAGCTCACAGCATTTTCATTTACATGTTAAAGCCTCCCCTAGAATTAGGAGGAAGGGGGGTCATGGGGGGACAACTGCCAAGCAAGGCCCACGTCAATTTCCGACAATTCACGGCAGTTTTGGGTGTTGCCTGCAAATTGCCGTGTGCAGTCGTAAACCTGAACTTCCACGACAATCTACAGTGACGCTTACTGACGAAAATCCCACTTTTCATGCAGTGCTAATGCCTTAATGCCTCTAATTTAAAGTGATACAATTTGATTAATGTTTACATGCAATTCATGGAGTTTTATTCTTCATACTATTAATGTGACTACCATAAGGTTTCATAAAACTTGAATGTGAAATGTGTCTTTATGAAGGATGCAAATTATGTAAATTTACTTTTGATACTTGAGAAGAAACACAAGAGCTGTTGTACAACAAGAGAAAGATTTTTATATTGCATTATAGGTGTACTGAAATATTATCTCATTTTATTTTGTAGAAGCCTGTAACAGTCCATTTATTCATTGAATGGTAATTGAAAGAAATGATTTGGCCTTATTTATAGGTCAGGTTTTGGTAAAGAGCTGGGAACATCGGGCAGAGATACTTTGCATGGACTGATCCAGATCCAGACGTTCTTCCAGAGATGCATTGATTCCCAGTCTGGGTGGCTGGGTGGCGAGCCAACCGTGTTTGACAACGAATCAAAGTGCTTTAGACGAACTGATTTCATCCTCTTCATCTTCATTGTGGTAGGACAAACACTAACTCAACCAGGGAAAAAAAAACCAACGGTGAACCTGAACTCTTGTCAACCAAGGCAAGTCGAACCGAGGACGAACTGAGCTCAAAGATACTGGAAAGAGAGTGTTTTGTTTGTTTACGTGCGCACTTTATTATTTTAGTTTGTTATTTTTCATAAATATGTTTTTTTCCTTTGTATGTATGCTCCACCCTGTGAATTTAATACAGGTTGTCTAAACTGTCATTCTGGTGTGGTATATTCTTTTTTTTATTGATATTCAATTCTCAGGCTCTTAACAATTTAGTGTTTTCTGATTTTGGTCCAAATCGTATTCATGATATTCTCTACGACTACTTCAGACTATTAAATCTATGTACATTATTATTACTACCTCGTAATAAGGGTTACAAGTGCTACCACTACTCCTACTACTCCTATTATTATCATGAATGCTGTTTGTTGCCACTGTTACCGCTACTATCGCTACTATTTTTATCTTTGTTATAGTTATTATTAGTATGAATACTGCCTCTACTTCTACTACAATTCCATTACAATGACTATGAATATCTCAATATTGCTTCTATCTAAATCTCTAAAATATCCCATTGCTTAAACTTACCAATGTACCTGCTTACATCACTAGATCGATATATTTTTATTTAGCACTTTTTCTTTTTTGTCGTGTTTTCTGTTTTGGTTCTCTTTCCTTTTTTTTTCTTTTGTTTTTTTTTCGTTTGTTTGTTTATTTTGTATGTGCTCCATGTACGTCTTTCTTTTGTATATGTATATAATTCACTGATCTCTTATCTTGTATAAACTACAATGTCTTGTTAACTTGCAATAATTTTTTTTTTTTTTTTTTTTTTTTAAAGATCCAAAATGGCCAGCCAAGAAACAAGGCACTCGTCCCAAAAGTCTGTTCGACGAGCGCTTTTTAACACTAAGCACTGTACCTCCACGAGGGGACTTCCATTTTTCCACAAACTACACAAAGAGATATCAAGGACATGGTATAAACCTTATTCAGGCAGAGTATTTAGTCCCCTGGGTGCAAGTTTATTCTGAAATAAGGGGGGTAAAAGAATATGGTTATGGTATGATGCCTAAAGTTGAACAGCCACTAGCCAGTTATTTATCCCTGGCATCGGCCATATTACAGGCATACCAGGCTGATCTGTTGAGGGACCTGGAGACAAGCGAGTGAGCGGGGCCTGACTTGTTTCGAGAACTATGTCGGGCCACCGATCTTTCTCTCCGAGCCACGAAAGAGACCGCTCGTGCTATTTGGCGGTCTATGGCAGCTAATGTGGCATCGGAGAGGCATATTTCGTTAAATTTATCAGACATCAAAGATAAAGATATATATTTCATTTTGGACGCCCCGCTATCGCCTCTTGGCCTCTTCGGTGACGCAGTAAACACCGTTGTTGAGAGGTTTCAGGAGGCTAAAAAGCAAGCGGAGGCATTCAAACAGTATCTCCCTCGCTGTCAACAGGCCCCTGGGGCTGCTGGGCGTGAGCAGCCCCAGCCGTTAAGCTCCTCATACAGAGCACAGCAGAAGTAAGTGTTGCTTCTCGCGCCTGCACCCCAAAAACCATGGGGTGACGGACTGCACCCTCAGCAGAAGTCTTCAAGCCGCAGACCGATCTGAGGAACGTTCTGCTTGCGAAGAAGGCTTCTGCAAAGAAGAGGTCCTGACGACTATGGCGTCAGACTTCTGAGGGCAGCCCCCTCATGACTGGAATAGTGTTTACCTCAGTACATGGTGCACACTCCACACCGGTGCCCTCAGGAGTTTGCTCTGCCAAATCCGCCACCCTCGGTGCATCAGGGCACAGCGGTTTCCAGGGAACTTCCGATTCAGCGTCTCAAAAAACACGACGCTGTGTTGGACTCGTGCCCTCTGAGGAGGGTCAAAAGTCAGTCAAATTGGGTATTTTCTGCCAATATGCTCCAGGTCACCGATGTTACGACGTATTACACCAGAGGTCAGCCTCGAGAGGCTGGTTCCCTTAGTAGATTATCTGTCAGAACGGAAGATTCTGCCAAACATATCTCAGTGGGTCCTGCATATAGTAGAAAAAGGGTACAGAATTCAGTTCAGTTCTCGTCCATCACGCTAAAACAGGGTGTTACTCATAGTGGTACATCCAGAGCAGGCTCTGGGGATGGAACAAGAAGTGAAAGCACTATTAGTGAAAGAAGCTATAGAGCTGGTTTATCCGGCCAACAGAGACTCAGGGTCCTACAGCCGGTATTTCATTGTTCCAAAAAAGGATGGGGGGTTGTGTCCCTTTCCTGTCAATCGTTCAGTGAAGAAATGCTGACGTTGAAGCAGATCGTGACGCAAATCAGATCCGAGGACTGGTTTGTCACGATAGATCTGAAAGATGCTTACTTCCATGTCTTCATCCTTCCACAACACAGGAAGTTCGTAAGGTTCGCTTTCGTGGGCAAAGCTTAACAGTATCTGGTTCTTCCATTCGGTTTAGCTCTATCACCCCGCACGTTTACGAAATGCATAGATGCAGCTCTCTGCTCAGACTGCAAGGCATACGAATTCTGAACTACATAGACAACTGGCTTATCCTAGCACAGTCGGAACAATTGGTGGTTTGGCATCGAGATGTCGTTCTCGCACACATGAAAAAATTGGGGTTGAAACTGAATGCCAAGAAAAGTCTGGTCTTCAATGGGTTGAGACATTTCCTTCCAGACCTGAGGGCCCATCATGTGCTTGTTCGTACAGACAACACGTCGGTGGTCTCCTATATAAATCACGTCCACTATGCAAACTGACGCACCAGATTCTCTTGTGGTCCCTAGGGAAATTACTCTCCCTGAGAGCAGTCTATATTCCGGGACATCAGAATATAGGAGCAGACATCCTGTCGAGACAGGGGCTGAGGCCCGGGAATTGAGGCTCCACACCGAGGTGGTGGAGCACATTTGGGGAGTTTATGGCCAGCCACAGGTGGATCTGTTCGCGTCTCAGGATACGACACACTGTCCACTTTGGTTTTCTCTCACGCATCCAGCCCCACTGTGTCTGGATGCAATGGTGCAGACGTGGCCGAGGCTACGTCTGTATACATTTCCCCTGATCACTCTGCTCCTAGGAGTTCTGGAGAAGGTTCGCTCCACTCCAGGATTTGGAGTGAGTTTTCTGTTAGTAGCTCCGTACTGGCCAAGCCGAGTGTGGTTCTCGAACCTAATATCCCTTCTCGACGGCTCTCCCCTGGAGTTGCTGGTCAGGAGGGACCTATCTCAGGCAAGGGGAGCAATCCTCCATCCCCAACCAGAAACATTCAACCTGTGCATCTGGCCTCTGAGGTGGCCCGACGCATAGACTCTGGTCTCTCAACCGAGGCTGTAAAGACCATACTAAACTCCAGAGCTCCGTCCATAAGGAAGCTATATGCCCTGAAATGGAGAGTTTTTACCTCTTGGCGTTATCTACGATAATGGGATCCAGTTAGTTGCACTGTGGGTTCAATACTTGAGGTCTTGCAAGATTGTTTTGCTTTAGGGTTATCTCCTTCCACACTGAAGGTCTATGTTGCGGCTATTGCTGCTATAGCCTCTTACCATGCCCCCTGGGGGGGGGGGGGGGGGGGGGGTTATCTATTGGAAGAGATCCTGTCATTATACGTTTCCTTCATGGCACCCTGAGGCTGAGGCCTCTAGTTCATACCAGATTTACTGCAGGAGATCTGGCTCTTGTTCTAGAAGGTCTTTCTGTCGCCCCCTTTGAGCCACTCAAGTCTGTTTCAGAACAATTTCTGACCCTCAAAACTGTTTTCCTTCTAGCCATTTCCTCACTAAAAAGAGTAGGAGATCTCCAGGCCTTGTCGGTATCTCCTTCATGCCTTGAGTTTGCACCTGGGATGGTCAAAGCGTTCCTCTATCCTAAACAAGGTTACACACCTAAGGTTCCAACCAATGTACCACGGCCTATTGTACTGCAGGCGTTCTGCCCTCCTCCCTTCAAAGATTTAGACCAGGAGAAATTGAACCTCATCTGTCCAGTCAGAGCACTGGATACTTATGTCCACAGATCTGTCCAGTGGAGAAAGTCTGATCAATTATTGGTGTGCTTTGGGCCCCCTAAGAAAGACCTTCCTGCATCCAAGCAGACGGTTAGCAAGTGGATAGTCGAGGCTATATCTCTTGCAGTTGAGGTTCCGGGGCAGTCTTCACCCTTGGCCACAAGAGCCTATTCAACTAGGGGTATGGGTATACTTTCCGGAGTGTCCATTCAAGAAGTTTCTGATGCAGCTGGCTGGTCTTCCCTGCTTACGTTTGTAAGATTTTATGACCTAGACATGGATACCCCGGAGTCCAGAGTTCTCATGTTGTGACAGTTTAACACGACAGGTTCTTGGCTATATGGCGTTCGGGCATTCTCGTTCAAGGTCCTCAAAAGGGAACGACTGTAACCCTAGTAGAGAACGAGACGATGCGTCACTTTGCCATACTTCCTACATCCCTGGGATTGACTTGCTTCTGCCTTTTCGAAGATAGCGCGGTTCTAAACCTGATGTGCTTTTATCCTTCCCTGGTCATGACGTCCCCCGCCTGTGACACTCATTCTCGCCATTGGACTAGTTGACACATGCGCTTCAGAGATCGTCTCGTTCTCTACTCTCTAATGAACTAGGGTTACAGTCGTAACCTGAGACGTTTTTTCTGCCTGGGATCACTTATAATGTTAGTAACATAATGTTTTGTAACATTGTATGGATATGCAGATCTGCAGGAGTGACACACAGGCAGGAAAAGCACAAGGTTTGGCAAACTTTCCTCTGTGTTATTGTGAGTTATTCTGTTTTTTAAGAATAATAGTCTGTCTTTTCTTGATTACCTGGCTGTGATGGTATGAGGGAAGTTTCTGACCTCTCAATGACTTTAGGTAAGGTGATTTGTTAATATTTTTCATAATTCAGTTGTTTGTTGATGCTGTTCAGTTAATACAGGATACAATAAATATTCTACAGCATAAGGACCTATAATGGTCATAAATAACTCTTACAAGATAAGAAAACTGAAGCAGAGCTGAGACCAGATAAAAAATCATCCTATGAAGATAAAATTATGTCATAAAGAATCGTATGCGCAGGGTAAGATTTGTGAAAGAGTACATAAGATTGCAAGCGTAAAATGAATTTGCATGCACAAGGTGTACATCGCCCTTCAAGTGTAAGAAAAAACTATTTCCAGCATTTAACTGTTATTCGTAAGTGTAATTCATGTATTTTGAAGCTGCAGCTTCATGCTAACGCAAAATAAATAAGATCTGTATTCTTCAGACTTTTATTTTTCCGCGCTTACACTTTTGGCACGTTTTTTGCGGCCAAAGGCATTGCAGGCCTGTGACCAGCAATCTGCGAGCGAAAACAACAGAGGCAGGAACTGCAAAACAGATAAATTGCGTAAAATCAAACTTTGTGTAAAAAAAATAAACTGTTGCAAATGTCTAAATGTCTTGTTGTGTGCATGGGGTAAAAAAGTTCCCAAAATAACACGATTTGTACAGTTGCGTCTTTCTTTTACCTGCGCTTCCAGTTTTGACACTGAATACAGAAATGTTCTTTCTCTTAACACACCAGCTTGAAATTCAGTTTTGGCTCATATGGTCAGCCTAATGGTGCACAGCCTATTAAGGTATTATGATTTCTTTATTTAACATGTATATGTGCATTAAACGTACCATTTCGGCAATGAGAACATTTATGAGCCAATTAAAGATAAAGATGTGTTCTGGATTACTGGCGTGTTATTGAACCAATCAGATCAGAGTAAATCGAGTGTCAGCGAGAAGCTCATTTGATTGGCTACATGATGAAGGTGAACCCACCCTCCTCTTCACGCTTGCAAAACTCAGTGAGTGAGAGAATCGTGTCAAAACTGGAAGCGCCTACACATTCAACAATTCAACCAGCTCACCATAACTTGTTTTCATCACTTTTATTAATCATAAGCATTGTGAAATGAACAGTCATGTTCCCAAGAGACGTGTCCAAAAAATGATGATTATTTGGGGGGTTGTTCTAATTTGGGATGATATTGGAAATAATTTTGCAGAGGATAAAGAATAAACATTATAATATTAAGCATTAGAGTGTTCAAACATCTTTATCCAAGTTGAACTATGAGGTGATTCACTTCAGCAGCTTCATCACAGTGAAAGGAGTACTCAGTCTCTGACTGATCACCTGAAAGAAAAGAAAGATGTTCACACATTCATACAACCATGGAAACCTGTACATGGAATAAATCTAAATAAACAATGTGCATCACATGTTCAAAATATTCAACACTGGGATATTAAATCTTACTTGTTTGGTAGTAATCGTACACTTTGACCACAGCTGGCTTGATATTCTTCACTGGAAGAATCCGTTTCATTTGTATCTGGTAATTCATTGGAATATTTTGTGGGATCTGCAGGAGGAAACAAACACATTAGACATGGATATTATGGATAAAAGGTTTATGGATCGACCGAATGATTTAAAATAATATGAATGTTGCTGTTTTCTCACCTCCTTCAAATACACAATGACATGATCATCTTTAGAATCAACCCGTTCCACAAGTGGTACGTATGTTCCGGAAGAAGTTCCAAGCTGTGGGGGAAAAGTGCAGATTCATTTCAATATAGGGAATTCTAGAAATGTTTACAAATTTTGTTATGAATCACTCAATCGCACCATTGATGTATCAGCTGTGAATCCAGATAAGAGTTTAATATCCACAATGATCATGTTAGTCCTTTCCTGTAGACCATCGTATCTGTAAAAGAGCAAATGAAAAGTTTTGATTCTTAAATGCCTCATGTAAATTTATAAATAAGCGAGAACAAAAGCCAGTATAATTAACAAAACATGCAGAGTTTATCACTCAAATCACTCATAATGTGTCATTAATAAAAATGTTTTCTTGTTTCTCAAGTTAGTGTTTATTGTTGCAGTTTTACCAACCGAGATACGCCTTTTCAGTTTATATTGCTTTTGTTTTTATTAAGATGTTAAAAATATTCAGTAAAGACTTACTTGTTAGTTAATCTTAAATTATAATAATGTCTTATGACTTGAATAAAAATTCTTACTTAACAGTGATTTTCAAAATGAAATTTTGTCCCAATGTTTTGCAATCTCCCTCAATCTTAGCGTCAATGCTCAATGTTTTGGCTTCAGTAGGAGTGGGAATGTTGTAGAACTGAGCCATCTGAGAGAGTCAACATAAACATATTTATAAAACATTTCACAGCAGAAAAACCACAATGCCAAGAGAGAAAGATAGTGTGAGTAAATGAAGCTGAACACACTACAGACCTGCACAGACACACAGGTTGAGCCCTTCACTTCAATGCTGTAATTGCCTGGAACGGTCTGCAGCTGCTTCTCCTGGTACAGTAACTTGTTGTCCTGATTGACATCAAAGTGGTGAGTGTCTCCTGCTGACTGTACAGTCACTGTGCTGGAGCCGTCAGAGCTGAACACTTTGGTGGCGTACAAAGACAGAGCCTGAAGAGCCACCACTGTGTCCTGGAAAATAAATGTGTTTAGTAATGTCACTTTTACTCATTCACACCGGTAATAATGTGTTTGACTGGAGTAGTTTGAGTAACCTGTGTGGAGGAGAATCCTCCATAGGCATTCTGCTGCTTCACAAGCCAGCTGACAATCCTGTTAGCATAGCCCAGATCAGCTGTAGTGACTGAATCTGCAGAGAGAACAGCTAGCAGCACATATGAGCTGATCTCCACTGCCAGAGAATCAGAGTCATCAGCAGATGCGGACTGAGACCAGTGGAGATGAGACCCTTGAGGACAAAAGACACACGCATAACTCGATGAGCATAATAAAAACAAAAAAAGGATAGCCATCAAAGAAAACAAAGTCATCAGAAACAAACCTCTTACCATCTGAAATAGCAACATCCTCCAGTTTCTTGAAAAGCTGCTGTCGAGTGTCCGTGTCTTTAGCCAGACTGAAAGTGTAGGCGAGCAGAGCAGTGGTGTAAATGTTTTTGACATCCTCAATGACGGACCTCAAGCATGACAAACCTTTACTGACCACTGGATCCTGTGACAAAAACGGAGAAACAGACACTGTGAGTGTCATTTTTCTATTAGTTTATTCTGTGTTTCCTGTAGATGAACTTACTTTGGCTGGAGTTTCCAGTTCAAGCAATGATGCAGTAATGTAGGCAGTCATGGTCACATTATCACTCACTCCACCCTGAAATATATGAGAAATGAAGGATAAATAAAGCAACACACTTAAACTACTAAAGGAAAGTTCATCTAGACAAACTTTCATGTCAGATTAAGTAAGTTGTTACACTTTTTAAAACATGCCTTAGAAAAAACATTACTGGTTTGCATCTGAGAAAAACAATGGCACTGACATATTTTATTTACATATTTATTTTATAGTGCAAGTTGCTTTTAGTTAAGACAGCTAAAACATACAGTTTAGTTTGGGACTAAGCCTCATCTGTGTAACCAGGCAAAAATGTAAATAAACAACAACACATTTACAAGATAGTTACTAGGCCATTACTTGGTGGTTGCTATGGTGTTCTAGAGATAGATAGATAGATAGATAGATAGATAGATAGATAGATAGATAGATAGATAGATAGATAGATAGAGATAGATAGATAGATAGATAGATTAGATAGATAGATAGATAGATAGATAGATAGATAGATAGATAGATAGACAGACAGACAGACAGACAGACAGACAGATAGATAGATAGATAGATAGACAGACAGACAGACAGACAGACCTTCATTCTGTTGTTGAACAAGCTTCCCTGTTGGATAAAACAGCCGCCTGAATCCCGTCTGCTTATTAACCAATTCTTTGCACTCTTAATCATTTTTGGATCAAATAAATATGTATTTCTGTGCTCTGCCAAAAGACCTCAGCACAAAGGCAGTCAACCTGGTGGTGTGGAAGATATAATAATTAAATGTGTTCTTTGTACCATACTCTTGGGTTTATTGCTGATTACCTTGATATTTTTTCTGTTTAACAAAAGTAATATTTAAAATATCGTTACCATGTATTCCCATCACCATAACCAAATGTGCTGTATGATCCATCAAAATGCTTGTAGTTCATTTGTCTCTGGTATCCTGTTTAGTGTGATAATGGTTAACACTTCAACAGTTTTTTAGGGTTGATTCAATGTGTCTGATTATTAAACTTTATACTGAATGACATTCAGGTGTGTTGAAAAATGCATAATTTGGTATCAAAACGTCTCAGTATTTCCTTGATATGATTTATGTCTCTCACCACTCTTCAGGAAGCCTGTGGCTCTCTCTCGGATGGCTGAGGTGAGCTGCTCTGTGTTCTCCAGATACTGCAGAATGTAAATATTGGGAGAAAGAACAGCCATGTTTTGCTCTCCACAGCCGTACGGCATCCGTAATAATCCGTGAAGATTCCTCAGTGCACGACCCAATATATCTCCTATAAACCATACACAAACTCACTACATTTGGTTTCAAGTCCAATCTTCTCATTTCTGCTTGTATTTGTAAATGTTACCAATGACTGAAACAGAGGATCTGGCTGATCCCTCTATCACATCTTTAGGGAGAGTCAAAGCCACTTCCTCTGAGAGACGGTCACCTATGAACCAGACATGAGTGTATTTTGGTTACTGTATATTTTAGCTCTCTCTATTAGTCCTCAAATTTGGTGTATACTAAAAATGTCCGTCATGCATTGTCTACTAATTTTCATGAAGTTGGAGTTTGTGTTTAGAAGATAAAGGGCCAATTAGTCTTTACAGACTGTATAGACTTTATTCAGAGCAGCGCCATGACAGGTTTGAAAGTGAGGCTGTGAGGGATAGACTTACAGTGTTTCCAATGGCATCCGCTGTAAAAAGCTGAATTAAGCTCCTAGATTACTTACAATTTTCCACATCTTATATTCGCGGGAGTTTTTTGTCAACTGAAATTTCTTGGAAAGATATTTTTCCAGTGTTTCATGAGCAGAACAAAACGAAAACACATTAAATAACAGTACAGCTCATTGAAGAGATGCATGTCTATCCCTCACAGCCTCGCTTTAATTCTCATTAAAAATCAAAGATGGCACTGCCGTGAATAAGGCGTATATGGCAAACATATTGAAGAGTCAAAATTCTTTGAGCAACAGTCAGTTGAAAAAGCTTCATTGCTTGGTACCCCAAAAAACTGAACAAAAGCAAAAGAGTTTCAGCATTATCAGTGCTTGTACACCAACATATATGAAATATTTGCAGACTAACCCTTTGGACACAGTAACCAGCTGTGGGTCTCTGTCTTTTCTGTTCCTTCCGCCTGCAGCATAAAACAATCACATCAACACATCATACTGACATAAGCAGCATTATGATAAAGGGTAAATGATATCCAAGAGACATTTGACGTGTGCTGACCTGTACAAGCAGACTTCTTGTGACTGTGTCAATGCGTCCTCTCTCTGGGACGCTCACAATCTCATTGTCACACACAGTCTGGGACGCCTCTGCCTCTGCACTGACTGTAATATTCAAGACTCCTAAAACACAAGACATAAACGTGAAGAGACAACAGACACAAACACTGAGAAACAATGATTCAGACTGAAAAACTCACCAAGAACAGAAGGAGTGAGTATCCATTTAAAGGTTTTTCTTCCATTAGCACATAGACAGGATGAATACTGATCATCAGAGGAGGCTTTGAGAGTGTAGTCTGAGGATGGAGCTGGAGTCACTTTAACCTGTCAATCAACCACACATGATTAGTGGCATATTTGATATGATTTGATTAGGCTGATTCTGAAATCTCACCATGATGCACTTGGACAGATAGTTGAAGACAGTGGCCTTCAGCTCAAAGATCTCCCCACGGATGATGGAGTAAGGCAGAGAGAGCTCCAGGAAGAAGGGCTGGAAAACTGTCAGCTGAGCAGGAGGAGCGAGACCCAGACCTTCAGAGGACAGACAGAAGACCTCCGTCTCCCAAGAGGTGATGGTGTCAGGAACCGTGACAGGAACCTGAGCTGATCCAGTGTCCCTGAGGAGGAATAAAAACAATAGGCATATTTGATTCTGACTCAGCCATTTTTCCTCTATTAAATAACAACATTCAGCACACAGATGATAAAAACTTGATTCAAAATCCATACATAAGATTGCAAGCGTAAAATAAATTTGCATGTGCAAGAGAAGTTTTGTAAAGGTTTAAATCGCCCTTCAAGTGTAAGAAAAAAATATTTACAGCATTTAATTGTTATTCGTAAGTGTAATTCATGTATTTTGAAGCTGCAGCTTAATGCTAATGCAAAGTAAATAAGATTTGTATTCTTCAGACTTTCATTTTTCTGCGCTTACACTTTTGGCCCGGTTTTTGCGGCCAAAAGCATTGCAAGCCTGTGACCAGCAATCTGCGAGCGAAAACAACAGAGGCAGGAACTGCAAAACAGATGAATTGCGTAAAATCAAACTTTGTGAAAAAAAAAAAAATCCTGTTGCAAATGTCTAAATGACTTGTGTGCATGGGGTAAAAAAGTTCCCGAAATAACCCGATTTGTACAGTTGCGCCTTTCTTTTACCTGCGCTTCCAGTTGACACAATTCTCTCACTCACTGATTTGCGCGAAGAAGAGGGTGGGTCCACCTTTATCATGTAGCCAATCAGATTAGCTTCTCATTGACACTCGATCGGTTCGACACTCGAACCGGTGATCGGTTCTGCGCAGATTTTGCTCATCATTTGAGGCGTGGTTTACGAATGCCCGGCGCCGTTTAATGGGTGCTAAGAATGTCTATCAAATGCGCCTGTACGTAGCTCATTGTCAAGGGTGTGGTGCAGGTAGAAGAAGGCAGGCTGAGGCAAAAGCTCAAATTCAAATAGTTTACTTATTATTCCAAAATACAGGTACAGGCATGACAGGCAGAAGGTTACACACACACAAAACCAGGTAACATTAACGAGAACCGACAAAGACAGACTGAACAGAGAGAACTAAATACAGATACAAACGAACACTAACGAGGTGAGGACAGGTGACACAGATCATGATAACGATGAACAGGTGGATGATTGAGGTAGTGAGTACAGGTGTGGAGACAAGAGGATCCTGGGAAGTGTAGTGAAGACAAAAGACAGACAGATGCAGACGAGGACTGTGACACTCATAGCCAACATAGATGTCATCATCGTCTTGCTGCTCCCTCCCCGTTCTGTGATTGGTTCCCTAAATGAGGCGAAAATCTGGACCATGGTATCCATACTGCCTTTATTTATTTAACATGTAGCCTATGTGATCATTAAAAGTACAATTTCGGCAATGACAACATTTCTGAGCCAAATAAAGATAAAGATGTGTTCTGGTGACTGGCGTTTGATTGAACCAATCAGATCGGAGTAAATCGAGTGTCAGTGAGAAGCTCATTTGATTGGCTACATGATGAAGGTCGACACACCTCCTCTTCGCGCTTGCAAAACTCAGTGAGTGAGAGAATCATGTCAAAACTGTAAGCGCAGGTAAAAGAAAGACGCAACTGTACAACTTTTTTACCCCATGCACATAGAAAGTTATTTAGACATTTGCAACAGTTTATTTTTTTTACACAAAGTTTGATTTTACGCAATTAATCTGTTTTGCAGTTGCAGTTTTCGGGTTGCAAATTGCTGGTCACAGGCCTGAAATGCTTTTGGCCGCATTTGTGTTCAAAAACCGTGCCAAAAGTGTAAGCACGGAAAAATGAAAGTCTGAAGAATACAAATGTTATTTATTTTGATTAATTTCATCTTATTTTTTTCTTACACTTGAAGTGCGATTTACACCTTTACAAATCTTCTCTTGCACATGCAAATTTATTTTACGCTTGCAATCTTATGTAGGCCTACTCTTTCACAAATCTTACCCTGCGCATGCGATTCTTTGTCATCATTTTACCTTCATAATATGGCTACTTCATGAGTTAATAAGAAAAAAGATTCTACAATTCCTGCAAATGCAGTAATGAAGTTCATGTTCTCATGATTTATTTTTATGAATAAAAATGTTTCAAAACATCCCCCTCTGTTTTTTATCCACAAATCGCACCTTGCTGATAACACATACCCCACTTCAGCAAGTTCCCAGATCCACGTTTCTGGAAAGACGGTCCGAATCGTCACTGCTGGAGAATGTCTGTCAGTTTCACCAAAGTTACCCGCAATACCCGCTCCTGCCAAGCCTATATAGTCATAAGTGAACAGAAAACGGATGGCAGATCATCATTTTAATAAACATTATTTTCATAAACATATTTATTTTGTGTTGTCACGGTTTTCTAGTTTCAGTTTATTTAGTTTTTATTTTAGCTTTAGTATTTTAGGGCTGCTAAAGTTAATGTGTTCATTTTATTTTACAAAATTTGTTTTACAAATGGTTAAGTTTTATAGTTTTTCGAGTTTTTGTTACCAATGATAACACTGATTCAAAATTAGCTAATAAAAAACAAAAAAAAAGTTGTTATTTCCTATACTACATACATCAATAAAATTGTGGAATTGTACAAACATATTGAACATACATATATATGTGTATTTTTTTAATATATATTTCAAAATAAGCACCGACATATTAAAACATTACAGCTTGGATTGTAATAACAGTATATAACAGTAATAACAGTATATGTACCTATATGAAGGTATGTACCTACCTTGGTGTCGGTGACTGTGACGGTGATACATCAAGCCTCTGTATGACAGACACTCAGGGACTCGCACAAAAAGATTTGTTGCCATCTTCAATCCCACTCTCTGTCAAATGGCAATGATGAACCACAATAAAAGTCATGAAAATACAATTTACTTTTTATTGTCAGTATAATCAAGAATGCTTTTACTTGCACATGTGCAGTATATACTCTCCCAGTCATTATCTAGTTGTTACAAGACAGAAGGGACTGAAACAAGGATGCAAGTGAAAGTATGTTTATTGAACGATCAGGTGAAAGTTCGGCAGTGCTGGTGATGGGTTGATGAGAAGAGATCCAGATGATCAACTTTGGATAACACAGTTCGAATACTTGCAGTAGATGAATAGTAGAAGACAAACTGGAATTCGAGGAGACTCAGGAGTTAGTACTGGAGTTTAGGATCAATGAAGAAGACTTGGAGAAATCCCACGGAGACTGGATTACAGATATTGGAGTCCAAGAGGTAAGCACAGCGTTAGCGTCTTGATGCAAACGATACCGGACAAAGAATGAGAGTGAGAGTGAGGTTTAAATGCAGGAGGTGATTGCAGTACTGATGATGTGCAGGTGTGTGATGAGCAGGTGTGTAATCAGTACTCAGGAGAGGGAGTGCGCTGTGATTGTGTGAGGGTGGAGCCTGGCGTGATTGTGACATTACCCCGTCCCCTTCACGGCCCGCTCCTGAGGGCCGTGGACCCCGACGTCGTGGTGGCCGGCCTCTGCCCCGGGGAGCTGGTTTCTCCGGATGGGTGGTGTGGAACTGATCGAGCAGGTTAGGATCAAGTATATCGTCTCTGGGTACCCAAGAGCGTTCTTCAGGGCCGTATCCCTCCCAGTCCACGAGATACTCCAGTAGACCACCACGGCGCCGGGAGTCTAAGATGTCGTGAACCTGGTAAGTGGCACCCTCTTCTAGGATGAGCGAAGGAGGGGGTTCTGCTGCTGCGCCAGGCTCTGTGGAAACAGAAACAGAGGGATGATAAGGCTTCAGCAAGGAGACGTGGAAGGTAGAATGAATCTTGTATTGTGGTGGTAATTGAAGTTGGTAAGAGACAGGGTTGATCTGCTTCACGATGTTGAAGGGGCCAATGAACCTGGGACTCAGCTTTCGGCAAGGTAAACGTAGTTTGATGTCTCTGGTGGACAGCCAGACCTTCTGACCTGGCTGATACGTTGGAGTGTCGCAGCGGCGAAGGTCGGCTATCATTCTACGTCTGCGCAGTGCCCGTTGTAGCTGGTGGTGAGCAGAGTCCCAGACCCTCTCGCTCTCTCGGAACCAGTAGTCGACGGCAGGAACATCCGATGGTTCCCCAGACCAGGGGAATAGTGGGGGTTGGTAACCGAGCACGCACTGGAAGGGAGTGAGTCCAGTGGTAGGTTGCCGAAGGGAGTTCTGTGCGTACTCGGCCCAACCCAGGAACTGGTTCCAAGAGTCCTGGTGGCCGTAACAAAAGGTACGGAGGAAACGTCCAATCTCCTGTATCTTTCGTTCAGTCTGCCCATTCGACTGCGGATGGTAACCAGAGGAGAGGCTGACGGTCACACCTAGGAGCGAGAAGAATGCCTTCCATACCTTGGAGATGAATTGTGGTCCTCTATCTGACACAATGTCCTCGGGAATTCCATAAACTCTGAAGATATGGTTGAACATTAGCTCGGCAGTTTGCATGGCGGTGGGAAGTCCTTTCAGCGGAATCAGACGACATGACTTGGAGAATCTGTCGATGATTACTAGAATGCAGGTACAGTTATCAGAGGTAGGCAAGTCAGTTATGAAATCAACTCCTAGGTGTGACCAGGGTCTACTGGGAACGAGCAGAGGATGAAGCTTACCGGAGGGAAGATGACGTGGACTCTTGGAGATAGCGCATTCCTTGCAACCTCTCACGTACCTTCTGACGTCTGCTGCCATGTTAGGCCACCAGAAGCGTTCTCTTAGCAGTGAGAGGGTCTCATTGACCCCTGGGTGGCCAGTGCCCAGCGATGTGTGGGAAGTGTGGATGAGAGGAGTGCGCCGAGTCCGGGTGATGTAGAGTGAACCTGGTGGGCAACCCGGCGGAGTGTTGGTGGAGACATTGGAGGAGGGTAGGGTTTCCTCAGACCAGGTGATGGGGTTCACAAAAAGGTTCTCAGGTAGAACATGCTCTGGTTCTTCTGTCCTCTCTTCAGGACTATGGAGACGGGATAAAGCGTCCGCTTTAAGATTCTTGGGACCAGGGAGGTAGGAAATGGTGAATCGGAAACGGGTAAAGAACAAAGCCCATCTTGCCTGTCGTGGGTTTAATCTTTTAGCGTCTCTGAGGTACTGTAGATTCTTGTGATCAGTCAATAGCACGAATGGATGTTGTGCCCCCTCCAACCAGTGTCTCCACTCCTCCAGAGCCAACTTGACGGCTAACAGCTCCCTATTGCCGATGTCGTAGTTGACCTCCGCTGGGTTGAGTTTGCGGGAGAAGAAGGCACATGGATGAAGTCTAACTGGGTTCCCCTGTTGCTGGGAAAGGACCGCTCCCACTCCCGTGGTCGAAGCGTCGACCTCCACAACGAAAGGTTTCTCAGGATCGGGATGAACTAGGAGGGGAGCGGTGGTGAAAGACTTCTTGAGGGATTCGAAGGCTTGAGTGGCAGCAGGTGTCCAGGACAGAGACTTAGGCTTGTGTCGAAGGAGGTGAGTAAGTGGACTGGCAATGATGCTGTAGTTCAGGATGAAGCGCCGGTAGAAATTGGAGAATCCGAGGAAACGTTGGAGTTCCTTAACAGTTGTGGGTATGGGCCAGTTGCGGATGGCATCCACCTTTCCTTCGTCCATCCGGATACCACTGCTGTCGATGTGATAGCCAAGGAACTGCACAGAGGGTTGGTGAAAAGAGCACTTTTCTGCTTTCAGGAACAACTGGAAATCCCTCAGACGTTTCAGGACCTCCGCAACGTGGTGACGATGTTCGGTCATACTCCGGGAGTAAATCAGGATATCATCTATATAGACCAAGACAAACTTGTGGAGGAACTCCCGGAGTACCTCATGTATGAAATCCTGGAATACGGAGGGGGCGTTGGCCAATCCATATGGCATAACAAGGTACTCGTAGTGGCCTGTAGGGGTCACGAAGGCCGTCTTCCATTCGTCCCCCTCACGTATCCGGATGAGGTTGTAGGCGCTGCGGAGGTCCAACTTGGAAAAAACAGTGGCACCTCGGAGATGTTCCAGTGCAGCGGGGACGAGAGGAAGGGGGTAGCGAAACTTGACAGTGATCCGGTTGAGTGCTCGGTAATCTATACAGGGGCGCAAGCCTCCGTCCTTCTTAGCCACAAAAAAGAAGCTGGAAGCAGCAGGGGAAGTAGACGGACGGATGTAACCTTGATCCAGCGCCTCTTTGATGTATTCCACCATGGCTTTCTCCTCCGGGAGTGACAGGGGATATATCTTCCCACGGGGCACTGACTCACCCTGAAGTAGATCGATAGCACAATCCCATGGTCGGTGAGGAGGCAGCTTGGAGGCTCGCTGGGGACAGAAAACATCACTGAAATGTGCATAACAAGGAGGAATGTCCACCGAAAGCTTCTCCACTGGACTTTCAATGGAAGTAGAGTAAAGAGGTAGCTCTCTGGCCTGAGGAGTGGCCGGCACCGGAAGTGCAGAGAAACAGTTGGGAAAACAGCAGTCCCCCCACTTCAGTATTTCACCTGTCTTCCAGGAGATGATGGGATTGTGCTGTTCCAACCATGGGCGCCCTAAAATTACATCAGCAGTGGAATCCTCCAAAACCAGCAAATGTTGTTGTTCTATGTGTAGGGCTCCTACTTGAAGCTGTATGGGACCAGCACAGTGACGTACCTGCTTACGGCTGAGGGGTCTGCCAGTTATTGAGTGAATTTGGTAGATGGACGGCGTGGCGGTTGACTTGAGCTTGAGCTGACGGCAGAGGGCTCCAGAGATGAAGTTGCCTGCTGACCCTAAGTCGAGAAGGGCGATGACTAGAATAGTAATATCAGCAGCAGTTAAATTCACAATAGTTGAGAGTGGTTTCAAGTTTTCAAACGTAGGAATTATAGCACTCACCATGGGACGAGGAGGACGAATGGGACATTTAGAAATAAAGTGCTCAGAGGAACCACAATATAAGCACAGACTCTGGGTCAGCCGTCTATTACGTTCAGCACGAGTCAAACGTGCGCCATCTATCTGCATGGATTCGTAGGTGGGTTCTGGAGGGCTGATGGACTCAGATCGACGAAGAGATGGAAGAGTGAGTGACAGGTCCAGATGTTCCTCGAGACATGACTGCATACGAGTGGCGAAGCGGATGGAAAGTTGGATAAAGCGCTCTAGCCCGATGGTATCCTCGTAGGCAGCGAGATGCAATCGCACGCGAGGATTCAGACCTTGACCATACGTGGTAAGCAGGGCTTGTTCATTCCATCTGCTAGCCGCAGCTAGTGTACGAAATTGCAGGGCATATTCATTCACTGATTGGGAACCTTGTTTTAACTGATACAGTTGTTCTCCAATCGATGAGTCCCAGCTAGGCTTCCCAAAAACTTCTCTGAAATGAGAAAAAAAACTGGAGAGAGATTGAATTATTGAACTCTTCTGGGACCAGAGTGATTCAGCCCAGCGTAGTGCTTTGCCATTCAACTGTGAAATTAAAAACGCAACTTTAGCAATGTCATTTGGATACAAGTGTGGTTGCATCTCCAAGACCAGTGAGCATTGTAGGATGAACCCACTGCAATCCTCCGCCGATCCTGAGAAGGGCGCTGGTCGGGCCATGGGACTGACTAGCACAGGTGGAGAAGTAGTGACGACAGCGTTGGTGGAAGTGGACGCTGTGGGCGGCGCTAGTGGAACGGACGGTGGAGCGGACGGCAGAGACTGTCGGACATCGTCAACAAGGTTCTGGAAGGGATCCGTGGTGCTCATGCTGAGTTTTTCCTTTTTGGTCCGGTATTCTGTTACAAGACAGAAGGGACTGAAACAAGGATGCAAGTGAAAGTATGTTTATTGAACGATCAGGTGAAAGTTCGGCAGTGCTGGTGATGGGTTGATGAGAAGAGATCCAGATGATCAACTTTGGATAACACAGTTCGAATACTTGCAGTAGATGAATAGTAGAAGACAAACTGGAATTCGAGGAGACTCAGGAGTTAGTACTGGAGTTTAGGATCAATGAAGAAGACTTGGAGAAATCCCACGGAGACTGGATTACAGATATTGGAGTCCAAGAGGTAAGCACAGCGTTAGCGTCTTGATGCAAACGATACCGGACAAAGAATGAGAGTGAGAGTGAGGTTTAAATGCAGGAGGTGATTGCAGTACTGATGATGTGCAGGTGTGTGATGAGCAGGTGTGTAATCAGTACTCAGGAGAGGGAGTGCGCTGTGATTGTGTGAGGGTGGAGCCTGGCGTGATTGTGACACTAGTGCACTGCCACACATATAATCCACCTGTTACCTTTAAGGATTCATAGACGTTGTCTGTCAGCACAGCTCGACGGGGTCTCACATGCAGACACTCCCGCTCATCTTCAACAGTATAAGGATAATCTGACCCCGACTGCACAGGCAGCAAGTTGAAGACCTGTGACGGGACCACGTTCACACACTATTAGTATATATCTAAAGAATTCATGTATTTTGCAACAAAAGTTTAATTCCATTTTAGTGAGAAAAGAATGAAGATTAATGTTAAATCTCCTGAGATTGGGATGTCAGCTTAAACACTGATGGATCATAGCAGTAATAACTAAAGTCTGTTATCACTAGATTCACACTGTAGATTCCCACTATGAAGACGCAGTTAATCAATACCGAATCTTAAAGCATATTCACCTTGTCAGCATCCAGACGTTTTCCTGACTTCAGGATCAAGACGCTCTGATCTACAGCACTGAGGCCACACAGTGAACCAGGCTGAGCTGAGAGCTGGAGAGTGTTTTTCTCACCAGGAACCGCTTTATCAGGAGAAAACTGCAGAGACACCTGTGACATATAATGAATATGATTTATTTTAGTAATACAGCAATACACTCAGTAATACAGTAAAAAGAGGCTCATTTCATACCTTGTTTTTGAAACACTTTTCAATGTCGAAATTTTTGCTACTAGCAACAACATTTTCACTGGGCAGAACACAGTATGCCAGAATCTGCACTACAGGAGCCAGATCTGAACTAACAGACAGTTTGAACGACATTGTGCCACTTGCTCCATTAGAAATCTTCACTTCAATCTTCTCATATCCATGATGAACGATCACTCCTCTGGACAAGACCTGAAAAATACAGATGACACTCTAATAACAAACTGACTAGTGCTGCCAAATAATACTGTTAAACAAAAACATCTCTTTAATATAAATACTACACATGTTCTCACCATATAGACAATGTCCGTTTTGAAGTCTTCAACAGTCTCTCCAATAAAATAATACTTGATGGTGGCTGTAAACTCAGAGTCACACTTTAATGGTTGCTCAGAATTCTCTATAATCAATTCACTTAGTGCAGGGGTGTATGGAGTGGCAGGCTGGAAGAGCTGAACTGTTTTTGTATCCACAGAGATGTAAGGCATGTTGTGGTAATAATAACGGACCTTTTGAGAGACACTTGCCTGCATAACAAATAATCAGAAATAACTCATGCAACAGAACTCTTCAGGGAATACAAAAGAAAACTAAGAAAGAAAACTCTCTTACAATCAGATTAATATCACTTTTAGAATGACTGGATGTATTAAAAGAGAAGCTGGCCAGTCCATCGCTGTCTGTGGTGAGATTTAGGAGCAGTTTTGGGGGCCAAGTGTAACCCTTCATGAGATAAACCTCTTTGTTTTGAATTGGGGCACCTTTGAAATTTGAGAGTTTGATCTGTTGAAAATAAGAGTTTGAATGAATAATTCTGTACATATTAATGGTGTTAAAAAAACAAACAAACAGATTTTAGACTTACTTTTCCTTCTATAACTGATCCATGTTCATATGTTTTGGGCAGCTCAGTAAATGTAGCTTTACCAATTTCATAAGTGAGAGTTACAGATTCAGATTTTGTCATGGTGATCTCTGTAAACAGTAAACACCTAAATAAATATTTGTTAAAATAAAATTAAAACAAAAAATTCAAATAGAAATGTAATAAATGTAGGTAACGGGATCTGACCAAATCCAGCAGCTCACCTGTTCCTTCTTCTGTAACCATTGCCTCAACACGAAGAGAATTCTCCAGCCTATCCTTTAGTGTGACGTTGAAAATGACTGATGTATCTAAGGTATGGATGGCACAGCCTGCCTTTTTTATCTAATTATAATGAATGAATGCAAACATAGCAAGAGTGGTTTAATTGGAAGTGGAGAAAAGATAATGTGCCATTACTTGTACAGCGTTTCAACTTACCTCAATGTTTTCCTCTAAACACACTGGATTGGTGTAATGGGGCTGGTAGGACAAATTATTACGGCACACTTTCACCCATGATTTACCAGGTACAGGCTGCCCATAAGTGTATCTGTGAAAAAGGTATAAGCAAATGATCTACAACCCAGGGTTGAGTTAAGCAATTAATATATTAGGGTGGGGGTTATAGTAAATAAATGACCACAAAGTTAAAAAGAAAAAAAGAATACAATTACCAATTAAACAAAAGTAACTTAATTGTGCCAAGATTGTAAGAACACACTGCTCGCTTATTGCAAGAAATAAAATAAACCACTTACTTTCCACAAACCTCAATTATCAGTTCTCCTTCTTCAACAGTTACTTTATTTGGGCTTCTTACAGTAACTTCAAACTTGGGCAAAACTAGAAGTCAGAAATTAGAGATATTAGTAGTCAAATTACATATTAATATACAAACATATTATTGAAATTCTTCCCATGCAACATTGCAAATCATTTGTTTTAATGACTTACCATATTTTTTCACCTCAAAATAATGTGAGATCATCCTGTCACCAATAAAAGCCTTTAGTTTGTACATGCCTTGGCGGGCCTCTGGGTTTAATTCATAAGAACGCTGCAAAATCCACCTTGTTGAAGAAACATTTGTCCATTGACCAATCCGGTTACCTTGACTGTCCTGTTTAATACCAGAGACAGTGCAGATATGTAGTTACAGTCAGCCACACATATCCTGACTATCAATGAAGAAATGTATAATTAGCCTACTGAAAATACAATAATTGTAAAAATAACAGAATTTCTACAGTGTTAAGATTGAGTGCAAAGAAGGTTTTGTGTTCTCACCTCAAGAACCATTGTACTATACTGTAAAAGAGCAAATAGAAATTAAAGAATAAAAAACATTTTGTTTATTTATTAAACATGCATTTAAAAAATGCAAAAGAAAACGAGGGCAATAAAGATGTAAGATAAACACATCAGACCTGCTGATCAAGGGGTGCAAAGTTTGTATCCATGGTAACAACTCTGAAGTTCACTGTAAAATAGACATAATTATGTATTTTAAAAAAACTCAACTTTTGACATCTTTAGCTCCTATCTAAGGGACAACACTTACAGTCAGTTATTTCACTGTAAATGACCAAACTGTGTGTGAAGGTAACCGTATTAAGGATCAAATGCAGGGCAATAAAAGGGCTGACAACTGTATTCTGCTGCTGTGTGAACATGTCTTTTGAGCCAAACTCAACTAGCTGTCAAATTAGACTGTTTTAACTGTCATTTTACAAACTTTCTGACTAGTTTGCACCAGCTGACCAGTTAGAATCAAGTAGCCCTAATATATATCAAGTAGCCCTAGCTATTATCACATGTAAAGGTCTATAGCAGGAGTGTCAAACTCTTGGAGGGCCACAGATTTTAGTCCCAACCCTGCTTCAACACACAGACCTGTAGATTTCAGATAAACCTGAAGGACTTTATTGGATCCTGACATTTAATTAAGCTAAACTCTGCAGTGGCTCATCAAAAACACCCCTGATCTATCAAGTATCTCTTGATTTCAAATAAAATAAAGTCATGTAGATAATGATATAAAGTGATTTACGTTATCAGTTATTTGTAATTAAAGTATTTAGGCAGAATATATGTTTAAATGTGAGGAGATTCAGTTTCCAAAACTGTTAGATTTCAAAGCTACTCATCCTTATCTGCTTTCCTTGTCTTTTCTTCTGCTCATCTTTTCTGTTTACAAGTTTGTTCATTTATTGAACAGTTTACTTTTTTGTAATATCTTCTGATTTGTGCAACATTTGTCATTTTTGACTTATGGTGCTACATCAGCTGCTTGATCATAACATGATTTACTTATATGTGTATGAGGTTTAGCCTTTGAGACACTCAAAGCTCACCTGTCTGTCCTGGAATATAGATAGGTTTATCAGTCTGGATAAAGGTCAGAGGATGGTAAGGCTTGAACATGACTTTTCTCTCTTCAGTCATCTTGAAAGTTTGTCCCTGTAGTTTGACCTTCATTTTCTGCACTGATTTTGCTCCGACCAGAGGAGCCTAATGAGAAATAATATTCTGTATTCACAACCTGCCATCACAAAAACTAGATGCATTATGATGAAATATATTTGATAATATTCATCATGTGCACATTTTGATGGCAGACCTTGAAGTTAAAGCAGCGGTGAAACTCTTCCTCAGCTTTCTCCTGCAGCAGTAAAGTGCTCTGGTTACCATGAACCAGATGAATGTTCATGACAAGGCTTTCATTGGGCTTGAGAAGACTTGCACACAGTTTGGCCTCAGATCCCGACTCAATTACTGCAGGAAACGTCACCATGAAAGATCTGTCCAGAGAAAATGATCATACAATATTGCCTGAGTGGTTAGATACAATAAAAAAATTAAACTGTGAAAATCAATACAGTTGATTTTCTATTGATCAATTATATGAGAAGTGAGAACACAAGAGCAATTTCAGTCTGGTGACTTAATAACTTTTCATGTTTATTCAGAACAATATTGCCCTTAAAAATACACTGTCATTACCGGTAATTATGAAGGATCTTATACATGCCTCATATTATGGAATGATATTCCGGACATTATTCAGAAGGAATTGCAAATTGTATTTGCAATTGCGTTTTTAATTTGTGGACGCATAAAATGTGACATAATCCAAAAGCAATTGCAAATCGCGCATTACCGTTTGCATTTGTGAACGCACACTGACTGCCACATTTAAAATGGAAAAGCAAAGTCAGTTTGCAACTGTGTTTTCCATATCTGACGAGTTTTGGCCCTGTCATATTTAAATAGCAATTTCAATTACCACGTCTGCTTTTTCACTTTCTCAGCGTTGCGTTTGTAGCCAGCCAAAACTCAAATGGAATCGCAATTCCCCTAGTATTTGGCTTACACGGAAACCTGTCAATCAGTGTCAAGGGTGGGATTATGCTATGGGGCGTGTTTGTGTTGGGAAGTGACGTCACTCACAGTCATATACAAAACGAAATTCACTTTAAAGAAAGACTTTCTACAAAACAAAACTTAAGTGGTCATAATTATGTCTGACCCATTCCAAATGTTTTCGATATAGGCTATTGGTCATCTTATGATCCTATCTAACTCATCTCATGCGGTTCCCTTTTCATATAGCCTAATCAACATAGATGAAATGTAAAAAATAACATTGTATTATTTAAACATATATATGAAACGTATGTTTAAAGGAGCTGTATGTAAGATTGTGGCCAAAACTGGTACTGTAATCACTTTCAAATGACTGTAGAGCGGTGTATCCCCTCCCCCTCCACCCTGACACGAGGTTGCCAGATAGGCTGCAGGATCCAGCAGGAATGTGTGTAGCTGCAGCTGTGGTAACTAGAGCAGAGCTGGCAACCCGGAGGCCGCAACACTACTGACTTCATGATTGGTAGAAAGGTGGAGGGTGGAGCATCAGGCCAAAACACAACATGACAACATCAACATCAGTTGAGGGCTGCAACTTCACTTTTTAAATGACAATATCCTGGCCGGATTACTGATATAAGTATTTGAAATTAACATGATTTCCTAATGTCTAGTGACATATCAGGGCAATTTTTTGATTAATTGAAATACATTTATTACATACATTATGAGATGGATCAGCTCTACCAAACTTGGATGTCTTTTTTTCCAGTAATAAACAAACATTGTTAAGTTGTTTTGATTGATACTGTGAAGCAGCTTTGATACAATCTGTATTGTGAAAAGCGCTATATAAATATATTTGACTTGACTTGACTTGACTTGTTCCTTTAAACTGTGTTGAGCCTTTTAGTCGTACTTATTAGACACTGCAGATGAATACATTTGCCTTGGTTGTATGTATAATTTTGTATTCAATAAAAAAAATTCTTGATCAGATGATAAAGGCGTCTGTTCAGGGCATCACCATAGACAGTAAAAGAAATGGACACAGCGACCCCATTGATTTCAACGGAGAAGATTGAAGCCCGATTATTGCACTTCCTGTCTGATGGCTGAGCAACTGCACAGGCTCAAACTGAGCGTGACGACAGACTGACAGTTGTAAATCTTCTAGTAGTGGTGGCAAGACAAATCTGAATCACCTAATTCCTAAAAACGTTGTTGAAATATTTTGTCCCATTGCTTTTATGGACTCTCTGGGCTTCTCCCTTGACTTTATGCCTCTATGTCCCCCCGTTTGCCTTATAGACAGTAAAAGATTGCATGGAAGCTTCTTCTCCTGTCTATACGGTAATGTCTCTATTGTGCGCCAGAAAGTCGCGTGGTTATGATGCAATCGTTAGCCTATTTTTTACAAAAACGTCTTCTACGGGGCCATAACGTAAGATACAACGTAATGGAGCCTTTTATACATTGTCGTGTTTCTTTAGAAATAAATAATGGACAAATGAAGTTTTTGGACGCCTCAGATGTAAAGTTATTCGCTGTCAAAGTGACGCCAAAATGAATGGGAGTACTAAGGGAATTGCGATTCCATTTGAGTTTTGGCTGGCTAAATACGCAACGCTGAGAAAGTGAAAAAGCAGATGTGGTAATTGAAATTGCTATTTAAATATGACAGGGCCAAAACTCGTCAGATATGGGAAACACAGTTGCAAACGGACTTTGCTTTTTTAAAATGTCACATTTTATGCGTCCACAAATTGAAAACGCAATTGCTAATACAATTTGCTATTCCTTTTGAATAATGTCCGGAATATCATTCCATATTATGTTGTCTATCAAACAGCAAACTTGCACTGTGCAACACAGTATTGATCAATTAAATAAATACGAGAAATCATCAAGACTTATCTTACACAATAACTAATGGTATAATATCTCATCACACTTAGAAAGCAAAACACTGCCTCCCTCAGCAGAAATTGTTGAAAACTTACGGCCCTGACGTTTGTCCATTGGCACAGATCAGGAGGAAAGAGAGCAGAAGGAACCATTTCCAATAGCAGATAATATTCAGAGTCATGATGACGAGCAATCATCTGTCATGAGATGAACTGGACTGTCTCTTTTAAAGCAACTCTCATGCTAAAGGAGGTCCGTCAAAACATTTGTATTGATCATCTGATTAATGATTCAACAATGTAGGCAATGCTTGAAACTTTTGCTAAATTAGCACTACTAAAGCCTTAAAAATACATTTGAGACAAATACTAAAAATAGTATTCAGGCATGTAGAAAAATATAGATTAAGTTATATCATTTTTTTTTTTACACAAAATCAAGTTCCTACCTACTCCATTAGCATGTTTAACAACTTAAAAGTTAATGCATTTATGGTGCCATTATATAAGAATATATATTTGTTAATTCCATTTGCAGTTAAAGTAGATCTGTTATACTGTAGAAAAAAGTAAGATATACACATCATATCACCTGAACAAACTATAGGCTTATACACAGTAAAAAAAAAAAAAAAAAAAAAAAAAAAAAAAAAAAAACCACACAGGCCACTGACCTGTTTCCTGAATACAATCAATACTGAAATCAAGGGTCATGAATCACCTATACACCCACTCAGTCAGAGTGGGGGGTTACTGTAAATGTTTGTTTTATATTTGCAGATCCCTTCTAATATGGTGTCTGAAAAGATTGTATCATTAAAATATGTCAAGCAAATCTATTAAATAAGCAATTAAATTATACTTTTACTTTAGAATCTACACCATGATTAAGATTTTACCATGTTTCTTTCCTTTCAAGGGAACTCGAGATGCGTAGATGACACTTAGTGAACGCCCCTGCTTGATTGCGTCTGTGTCAACTAATCCAATGGCGAGAATGAGCGTCACGGGCGGGTGACGTCATGACCAGAAAAGGATAAAAGCACATCCGGTTTAGAACCGCGCTAAATTTCTGTGCCTCAGCAAGCACTCCGTGTTACAAACTCTCTGTCTTATTTATTGTTGTCTGTCACTATATATATATATATATATATATATACAGCTCAATTTAAGATATTATTGTGTCCAAACAGTCTTACAAGTTGTGTGTTTTTCCTTGCCCTTGTTACATCACGGATAGAGATACACACGAACTTTGTGTGATGTGTTTCGGAGCGGAGCATGCTCTGTCAGCCTTCGAGGGGGCTGATTGTGAGCATTGTGAAAGGCTGCCGCTTCGCACGCTTCGCTCTCACTTGTCAATCTTCAAGGAGGGTGTCCAAGTGAGCGTTCCCTGCGGCTCGGGCTCCGCTGCTGCCGAGGCAGCATGGAAGCTCTTGACGTGGGAATCGCAAATGGATCTCACGGTGGGGTTGGAGACGGGCCCCGCCCTTTCTCAGCCTTTAACCGTGGGATCCAGTGTTCTCTCTCCGGAGTTGAAAGCCTGTTCCGTAATTCCTTCTGCTCTGGAAGAAGCACAGGTGCTTCAGCTGTCTAGTTCTGAGGAACTAGATGTGCTGAGCATTGAAATGGGGGAAAAAGAAACGGCAGATTCTTCCCCAGCATATGAGGAGCTGGTGGAGGAATTATCTTGTGCCGTATCTAAATTAAATATTAAAATGGCCAACCGAGAAACAAGGCACTCGTCCCAAAAGTCTGTTAGATGAGCGCTTTTTAACACCAAACACTGTACCTCTACTTGGGACTTCCATTTTTCCACGACCACAAAGAGATATCAAGGACGTGGTTTAAACCTTATTCAGCCAGATTATTTAGTCCCCAATGTGCAAGATAATTCTGATATAAGGGGGCTAAAAGAATATGGTTATGGTACGATGCCTAAAAGTTGAACAGCCACTAGCCAGTTATTTATCCCCGGCATCGGGCATATTACAGGCATACCAGGCTGATCTGCTAAGGGACCTGGAGACAAGTGAGGGAGCGGGGCCTGACATGGTTCGAGAACTACGTCGGCCCACTAATCTTTCTCTCCGAGCCGCGAAAGAGACCGCTCGTGCTATTTGGCGGTCTATGGCAGCGAATGTGGCATCGGAGAGGCATCTTTGGTTAAATTTATCAGACATCAAAGATAAAGATATATATTTCCTTTTGGACGCCCCGCTATTGCCTCCTGGCATCTTTGGTGACACAGTAAACACCGTTGTTGAGAGGTTTCAAGAGGCTAAAGAGCAAGCGGAGGCATTCAAACAGTATCTTCCTCGTCGTCAACAGGCCCCTGGGGCTGCTGGGCGTGAGCAGCCCCAGCCGTTAAGCTCCTCATACAGAGCACAGCAGAAGGACAGTGTCGTTTCTCGCGCCCCACCCCAAAAACCGACCGTGGGGTGCGGGACAGCAAGAAGTGAAAGCACTATTAGAGAAAGAAGCTATAGAGCTGGTTACTCCGGCCAACAGAGACTCAGGGTTCAACAGCCGGTATTTCATTGTTCCAAAAAAGGATGGGGGGGCGTCCCTTTTTTAGATCTTTATCTTCTCAATCGTTCAGTGAAGAAACTGAAAATGCTGACGTTGAAGCAGATCGTGACTCAAATCAGTTCCGAGGATTGGTTTGTCACAATAGATCTGAAAGATGCTTACTTCCATGTCTTACATCATTCCACAACACAGGAAGTTCCTAAGGTTCACTTTGGGGGGCAAAGCCTACCAGTATCGGGTTCTTCCATTCAGTCTAGCTCTATCACCCCGCACATTCACAAAATGCGTAGATGTAGCTCTAGCTCCGCTCAGACTGCAAGGCATATGAATTCTGAACTACATAGACGACTAGCTTATCCTAGCAGATTGACAATTGGCGGTTCGGCATCGAGATATACATGTCGTTCTCGCACACATGTGTAAAGACTCATGGGTGGATCTAATCCGTGGGGGATTTGCATATCATAATTAATAATTGGTAATTAATAATTATTCATACATGTTTGGATTAGATCAGTCTTACATGTTAATAAATCTCCCGATAAGGGTCATTTTACCTGCATGCATGCATGTGTATCCTTGCAATTAACCACAAGTTGATTGTAATTAATTACACGGACCACGTCTTACAAAACAGGCAAAATTAATTAGCTCAATTGTCAGAATAATATTTGTGGGGATCCACAATATCATCCTACTTTATAGGATTTCAGGAAAAGCAATTCTGTGGCCACAAGAATTGGGTTTCCTGCCCTATAAACAAATACTCTTTAAAGTATCTTTAATTTGTAAGCTTGTAGCTAAGATCTTTGACACTTAAGGGACTTGAAATATGAGCAGAGGCAGTAAACAATCAAAATGAATATAATGAATTTAATAAGGCAGAACTACTTTTTGCATTTACTACGTTACAGGAATACAAACATTAACAGACAACCACGACAACGCGGGGCGTTTGGACAATGGATACACGTGTGAGCGCGAGTAAGTGAGAGAAAGAGAGAGAGAGAGAGAGAGAGAGAGAGAGAGAGAGAGAGAGAGAGAGAGAGAGAGAGAGAGAGAGAGAGAGAGAGAGAGAGAAAGAGAGAGAGCATTGGTACGATTTCCCCAGACATTCACCTTTCTGTAACAACACGAAAAACATCATCTTAATGCTTCTTAGAAGCTCTATAAAGAGGTATACTTGCACAAGTTTCTTGGTCTCTCTGTGTCGCGGCATTCTTGCACGGCCCCGGTCTGGCCGCGTGCGCGAGGGGAGTCCTTTGTGTGGAAGCGTCACGTGGTGCTGCTTGGCGCGCGTGTTGAACAGAGGTTTAAAGTCTTTGAGGTAACATTACCAAAAGAAATAGTTCGGCTAAGTTCGCTTCACTTCATGGAAGTGAACAGAGTCGAATACGGAAAACAAAACTTTGACTAACAAAGAAAAGAAAGATCCCAGATCTGATCCGGTCTCCGGAGGAGACCACGAGATAGGATTACATGGTGCAGACGCAACGAAGGACGAAGAGAAGAGAGCGAGAGAGGGAGGGGGAGAGATTTATCACTTTGGACAAAGCCAAAGTCGGCTTGGCCAATCGGAGAGTGGGAGTCACAAGCGGGAGTTTGGTTTTTATTAGGGATGCACCGATACCACTTTTTCCAGACCGAGTCCGATACCGATACTTTCATTTTTGGTACTCGCCGATACCGATACCGTAACCGATATCTGTATTTTTAATTTTCAATTCATGCATTTGTAATTTTTAAATGTATTGGTAGAGAAACCAAAATAATATCAATCATATTAGTTGTTTATTAAATTTAAACTTAATTAGTTCAACAAATATATATTTCATGCACTGCATATTCATTACTGTATAAACTAAATATATATGGATCTTTTTGTAAAGTTGATAGAGGTAGCCTATTTAGCCAAGAGCAGAGAGTCATTTATTTGTCCTTTGTTTGATTAACATTAAAACACAGCAGCAGATTTATTAAAGTGCCGCCCCTTTAAGGCCGAACGCACAAACGCACTGACGCCATTTGAATTATACTGTCTACGTTCACTTGAGATATATATAACAGACTTTTACTAGGATACTCGCCAAGACAGGTGTTTTTACATAATTTTGTGTGAATTCGTCCGTACAAGCGCAACGCGTGAAAGACTTCAATTCAGTATTCGCGCGCTGTCTGGTGGTTTTCGGGGCGTGCGCTGTGGATGTTTGAAGTTCATGGAAATTCTTGACCTGCAAATGTCCTGTAATAATGAAGGCAACCACTCGTTAAACATAAGTAAGGTAACAGTTCATGTTTTACTTACATATACGATTTAGTTTTAATCCAAATAACACGTGCTGAGTGAACGATCCGCAATCAACAGCATTCAACAGAAGCGCTCTCTCTCTCTCTCTCTCTCTCTCTCTCTCTCTCTCTCTCTCTCTCTCTCTCTCTCTCTCTCTCTCTCTCTCTCTCTCTCTCTCTCTCTCTGTCTCGTCAGTTAACGTTATTAATAAGCTACATGCCTCGATTTACTTGATTTGCCATTGACATCCGACTGAACTACAAACTTTCCACTGACGTCTGTGAAAAAGGGATGCGCCCGACCAGCTCGCGCGTCTGTGTCATAGCGCGCTCAATCCTCTGCGCGTTTTTCTCTTATCAGCTTGCGCACCATATAGTTATATAGACGACGCGTTAATATATTCTGTTTAATATTCCACTGATAAGATACATTTATTTCATACATATACAGCCTTCTTTTTTTATCCCCATTATAATTTCTGACACTGTACACATGCTGCCTGGTATCGGTTGTTGGTATCGGGGCATTTTTACGAGTACGAGTACAAGTACATGAGCTCAGTATCGGGCCCGATACCGATACTGGTATCGGTATCGGTGCATCCCTAGTTTTTATGATCCTTTGTTTTGTAGCAAGGCATTTGAAACTCTAATTTCGTCGGGTGTTTAAGAGGAGAATCTTCATAATTATTATAGTCCTATGTGTCACAAGGTTTTAGCAAGATGTTATGTAAATTGCTAAATGGGGAACGAATATTCGAGCTCAGAGAATCCAAACTTGCCTCACACGGAGTTGGTTAATCATAGTTTGCAAAGTTTGAAACCTTATCCCATTAGAGTTTCCAAACAACATAGATCAAACACATAAAAGACAAATCGTAAGATGAGATTAGATACATTGGCCCTCATTTATCAAAAGTGCGTACACCAAATTTCGAGCGTACACCTGGCGTACACCCAAAACCACGGTGACTTTGAGATTTATCAATATGGACGTTGGCGTACAGAACGCTCAAATCCCACGCCAGCTCAGGAGGTGGTGTACGCACGTTTGAGTTAGTGTAGAAATGCGCAGAAAAACAATTCCTAACACTACAAAACGCACTGACAAACTAAAACATGACAAAAAACAACAACAACAACATAGTAGGCAAATTATAAACTTAAGTGTACAAATCTGTCACAAAGAACCGGCAAAAGTAATGATTATGAATATGTAAAATATAGCAAGGAGATATTTTAATTGTTTATTAATAAAGAAGTGTTTTCTTTGTGTCGGCTGCAAAGATGAAGTTGAGATACTGACTCGTGATCTTCGCAGTAGTGAACGCGCCAGAGAGAAATGCACATTTCAGATTACATAAGCAGAGAGCAGTCTGTGTCTGTTTTCTTCCGTTTTGAATTGTTCTGTTTAAAAGTAGACATATCTGAGGCAAGTAGGGTACCTTATATGAGTTTCGGTTCATTTATGAGATGAGCTCAGTTCACGCGTCCTCCGTTTCATGACTATCTGCTATTTACTTCTTATTTGTTAAAATCCAGGTAATTGGTTGATGAAACTTAAAGTAAAATTAAGATACAATTAATACAAAACGAAATTCAGTTTAAAGAAGTTTTGTGCTTTCTGTTTGATGTCTCTGTGAAAGTTTTAAAATATATTTTAGTTCCGCTTTCAGAGTGCTCACGTCCGTATCATTGTTTTTTCCTCATAAATGCAAACACGAATAAGAATAAGAATATTACAAATGGACATGCAATTATTAATGTGAATGAATGGTACTCCACATCACATCATCATCACTATTGTACGTGATACGGTATTAAATGCTAATTGTTTCAAAACACATGCTGTAAAACAATGCATTGTGATAGGTCATTTGATCTCCATGTCGGAGAAGTTTCTCTTCTTTGCCGTCTTCCGTGTGTCCGTGGCGTAAAATGAGGGCGTGGGGGAAGCGGAGACTTGAATATATAGGGGCGTGTTATTCTAATGACGATCGTTTTCAGCCGTGGCATTTATCAAGGACAGGCATTGCGTACACCAGGATTTCAAAGGTACGCACAGCTTCATACATCAGGCGGTGAGAGGAGTGTAAGCATAATCTTACGCCAACATATACGCCCGTTTCTACGCAATAATGATAAATGAGGGCCATTGTTTGTACAATTCTCAAGGGGATATATAATAGTGTCATGGTTCTGCCATCATGTTATTGATTATTCCTAGTCTTGTGGCAGGACTAGGGATGCTCATATTGACCGTTTAACCGTTAACCGAAAGTAAAAAATTTGACCGATTAATACTATCAGTTAAACGTTTTTTTTTTTTTTTTTTTTAATTAAAGCTTTTTTATATATTTTGGCTTCATGGTTAAATAAAAAACATACTATATATAGCCAATATTTGTTAACTCACTGGACGCGCCGATATGCGCAACCACACGCGCCAACAGACATACATATTCTCCCTGAGCAAGCAAAATGAAGCGAGCGAGTGCAGCACCCGTAGACTAACCTTACAGTTTAGACTAGAGGAGTGCACGCTCGCAACGGGGGAAGCATGAAGCTTACTTGACAACATCAGTTCATATATCAATATCGTAACGAATAGAAATAACCTTAAATAATATATGGTTATCTGCATCTTTCCGTCTCTTAGTTACTTTTTAAACACGAAAATCGCATTCAGCATGACACGCAAGTGGTTGCCGTGGTAATGAACGAAGCTTGTTAAAGCGAATGTCCATCTGAGGCAAAAATACTAAATATGTAGCGCGAGTTATATATTTCTTAATCCAAACAATTTGCCACTGAACCAGCTTATAAAATCTTCTTCAAGGCTGTGCTGGTTGCATTTGAGGTAACTTAACTTACAGGTCATGCAGGGCTTGACATTAACTTTTTGAGGCACTTGTCCTTCGGACAAGTAAATTTATGTTTCACTTGTCCATGCACAAAAGTCACTTGTCCGGGTAAAGATTTATAATTTTATCTAGGGCTGCACAATTTGAGGAAAATGTCATATTGCGATTATTGAGTTCAATATTGCGGTTGCGATTGCGATATAATAAACAAATGGTTTCATGAGTCAACTTGTTTGGTTCTAAACCAAATGCACACACAGATTAGTGATAATTCTGAAATTAGCAATAACAACTAAATGATTGATAACACCTATAATGATCAATAAGCCATTGATGTCTGGATAAAAATTAACTGTCTAAGGTAGGACACATACAGAAATTGAATAAGGTTATCAAACAGTCTGCACTGCATAAATTATATATAGACTACTCCTTATTAAAGCTACACAAGTTCTTTAGTCAAGAGCAGTGAGTAAATTTCTCTGTTCCCTTTGTTCTTTCATCAACTTTACTGACAGGACGCTTTATTGGTAGCTGGCCCTTTAAGAGCAGCCGGGCTGTGGACAGAGACGCGGATCTCACACGCGCCTCATTCTCTCACGAGTCACAACTCTTTATGTCCATCATAAGACTGCTCTTATGTTATGAAGATACTCGACAAATGACATTTTGGCTTAATTGTGTGTTTTGTTGATGTTCGTTCAAGCGCGAAAGAGAACTGTATTCTGGCACGCGGTCTGTGCATGCGCATCATACTGGCGCACGTCTTTCTGTGAGTCACATTCAGGACATTCACAGGCAGCGCGAAAAATGTGTTTGTTTCAAATCGGTAAAATTAAATCTGTAAAATAGACGTAACGTGAAGTAACATGGCATTTTATTTAGTTTGAAATTTAACTTGTCCGGTCGGACAACTAATTTTCTCTTCTACTTGTCCTACAAAAAAATCCACTTGTCCCGGACAAGCGGACAAGCCTTAATGTCGAGCCCTGTCATGGGTTTCAGATTTCGCTTGAGACCGGTATGCATTAAGCTTGATAGTAGTCGTGTCTCCTTCATTGCGTATTTTTATAAACTTGAATATATCCCTCCACTGCATATTGTAATCCCATTTGCCTCGATCTGGAGGATATCGCGGAGGTATTGCTCCAAAAAAAGGTCACTGACACGCACGGGTATACCTATTCCCGTCATGGCAATCTGTCGCGCTGGTCGTGTTTGACTATTTGTTTGACAGACGTAGCAACAGTATGGGGGGCGGGGCTCGGCGAAAGGCTAATTATATAATATTATCAGTTAACGGTTAATAATCAATTAACGAGTGGCGGTTGTCGGTCGGGAAAATTAACCGAAATGAGCATCCCTAGGCAGGACCATGAGGTCAAGTGTTAGTCTAGTTTAGTCTCTCAATGTTCCAGTCCTGTTTTGCCCCCTCGTGGGTTTTGTTTTCCTGTTTTTGTCTGTTTAATAAACGTTGTGTCACCGCATACTGTCTGCGCCTGGGTTCATCCCCCACCATCATAACAGAATGAACCGACCATCAAGGAACCCAGCAGACAGTATGTCCTCTCTTGTTGAACATAACCCGGATGACCTTGCACAATGGTGGCGGAGGACCATTTCTGATGCAAGTAATGGCAAGTTGCCGATTCCTTCCCAGGGAGATCGGTCCCTGAGGGAGTACGCCCGGGTTGCAAATGAGAGGAGTTTTTTCCTACCCGATATCCTCCTCAACCGCTACCTCATTGCAGGTCTCAACGCTCCTCCGCCCCTGGCTGAACGGGAGAAGCTGGTCTGCTGCCCGTTTGGTGAGATGGTGGATCGTTTATCACGGAGGGAGTCGCGGGGTTCCACCTTGTCGTCACCATCACCCAAGCTCTCAGTGATCCCGGAGGGTCATGTCCTGGCTGTGGTTACCCTGGGGAATCAAGCTGGCTCCACTTCCAACCCCGAGACATCAGCCGTACCCGAGAGTCTCCTCGGCAAGCGAGGGAGACGGACCTCATGGGAGTCTGCATCAGAATCCTCTGCGACGGAGATGGCCCTGTCTGAGACTGTCCTCCATGCCCCAGTCACAGCTCCTGTTGAGCTTCCCCAACCAGTCACTAGTCCAACAGTGGCATCTGGTCCCAGAGCCCGCTACTGTGAGCGCTGATCCCAAGTCAGCTGCTGTGAGAGCTGCGGCCGATCAAGCTGCAGAAGCAGTCCTGCGATCGGTATCAGCTCATCAAAGGATGCCTGTTGTTATTGCCGCTGAGGCTTTATCAAACTATTTGTCAAGTCTCGTCAAGATCCTCGATGTCCCTGTCATGTCTTGTCCCGAGCCCTCTGTGTCTGTGAGCTCTATTCCCAAGCCTACCCCTGTGAGCGCCGCACTTGATCCTGTCCCTGTGAGCGTCACACCCGACCCTGTTCCTGTGAGCGCTGCACCCGATCCTGTGAGTCCTGCCCCTTCGCCTGCCATGTCCCCCGTCAGGAGTCCTGTTTCCCCATCCTCTGTGTCGTCTGAGTCTGTTGCTGCTGCCACTAAAGCTGTGTCCCAGCCTGTTTCCTCGTTCGTCCCTGTCTCCACCAGCCCCCGGACTGTTTCCCCGTTTGTCCCTGTCGCCACCAGCCCCGGACTGTTTCCCCGTTTGTCCCTGTCGCCACCAGCCCACGGACTGTTTCCCCGTTTGTCCCTGTCGCCACTAAGCCCCGGACTGTTTCCCCCAAGACCTCTCCTCGTGTGTCCCCGTCTAAACCTGCCCAGAATTCTTGTCCTCAGCCCTCATCCCATGGACCCAAGATCCCCAGTCCTCCCGTCCACCCTGGACCTCCCCCCATGAACTTTGTTTCCTCCTCCCCCTCTGCCTTGCATGTTGTTCTTGATGTTTCACCCGAACCCTGTTATTGTTTATTCATGTATGCCATTGTTGATGTTCACCATGTTTTGTTGATTCTTGTCCATGTCTCGTTCAGTCTTGTCTTGTGCTTAGTGTCACTTTGAGGAGCGTCTGGTAGCCGCTCCTTAGGGTGGGGGTTCTGTCATAGTTCTGCCATAATGTTATTGATTATTCCTAGTCTTGTGGCAGGACCATGACAGAACCAATGTTTTGTGTACAAGCGCATGGCCAATTGTTTGGCCATGTGCTTGTGGTGTCTCGTTACGTCACCCCGCCCCCTTGTTTAGTCATTAATTAATCTGTGTCACCTGTTTTGTTATCATTAGTCTCCCTATATTATCCCCTTGTGTTTGCAGTCCTGTGTCGGTTCATTGTTAAACCTGCTGTGGTGTTATGCTCTGTGAAGTCCTGCCTGTGATTGCTCTTGCTTCGTGTTGAGTCATTGATTAATGTTACCTGTGAGTACCGTGTGAGTTTCGTTAGTGATCCTGTTTCTGTTGTTAGTTTATAGTCTAGTCTGTCAAGTGTTGGTCTAGTTTAGTCTCTCAGTGTTCCAGTCCTGTTTTGCCCCCTCGTGGGTTTTGTTTTCCTGTTTTTGTCTGTTTAATAAACGTTGTGTCACCGCATACTGTCTGCGCCTGGGTTCATCCCCCACCATCATAACAAATAGAATATGTCCTTCTCAAAAAAGTAGCATATTGTGATAAAGTTCATTATTTTCCATAATGTAATGATAAAAATTAAACGTTCATATATTTTAGATTCATTGCACACCAACTGAAATATTTCAGGTCTTTTATTGTTTTATTACTGATGATTTTGGCATACAGCTCATGAAAACCCAAAATTCCTGTCTGGGGTTGAGACACCTGGTAAAGTCCTTACACATGAAAAAATTGGGGTTGAAATTGAATGCCAAGAAAAGTCTGGTCTTCGTTGAGACATTTCCTTCCAGACCTGAGGGGCCATCACGTGCTTGTTCGCACAGACAACACTGGTCTCCTATATAAATCATCAAGATTTTTACGTTCATGTCCATTATGCCTAATATCCCTTCTCGACGGCTCTCCCCTGGAGTTGCTGGTCAGGAGGGACCTATCTCAGGCAGGGGGAGCAATCCTCCATCCCCAGCCAGAAACATTCGACCTGTGGGTCTGGCCTCTGAGGTGGCCCGACGCATAGACTCTGGTCTCTCAACCGAGGTTGTTAAGACCATACTAAACTCCAGAGCTCCGTCCACGAGGAAGCTATATGCCCTGAAATGGAGAGTTTTTACCTCTTGGTGTTATACGACAATGGGATCCAGTTAATTGCACTGTGGTGGGTTCAATACTTGAGGTCGTGCAAGATCGTTTTGTTTCAGGGTTGGGGGGGGGGGGGATGTCTATTGGAAGAGATACTGTCATTATACGTTTCCTTCGTGGCACTCTGAGGCTGAGGCCTCTAGTTCGTACCAGATTTCCAGCAGGGGATCTGGCTCTTGTTCTAGAAGGTCTATCTGTTGCACCCTTTGAGCCTCTCGAGTCTATTTTCAAAACAATTTCTGACCCTCAAAACTGTTTTCCTTCTAGTCATTTCCTCACTAAAAAGAGTAGGAGATCTCCAGGCCCTGTCGGTATCTCCTTCATGCTTGAGTTTGCACAAGGGATGGTCAAAGCGTTCCTCTATCCTAAACACGGTTACGTACCTAAGGTTCCAACCAATGTACCACGGCCTATTGTACTGCAGGCGTTCTGTCCTCCTCCCTTCAAGGATTTAGACCAGGAGAAACTGAAACTCATCTGTCCAGTCAGAGCACTGGATACTAATGTCCACAGATCTGCCCATTGGAGAAAGTCTGATCAATTATTGGTGTGCTTTGGGCCCACTAAGAAAGGCCTTCCTGGATCCAAGCAGACGATTAGCAAGTGGATAGTCGAGGCTATCTCTCTTGCATATGAGGTTCTGGGCCAGTCTTCACCCTTGGCCACAAGCACCCATTCTACTAGGGGTATGGGGGCCTCCAAGGCCCTACTTTCTGGAGTGTCCATTCAAGAAGTTTGTGATGCAGCTGACTGGTCTTCCCCGCTTACGTTTGTCACATTTTATGACCTAGACATGGATACCCCGGGGTCCAGAGTTCTCATGTCGTGACAGTTTAACACGACAGGTTCTTGGCTGTATGGTTCGGGCATTCTCGTTCAAGGTCCTCAAAAGGGAACGTCTCAAGTTATGACTGTAACCCTAGTTCCCTGAGTAAAGAACGAGACGATTTGCACTTTGCCATACTTCCTACATCCCTGTGATCGACTTGCTTTGGCCTTCTCGCGGTTTTAAACCTGATGTGCTTTTATCCTTTCTTGGCCATGACGTCCCCTGCCTGTGACGCTCATTCTCGCCATTGGACAAGTTGACACGTGCTTCAGATGCAATCACACAGGGGCGCTCCCAAAGCGTCACTGACAGATCGTCTCATTCTCTACTCTCTAAGGCAGTGTTTCCCAACCCTGTTCCTGGCGGCACACCAACACTGCAAGTATTATTTGTCTCCCTAATCAAACACACCTGATTCAACTCATCAGCTCATTAACCAATGTGATTATGAGCTAATGAGTTGAATCAGGTGTGTTTGATTAGGGAGACAAAGAATACGTGCAGTGTTGGTGTGCCGCCAGGAACAGGGTTGGGAAACACTGCTCTAAGGAACTAGGGTTACAGTCGTAACCTGAGACGTTTTTCTACCTGGGATCACTTATAACGTTAACATAATGTTTTGTAAGGGAATGCAACTTGACGGCCCAGAAAGTCATTAAAGAAAATGTTTAAATATTGAATGTGCCTACAGTGGCTCCACTATAAGTTTATCAAGCGACGAGAATACTTTTTGTGCGGAAAAAAAACAGAACAGCCACTGTAGTCAGTTGGACTCTTTTAACGATTTCTTTAATAACTTTTCGGGGCCGTCAAGTTTCATTCCCTGGCAGCCTATGTAGCAGTGATCCACCTCTCAGATTTAATCAAAAACATCTTAATTTGTGTTCCGAAGATGAACGAAGGTCTTACGGGGTTGGTACAGCATGAGGGTGAGTAATTAATGACTTAATTTTCATTTTTGGGTGAACTAACCCTTTAATACAGGATAAAATAAATATTCTACAGCATGAGGACCTTTAATGGTCATAAATAACTCTTAAGACAAGAAAACTGAAGCAGATCTGAGACCAGATAAAAAATCATCCCAATATATAATCATAAAACATTGTCTGATTCTGAAAAATTGCCATGGCATGTAGCTACTACACATTCAACAATTCAACCAGCTCACCATAACTTGTTTTCATCATTTTTATTAATCATATGGATTGTGAAATGAACAGCCATGTTCCCAAGAGACGTGTCCAAAAACTTTTGAGAATTTAGGGGGTTGTTCTAATTTGGGATGATATTGGAAATAATTTTGCACAGGATAAAGAATAAACATTATGATATTAATCATTAGAGTGTTCAAACATCTTTATTCAAGTTGAACTATGAGGTGATTCACTTCAGCAGCTTCATCACAGTGAAATGAGTACTCGGCCTCTGACTGATCACCTGAAAGAAAAGAAAGATGTTCACATTCATACAACAATGGAAACCTGTACATGGAATAAATCTGAATAAACAATGTGCATCACATGTTCAAAACATTCAACACTGGGATATTAAATCTTACTTGTTTGGTAGTAATCGTACACTTTGACCACAGCTGGCTTGAGATTCTTCACTGGAAGAATCCGTTTCATTTGTATCTGGTAATTCATTGGAATATATCGTGGGATCTGCAGGAGGGAACAAACACATTAGTCATGGACATTATGGATAAAAGGTTTATGGATCGACCGAATGATTTAAAATAATATGAATGTTGCCGTTTTCTCACCTCCTTCAAATACACAATGACATGATCATCTTTAGAATCAACCAGTTCCACAAGTGATACGTATGTTCCGGAAGAAGTTCCAAGCTGTGAGGGAAAAGTGCTGATTCATTTCAATATAGGGAATTCTAGAAATTTTAAAATTCTAGAAAATTTTGTTATGAATCACTCAAACCCACCATTGATGTATCAGCTGTGAATCCAGATAAGAGTTTAATATCCACAATGACCATGTTAGTCCATTCCTGTAGACCATCGTATCTGTAAAAGAGCAAATGAAAAGGTTTGGTTCTTAAATGCCTCATATAAATGTATAAATAAGCGAGAACAAAAGCCAGTATAATTAACAAAACATGCCGAGTTTATCACTCAAATCACTCATAATGTGTCAATAATAAAAATGTTTTCTTGTTTCTCAAGTTAGTGTTTATTGTTGCAGTTTTAACAACCGAGATACGCCTTTTCAGTTTATATTGCTTTTGTTTTTATTAAGATGTTAAAAATATTCAGTAAAGACTTACTTGTTAGTTAATCTTAAATTATAATAATGTCTTATGACTTGAATAAAAATTCTTACTTAACAGTGATTTTCAAAATGAAATTTTGTCCCAATGTTTTGCAATCTCCCTCAATCTTAGCGTCAATGCTCAATGTTTTAGCTTCAGTAGGAGTGGGAATGTTGTAGAACTGAGCCATCTGAGAGAGTCAACACAAACATGTTCATAATACATTTCACAGCAGAATAACCACAATGCCAAGAGAGAAAGATAGTGTGAGTAAATGAAGCTGAACACACTACAGACCTGCACAGACACGCAGGTTGAGCCCTTCACTTCAATGCTGTAATTGCCTGGAACGGTCTGCAGCTGCTTCTCCTGGTACAGTAACTTGTTGTCCTGATTGACATCAAAGTGGTGAGTGTCTCCTGCTGACTGTACAGTCACTGTGCTGGAGCCGTCAGAGCTGAACACTTTGGTGGCGTACAAAGACAGAGCCTGAAGAGCCACCACTGTGTCCTGGGAAATAAATGTGTTTAGTAATGTCACTTTTACTCATTCACACCGGTAATAATGTGTTTGACTGGAGTAGTTTGAGTAACCTGTGTGGAGGAGAATCCTCCATAGGCATTCTGCTGCTTCACAAGCCAGCTGACAATCCTGTTAGCATAGCCAAGATCAGCTGTAGTGACTGAATCTGCAGAGAGAACAGCTAGCAGCACATATGAGCTGATCTCCACTGCCAGAGAATCAGAGTCATCAGCAGATGCGGACTGAGACCAGTGGAGATGAGACCCTTGAGGAGAAAAGACACACGCATAACTCGGTTAGCATGATAAAAAAAATAGTCATCAGAAACAAACCTCTTACCATCTGAAATAGCAACATCCTCCAGTTTCTTGAAAAGCTGCTGTCGAGTGTCCGTGTCTTTAGCCAGACTGAAAGTGTAGGCGAGCAGAGCAGTGGTGTAAATGTTTTTGACATCCTCAATGACGGACCTCAAGCATGACAAACCTTTACTGACAACTGGATCCTGTGACAAAAACAGAGAAACAGACACTGTGAGTGTCATTTTTCTATGAGTTTATTCTGTGTTTTTTCTGAAGATGAACTTACTATGACTGGAGTTTCCAGTTCAAGCAATGATGCAGTAATGTAGGCAGTCATGGTCACATTATCATTCACTCCACCCTGGAATATATGAGAAATGAAGGATAAATAAAGCAACACACTCAAACTACTAAAGGAAAGTTCATCTAGACAAACTTTGATGTTGACTTGAGAACATCTAAATGTTTAAAAAAACTTTACAGGTCTTAGATTCCAGGTTTACTAGATAGTTACAGACCATTTCTAGGTGGTTCCTATGGCGTTATATAAAGATAGAGGTATAGAGATAGAAGATAGATAGAAGTTGACAGACCTTCATTCTGTTGTTGAACAAGCTTCCCTGTTGGATAAAACAGCCGTCTGAATCCCGTCTGCTTATTAACCAATCCTTTGCACCCTGAATAATTTCTGGATCAATAAATATGTATTTCTGTGCTCTGCCAAAAGACCTCAGCACAAAGGCAGTCAACCTGGTGGTGTGGAAGATATAATTAAAAAAATGTCATCAGGTTTTTCAAAGAATTCCATTCATCATACATATCAAAACAAATTATTTGAACTGAAAGATACATTTTTTAAATGTGTTTTTTTCGTACCATCTTCTTGAGTTTATTATTGTAGAATACCTTAATATTATTTCTGTTTAACAAAAGTAATATTGAAAATATAGTTACCATGTATTCCCATCACCATAACCAAATGTGCTGTATGATCCATCAAAATGCTTGTAGTTCATTTGTCTCTGGTATCCTGTTTAGTGTGATAATGGTTAACACTTCAACAGTTTGTTAGGGTTGATTCAATGTGTCTGATTATTCAACTTTACTGAATGACTTTCAGGTGTGTTGAAAAATGCATAATTTGGTATCAAAACGTCTCAGTATTTCCTTGACATGATTTATGTCTCTCACCACTCTTCAGGAAGCCTGTGGCTCTCTCTCGGATGGCTGAGGTGAGCTGCTCTGTGTTCTCCAGATACTGCAGAATGTAAATATTGGGAGAAAGAACAGCCATGTTTTGCTCTCCACAGCCGTACGGCATCCGTAATAATCCGTGAAGATTCCTCAGTGCACGACCCAATATATCTCCTATAAACCATACACAAACTCACTACATTTTATAAGTCCAAATCCAATCTCCTCATTTCTGCTTGTATTTGTAAATGTTACCAATGACTGAAACAGAGGATCTGGCTGATCCCTCTATCACATCTTTAGGGAGAGTCAAAGCCACTTCCTCTGAGAGACGGTCACCTATGAACCAGACAGACAGAAACACATATCAGTGATCAGCAGGGTGATGTTATAAAATTATTTTGGTTACTGTATGTTTTAGCTCACTCTATTCGTCCTCAAAATGTCCTCTATGCAATGTGTACTAATTTTCATGAAGTTTGTGTTCATAAGATAAAGGGTCAATTAGTCTTTTATATGCCAGTATATGCCAGAGAGTATTGACAGTCAAAATTCTTTGAGCAACTTTTTGTCAGTTGAAAAAGCTTCACTGCTTGGTCCCCCCAAAAATGAACAAAAGCAAAAGGGTTCTAACATTATTGGTGCTTATACACCAAAATATATGAAATATTTGCAGACTAACCATTTGGACACAGTAACCAGCTTTGAGTCTCTGTCTTTTCAGTTCCTTCCGCCTGCAGCATAAAATCAGACATCATACTGACATAAGCAGCATTATGATAAAGGGTAAATGAAATCTAAGAGACATTTGACGTGCGCTGACCTGTACAAGCAGACTTCGTGTGACCGTGTCAATGCGTCCTCTCTCTGGGACGCTCACAATCTCATTGTCACACACAGTCTGGGACGCCTCTGCTTCTGCACTGACTGTTATATTCAAGACTCCTACAACACAAGACATAAACGTGAAGAGACAACAGACACAAACACTGAGAAACAATGATTCAGACTGAAAAACTCACCAAGAACAGAAGGAGTGAGTATCCATTTAAAGGTTTTTCTTCCATTAGCACATAGACAGGATGAATACTGATCATCAGAGGAGGCTTTGAGAGTGTAGTCTGAGGATGGAGCTGGAGTCACTTTAACCTGTCAATCAACCACACATGATTAGTGGCATATTTGATATGATTTGATTAGGCTGATTCTGAAATCTCACCATGATGCACTTGGACAGATAGTTGAAGACAGTGGCCTTCAGCTCAAAGATCTCCCCACGGATGATGGAGTAAGGCAAAGAGAGCTCCAGGAAGAAGGGCTGGAAAACTGTCAGCTGAGCAGGAGGAGCGAGACCCAGACCTTCAGAGGACAGACAGAAGACCTCCGTCTCCCAAGAGGTGATGGTGTCAGGAACCGTGACAGGAACCTGAGCTGATCCAGAGTCCCTGAGGAGGAATAACAACAATAGGCATATTTGATTCTGACTCAGCCATTTTCCCTCTATTAAATAAAAACATTCAGCACACAGATGATAAAAAATTGATTCAGAATCTGCAAAGCAAGCAAGGTATTGTCTGTCCTGCGGGTGTGAGGGGAGATGATGTATTAAAGATAAGTAATAAGATAAACATGATGTTAAATGTACTGATAACGCTTCACATACCCCACTTCAGCAAGTTCCCAGATCCACGTTTCTGGAAAGACGGTCCGAATCGTCACTGCTGGAGAATGTCTGTCAGTTCTATCATGATCACGAGCCATTCCTGAAGACATCGCTGCCACTGCCACTGGATGATGATGTCGATACATCACTGTAAAAAAGTTAATTTTGTTATTTTAAGTGATATGTATGTGAACAACACTAAAGCCCCTTTCACACAGAGATTCCGGAAAATACACGGATAATGTGACCCGGCATTTGTCCCGGGATTGTTTGATTTCGGTTCATTCACACTGCCAGTGATTTGCCGGGATCTGTGAGTGCGTTCACATACAACCCGTTAATGTCCCGGAAAGCCGCCGGACGTCAGGATGAGACGTGTAACGTACGCGTCGAAAACATGTGCACGCGCGCACCTTTCCACAGAGCTTGCGAACGATCGCAGCTTCAGCGCGGATTGTGAGGAGCTCCTGTCTCTGCTTCATTCCAGTTTGCAGACATTTTTTCGTTCTTTCTTTGCTGATGACGAACACAAACCTTCTTCTAAGAGCAACAGAATCGCGCGATGGCACATGCGTCATCACTATTACACACCCCTTACGGCATTGGTTCTGGCTTTTGTTCACACAGCGCGCGTTCCGGGTCTGAACACGGCAATGTTACTAGGTCCCCAACCCGGGATCGATCCCGGCATCAATCCCGGGTCGTGTTTGCGTTCACACAGAAGGCACTCTGGCAATTTGCCGGCAATTTGCCGGGTTCAAAGTGCTGTGTGAAAGGGGCTTAAGTGAACAGAAAATGGATGGCAGATCATCATTTTAATAAACATTATTTTATTTTCATATACAGATAGAGTTTTCTAGTTTCAGTTTATTTAGTTTTTATTTTAGTTTTAGTATAAGTATTTTATGGCTCCCAAAGTTAATGCGTTCATTTTATTTTGCAAAAGTTATATATACATTTTATAGTTGATTTTTGTACCAAAAATAACACTGACTCAAAGTTAACTAATGACCCCAGAAAAACTGTCTTCTCCTACTACATCACTATAATTGTTGAATTATTATATGAATTGTGTGAGTTTCACAATTTCACAAATTTAACATATATATATATTTTTTTTTTAAATATATTTTATAACAAGCACCTACATATTAAAACATTACAGCTTGGATTGTAATAACAGTATATGTACCTATATTTATAAGTACCTTGGTATCGGTGATACATCAAGCCTCTGTATGACAGACAATCAGGGACTCGCACAAAAAGATTTGTTGCCATCTTCAATCCTACTCTCTGTCAAATGGCAATGATGAAGCACAATAAAAGTCATGAAAATATAAATTACTTTTTATTGTCAGTATAATCAAGAACGCTTTTACTTGCACATGTGCAGTATATACTCTCCCAATCATTATCTAGTGCACTGCCACACATATACTCCACCTGTTACCTTTAAGGATTCATAGGCGTTATCTGTAAGCACAGCTCGACGGGGTCTCACATGCAGACACTCCCGCTCATCTTCAACAGCATAAGGATAATCTGACCCCGACTGCACTGGCAGCAAGTTGAAGACCTGTGACGGGACCACGTTCACACACTATTAGTATATCTAAATAATTAATGTATTTTTTCACAAAAGTTTAATTCCATTTTGGTGAGAAAAAGAATGAAGATTAGGCATGCCTAAAATCTCCTGAGATTGGGATGTCAGCTTAAACACTGATGGATCATAGCAGTAATAAATAAAGTCTGTTATCATTAGATTCACAATGTAGATTCCCACTATGAAGACGCAGTTAATCAATACCGAATCTTAAAACATATTCACCTTGTCAGCATCCAGACGTTTTCCTGACTTCAGGATCAGGACGCTCTGATCTACAGCACTGAGGCCGCACAGTGAACCAGGCTGAGCTGAGAGCTGGAGAGTGTTTTTCTCACCAGGAACCGCTTTATCAGGAGAAAACTGCAGAGACACCTGTGACATAGTGAATAGGATTTATTTTAGTAATACAGTCAGTAATACAGTAAAGAGGCTCATTTCTAAAGCTACAATACATACCTTGTTTTTGAAACACTTTTCAATGTTGAAATTTTTGCTACTAGCAACAACATTCTCACTGGGCAGAACACAGTATGCCAGAATCTGCACTACAGGAGCCAGATCTGAACTAACAGACAGTTTGAACGACATTGTGCCACTTGCTCCATTAGAAATCTTCACTTCAATCTTCTCATATCCATGATGAACGATCACTCCTCTGGACAAGACCTGAAAAAGACAGATGACACTCTAATAACAAACTGACTAATGCAGCCAAATAATACTGTTAAACAAAAACATCTCTTTAATATAAATACTGCACATGCTCTCACCATATAGACAATGTCCGTTTTGAAGTCTTCAACAGTCTCTCCAATAAAATAATACTTGATGGTGGCTGTAAACTCAGTGTCACACTTTAATGGTTGCTCAGAATTCTCTATAATCAATTCACTTAGTGCTGGGGTGTATGGAGTGGCAGGCTGGAAGAGCTGAACTGTTTTTGTATCCACAGAGATGTAAGGCTTGTTCTGGCCATAATAACGTTCCTCTTGAGAGACACTTGCCTGCATAACAAAGAATCAGAAATAACTCATGTAACTGAATTCTTCAAGGAACACAAAAGAAAACTAAGAAAGAAAACTCTCTTACAATCAGATTAATATCACTTTTAGAATGACTGGACGTATTAAAAGAGAAGCTGGCCAGTCCATCGCTGTCTGTGGTGAGATTTAGGAGCAGTTTTGGGGACCAAGTGTAACCCTCCATAAGATAAACCTCTTTATTTTGAATTGGTGCACCTTTGAAATTTGAGAGTTTGATCTGTTGAAAATAAGATTTGCAGGAATAAATGAATGAATAATTACATATTAATGGTGTTAAACTGAAAAAAACTTATTTTAGACTTACTTTTCCTTCTATAACTGATCCATGCTCATATGTTTTGGGCAGCTCAGTAAATGTAGCTTTACCAATTTCATAAGTGAGAGTTACAGATTCAGATTTTGTCATGGTGATCTCTGTAAACAGTAAAAACACCTAAATAAATATTTGTTAAAATAAAAGTAAAACAAAAAAATCTAATAGAAATTCAATAAATGTAGTTAACGGGATCTGACCAAATCCAGCAGCTCACCTGTTCCTTCTTCTGTAACCATTGCCTCAACATGAAGATAATTCTCCAGCATATCCTTTAGTGTGGTGTTCAAATAGATTGATGTATCTAAGGTATGGATGGCACAGCCTGTCTTTTTTATCTAATTATAATGAATGAATGCAAACATAGCATGTTAATCATAAAGAGTGGTTTAATTGGATAAATGGAGGAAAGATAATGTGCCATTAATTTACATGAATTGCATTTCAACTCACATACCTCAATGGTTTCCTCTAAACACACTGGATTGTCGTAAGGGGTGTGGTAGGACAAATTATTACGGCACACTTTCACCCATGATTTACCAGGTACAGGCTGCCCATAAGTGTATCTGTGAAAAGGTAAAAGCAACTGATCTACAACCCAGGGTTGAGTTAAGCAACTAATATATTAGGGTGAGGGTTATAGTAAATAAATGACCACAAAGTTAAAAAGAAAAAAAGGAAACAATTATCAATTAAATCAAAGTAACTTAATTATGCCAAGATTGGAAGAACACACTGCTCTCTTAATACAGGAAATAAAATAAACCACTCACTTTCCGCAAACCTCAATTATCAGTTCCTCTTCTTCAACACTCACTTCATTTGGGCTTTTTACAGTAACTTCAAACTTAGGCAAAACTAGAAGTCAGAAGGCAGAAATTAGAGTTCCTTTTCAAAAGATACTCTCAATGCTGTGCTAGCGCTGTGGAAAAACATCTTTATTTGACCGGTTGTGAACACGTGTGGCAAATACGCCAATAATTTGGCTTATATAACCTCTGATGATAAGGTTTCAGGTTCCATCTTTCCCTTTCTCTTGTTCTTTCACCAGATTGTGAGGTTCTCCATTTGAGCCTGTTTTTGGAGCACGCTCCAGCGCTTCTTCAGACCAGGCTGAGGACGTTAGTTCTCTCGGGGAAATGGAAATCTAGTGCACTGCCTCTAAACACTCCTCTAGTGATGACAGATCATACGATGAGCTACTCGAGTTACTCATGCCATGGACAGTCTTCAGACAGACTGGCCACAGAAACAAGACGATCAAAGTTAGACGACAGATTTATGTTGGGTGGCCAAGGGGATGTCACGGTTCATAGATCCAGTGTCTCTCTCTAGTCTCGTGCTTTGTTGTTTACATGTGTGTGAGTGTGTGAGTGGGTGTGTCCGGATCGTCACTGTTGATCAGTATCCAGCTGCAATCACTTACCAGCACCAGCTGCCACTCATCTCATCTCCTATAAATACTTACCACTTTCTCATTCCCTTTGTCAGATCGTTGTATGAAGTCTTTGTGTTGCCTGTTCCTGTTCCTGTGCTTCGTGTCCCGTTTCGAGTTCCTGTGTTCCGGTTTTCGTCGTGTTGGATTTCGTCTCTTGTCTGGATTACGTTGTCACTCTTCAGAGCACTCTGCACTTCACCCTTCACTCCGTGTCTGACCATCGAAGTCCCTGCGTCACCGCCTGCATCACCTGGACTTTTCATCATCATCATCATCATCATCATCATCATCATCATCATCTTTATATTCTCAATAAAGAGTATTTTTACTTGCACCTTGTGTCCTCGTCCCTGTCATAACAGAACGATCTGACCAAGAATGGATACAGCAAGTAATGCAGCGCCCACCATGGAGGACTGTTTGAATAACAGTATGGCTCGTCTGGACATTCAAGAGAAGAATTTAAATGATACTGGTCGCGCTGTTCAGGCGTTAGTGATGCAGGTGTCCGAGCTCACCCGGCAGATCCAACAGCTACGAGCTCCCACTGCGCCGCCCACACCGGCCGTTCCCCCCACACCACCAGAGAGCCCATCCCAGTCGGAGCCACGCCTACCAACCCCAGAACATTATTCAGGTGATCCAAAATATTGCAGAGCCTTTTTAACCCGGTGTTCCATGCATTTTTCACTCCAGCCTCAGACTTTCCGGACCGAGCGCTCCAAGGTCGCCTTTGTGCTCACCCTCCTGACTGGGAAAGCGGCGTTATGGGGAACGGCAGTGTGGGAAAACGAGGATCCATGCTGCACCTCGTTCCAGGAGCTCTCCGCTGAGATGAAAAGAGTTTTCGACCGGACGGCCGGCGGAAGAGAAGCTGCAAGAATGCTGGCTGAGTTACGTCAAGGAGAGAGATCTGTGTCGGACTTTTCAGTCGAGTTCCGGACCCTTGCAGCGGAGAGCAAATGGAACGAGGAGGCGCAGTGGGACATGTTCCTGCATGGGCTGACTGACCGCGTCCAAAGAGAAATCTACGCTTTGGACCTGCCCCAGTCTCTTAATGAACTCATCGCTTTAGCCATCAGAGTCGATGCCCGACTATCCCGAGTTGGTGGTCACACCATGAGTAGACGCCCTCTGGCAGGAGCCGAGGGGCCACGAGTGGGAGGCGGGGACGCGGTCAGCCCCGTCGACGATCACGAGCCCATGCAGGTGGGTCGAGCTCGGCTTTCCCGGGAGGAGAGGGAAAGGCGGAGGTCCCAGGGCCTTTGCCTGTACTGTGGTGGAACCGGACACTATGCTCACAACTGTCCGGTAAAAGGGCAAGCCCGATAGTAAGTATGAGGCTACTATCGGGTGGGATCTCCGCCGAGAAGACCTCATCAACATCTACCCTCCTTCCGGTAAGACTGAGATGGTCAACACTCACCCACGACTGTCGAGCACTCTTGGACTCCGGAGCAGAAGGTAATTTCATGGATCATTCATTCGCACGTCAACTCAAGATTCCCCTCAAGACCCTCACACATCAAATTACAGTACACGCTCTTAATGGACAGTCACTTCCCAACATCTCGTTTGCCACAGAAGACATCACCCTCACCACATCAGGCAACCACACCGAGACCATCTCATTTTATATCCTGAACACCCCCCTTGCACCCATTGTCCTCGGCCACCCGTGGCTCACCCAACACAACCCTAAAGTGGACTGGCAGCTCAAGTCTGTGTCTTCGTGGAGTAATCAGTGCCATAAGTCTTGTCTAGTGTCTGCCTGTCCGTCTGTTTCTGTCCCTGTGTTGCAGGAGGAGGCAGTGGATCTATCTAACGTGCCCGCGGAGTATCTGGACCTGAAGGAGGTGTTCAGTAAGTCTCGGGCTGCTTCTCTCCCTCCGCATCGTCCCTATGACTGTGCCATAGACTTATTACCAGGTACGGCTCCGCCCAAGGGCAAATTATATTCGCTCTCTACACCTGAGAGGGAGGCTATGGAGAAATATATTTCTGATTCTCTAGCAACGGGGTTCATCCGTCCTTCCTCTTCTCCAGCAGGGGCGGGGTTCTTTTTTGTGGGGAAGAAGGACGGATCTCTGCGACTTGTATTGACTACCGGGGGCTGAACAACATCACGGTAAAGAATACTTATCCTTTGCCGTTGATGTCTTCAGCCTTCGAGAGGTTGCAGGGAGCGACCGTCTTCACAAAATTGTATTTACGTAATGCCTATCATTTGGTCCGCATCAGGGAGGGGGATGAGTGGAAGACCGCATTTAACACCCCCAGGGGACACTTTGAATATTTGGTTATACCTTTCGGGCTTTCCAACAGTCCAGCGGTCTTCCAGGCACTTGTCAACAACGTGCTGCGAGATATGATAGAACAGTTCATTTATGTCTACCTGGACGACATACTGATTTTTTCTTCTTCTCTCCAGGAATACGTGCAGCACGTCCGACGAGTGCTTCAGAGGTTGCTAGAGAATGGGCTTTTTGTCAAGGCGGAGAAATGCGATTTTCATGCACAGTCTGTTCCATTCCTAGGATACATCGTGTCGGTTGAGGGAATGCGCATGGATCCTGAGGAGATCAAGGCTGTGGTAGAGTGGCCAAGTCCAGAGTCTCGTAAGGCCCTACTGAGATTTCTGGGGTTCGCCAATTTCTACAGATGTTTTATTCGTAACTTCAGCCAACTAGCCACACCTCTGAACGCCTTGACCTCCCCCAGAACGACGTTCAGGTGGTCAGACGCAGCTGAGGCTGCGTTTGCCAAACTAAAGGGTTGCTTCGTTTCAGCCCCCATTCTGACAACCCCTGATCCATTACGTCAGTTCGTGGTGGAGGTCGACGCGTCAGAGGTGGGGGTAGGAGCAGTGTTATCCCAGCGCTCTCTTTCAGACGATAAGATGCATCCTTGCGCGTTTTTTTCTCACCGTTTATCCCCTGCCGAATGCAATTATGACATTGGGAACAGAGAGTTGTTGGCAGTCAAGTTAGCATTGGAGGAGTGGCATCACTGGTTAGAAGGGTCAGGGGTACCTTTTATCGTTTGGACCGACCACAAGAACTTAGAATACATTCGGACTGCTAAAAGGTTGAACTCCAGGCAGGCTCGGTGGGCACTTTTTTTCGGTCGTTTTGATTTTACTCTTTCGTACCGCCCGGGTTCTAAGAACATCAAACCCGACTCTTTATCGCGCATTTTTGATCGTTCCGAACGCCCGTCTACTCCCGAGTGCATTTTACCAGAGACCCTATTCATCTCCACACTCGCATGGGAGGTCGAATCGAAGGTCATGAAGGCTTTAGAAGGGGTAACGCCCCCGGTCGGTTGCCCACCGAATCGTTTATTTGTGCCTGAGGGTCTGAGGTCCAGCGTCATTCAGTGGGGGCATTCTTCCAATGTGGCTTGTCATCCAGGAGTCAATCGCACTAAGTTTTTAGTCAAACAACGATTCTGGTGGCCTCTCATGGCTCGTGACATTCACAGTTTTGTTTTGGCTTGCTCAGTTTGTGCCGCTGGTAAGACTTCCAATCGATCCCCAGATGGGTTACTCCAACCGCTGCCAGTCCCTTCGAGACCCTGGTCCCATATCGCTCTAGATTTTGTTACCGCCCTCCCACCCTCCCAGGGTCATACGGTAGTTTTGACCGTAGTGGACCGGTTCTCGAAGGCGGCTCATTTCATTCCCTTGCCCAAATTACCTTCAGCCAAGGAGACAGCGGTGATTGTCGTTAACCACGTCTTTCGGTTACATGGCCTCCCGACAGACGTGGTTTCTGACAGGGGACCCCAGTTTGTGTCCAAATTTTGGCGAGAGTTTTGTAAGCTTCTGGGGGCGACTGTCAGTCTGTCCTCAGGGTTCCACCCCCAGAGCAATGGCCAAACTGAGAGAGCCAACCAAGATTTGGAGAGAACGTTACGATGTATGGTTTCCAAGAATCCTTCCTCATGGAGTCAACAACTTTCCATGGTGGAGTACGCCCACAACACGTTGCCAGTGTCATCCACGGGCCTATCTCCGTTTGAGTGTAGCGTAGGTTACCAGCCACCAATTTTTCCTAGTCTGGAATCCGAGGTCGCGGTCCCCTCTGCTCACGCCTTCGTCCAGAGGTGTCACCGCACTTGGACTAGAGCCCGTGAGACTCTTCTCCAAGTGGGGTTGCGCACCAAGGCCAAAGCCGATCGCCACCGGTCTAGGCCACCCGTATACGTCGTTGGTCAAAAAGTGTGGCTTTCTACCAAGAACATTCCTCTCCGCTCCGTGTCTAATAAACTTGCTCCCAAATTCATTGGCCCGTTTACTGTCACCAAGATCATTAGTCCGGTGGCAGTCCGCCTCAACCTTCCTCCAGTGTACAGGAGAATTCACCCCGTCTTTCATGTATCCAAAATTAAACCCGTATTTCATTCTCGCATTAATCCGCCAACCCCGGTTCCTCCCCCGCCGCGACTCGTAGATGGGGAACCAACTTATTCGGTCAATCGTGTGCTGGACTCAAGGCGGAGGGGGCGCGGATTCCAGTACTTGGTGGACTGGGAAGGTTACGGTCCAGAGGAGAGAAGTTGGGTACCTGCTAGAGACATTCTGGATCACTCCCTTATCGATGATTACAATCGACAGGTAAGGAGTCCTGGGAACGCCAGGAGGCGTTCTTGGGGGGGGGGGGGGGGTGGGGGGGTACTGTCACGGTTCATAGATCCAGTGTCTCTCTCTAGTCTCGTGCTTTGTTGTTTACATGTGTGTGAGTGGGTGTGTCCGGATCGTCACTGTTGATCAGTATCCAGCTGCGATCACTTACCAGCACCAGCTGCCACTCATCTCATCTCCTATAAATACTTACCACTTTCTCATTCCCTTTGTCAGATCGTTGTATGAAGTCTTTGTGTTGCCTGTTCCTGTTCCCGTGCTTCGTGTCCCGTTTCGAGTTCCTGTGTTCTGGTTTTCGTCGTGTTGGATTTCGTCTCTTGTCTGGATTACGTTGTCACTCTTCAGAGCACTCTGCACTTCACCCTTCACTCCGTGTCTGACCATCGAAGTCCCTGCGTCACCGCCTGCATCACCTGGACTTTTCATCATCATCATCATCATCATCTTTATATTCTCAATAAAGAGTATTTTTACTTGCACCTTGTGTCCTCGTTCCTGTCATAACAGGGAGGCATCAGAGAGAAAGTCTGAATGATCAACATCACTTCATCAACAAAATTTCTTTCTGACATTTTTTCTCTGTATGTGTATGATGTTGCATAATTTTAAGCCAGATTCTTGGCGTGTTCGCCACATGTGTTCACAACCGGTCAAACAAAGATGTTTTCCCGCTTTTTCAAGGAACAGGGTAACAGTGAAGTAACCCGAGACGTTCCCTTTTAAAAGCTACTATATATTATTGAAATTTTTGCCATGCAACATTGCAAATCCTTTGTTTTAATGACTTACCATATTTCTTCACCTCAAAATCATGTGAGATCATCCTGTCACCAATAAAAGCCTTTAGTTTGTACATGCCTTGGCGGGCCTCTGGGTTTAATTCATAAGAACGCTGCAAAATCCACCTTGTTGAAGAAACATTTGTCCATTGACCAATCCGGTTACCTTGACTGTCCTGTTTAATACCAGAGACAGTGCAGATATGTAGTTACAGTCAGCTACACATATCCTGACTATCAATGAAGAAATGTATAATTAGCCTAATGAAAATACAATAATTGCAAATATAGCCCAACAGAATTTCTAGTGTTAATAAGATTTAAAAGGTGTGTTAGTTATGACTGCACATAATATTTTGTGTACTTACCTCAAGAACCACTGTACTATACTGTAAAAGAGCAAATACTAATTAAAGATTAAAAGCCAATGTAGGCTCTTCAACAATGAAAGAGAAAACAAGGACAATAAAGATGTAAGATAAACACATCAGACCTGCTGATCAAGGGGTGCAAAGTTTGTATCCATGGTAACAACTCTGAAGTTTACTGTAAAATAGAAATGTGTTATTTATTTTTTTTAAAACTCCACTTTTGGCGTCTTCAGCTCTTATGTAAGGGACAACGCTTACAGTCAGCATTTCACTCTTGTAAATGACAGAGCTGTGTATGTAACCATATTAAGGATCAAATGCAGGGCTGAGAACTGCTGCTGCTGTTTGAATGTGTATCTTGAGCCGAATTCAACTGTCACAGTAGCCTGTTTAAGCCATAGTTTTTTAAGAATTTCTGACCAGTTTGCACCAGCTGACCAGCTGAATTTGTAATTAAAGTATCTAGTCTGATTATATGTTTGACAGTGCAGGGGATTGTTCAAACACACACTAGATGAACATTATTGTGTTTCCAAAGCTGTTAGATTTCAAATACTGATCCTTATCTGCTTTCCTTATCTTTTCTTGCTCCTCTTTTCTGTTTACAAGTTTGTAAATCCATTGAACTGTTTACTTCATCTTTTACCATCTGCTGGTTTGTGCAACATTTGTAATGTTGTACATCAGCTCATTGCATGATCATAGCAAGCTTTAGCTTCTTAGGCCACATCCACACAAAGCCAGAGCTTTCCCTATCCGATCTTTTTTTTTTTCTCGTTCTACATTTTTTTTTTCCGTAAACACTGAGTCGTCTCAATAAATATATGCGTACACACGAAACCAATGAAACCGACTGAAAACGATGTGGTATACATGCCAGACCAGTATGTGGCGCTGTAATTCTGCCACAGAGATACACTAAACAAGGAGAAGAAGATTTGGAGCATGCGCATAACCCAAGGGGGTAATCCATCCGCCGGAAACTGAAGCCTCTCCGGGCGCCGCCATTGTAGCTGACTATCACCTGCTGTTAGCATTCCATTGACTCCCATTCATTTTGGCGCAACTTTACATCTGAGGCGTCCAAAGACTCCATTTGTCCATTATTTATTTCTAAAGAAACACGACAATGTAATAAAAGCCTCCATTACATTGTATCTTACGTTATGGCCCCGTAGAAGCCGTTTTTGTAAAAATAGGCTAACGATTGCGTCATAACCCGTGACTCTCTGTCGCACACTAGAGAACATTAACGTATTAGAAATAGCGGTTTCAGTGTCCCAAAACGCCTTATCCATCTGGACGAAACGCCAATACAATACAAAATTTGTACGTAGGCTATACAGCTAAACGCGTCTCCGTGTGGACAAGGCTTCAGGGGGGTTTTACACTGGGCTCGTTTGCTGCGGTCCGAGCCCGAGCGCGTTTGTTCCCGGCGCCCCCCGCAGCGTTGGTCTGCTTTCACACACAACTTGATTCTATCGAACCCTGGTGCGTTTGCCTGCATATGACGTCATCGCAAACGTGCACGGCGCATGATAGAAAACAGAACGCGGGTCAATATATATATTTTTTTATTAATTAGCTGCTATTATGCGCAGTTGAGTGAACAATACAGGTTTACTGTGTGTGTGTCATATAAGGTGGACTTCTGATGCTTGCAAACGGACTCTTTTGACTAGACAGTGAATTTCCAAATGTGTTGTCCTGATTCCACGCGCAATGCACGAATACACTGCAGGCTCACTCTCGCTCGTATCCAAGGTAAATCATCAACACTATCATCCCGTATAAATGTTTTATTTAACTGAATACATCACAATAAGCTAAAACGCATGTGCAGGTTACTTTACTTCTTGAACAAGTGCGCACCCGAGTCCGTGTTGCTTTCACATTCACGCGAACCGCGGCACGGTTCGGGAGCAACCGAACTCAGACCACCTCCTCCAGGCAGTCTCAGGTTCGGTACTCCAGTGCGCACCCGGGTCCCATGACAACGTTCACATTAGCGATTTTTCATGCGAACCGTGCCGCGTTCCGAACTAAACGGCCAGTGTGAAAGCCCCCTTAATGTATGTGTTACATCAACTGTAATCAGGGTTTAGATGTCAGTGACACCAGCATTACTGAGCCTTTGAGACATTCAAAGCTCACCTGTCTGTCCTGGAATATAGATAGGTTTATCAGTCTGGATAAAGGTCAGAGGATGGTAATGCTTGAACAAGACTTTTCTCTCTTCAGTCATCTTAAAAGTTTGTCCCTGTAGTTCGACCTTCATTTTCTGCACTGATTCTGCTTCGACCAGAGGAGCCTGATGAGAAACAATATACTGTATTCACAACCTGCCATCACAAAAACTAGATGCATTATGATGAAATATATTTGATAATATTCATCATGTGCACATTTTGATGGCAGACCTTGAAGTTAAAGCAGCGGTGAAACTCTTCCTCAGCTTTCTCCTGCAGCAGTAAAGTGCTCTGGTTACCATGAACCAGATGAATGTTCATGACAAGGCTTTCATTGGGCTTGAGAAGACTTGCACACAGTTTGGCCTCAGATCCCGACTCAATTACTGCAGGAAACGTCACCATGAAAGATCTGTCCAGAGAAAATGATCATACAATATTGCCTGAGTGGTTAGATACAATAAGAAATAAAATGGGACTGAAAGAATGAAAATGGGACTGAAAAGCAATACAGTTTGTTTGCTATTGATGAATTATATGAGAAGTGAGAATACAAGGGCAAACTGTGTTATGAAGTCTGGTGAATTAATTTAATGTTTATTCAGAACAATATTGCCCATAAAAATACACTGTTGTTAATTATGAATGATCTTACACGAATGCCTCGAGTTGTCTTTTAAACAGCAAACCTCTAATGTGCAACACAGATCAGTTAAATCATAAATAAATACATGTATTACACTTAGAAAGCAAAACACTGCCTTCCTCAGCAGAAATTGTTAAAACTTACGGCCCTGATGTTTGTCCATTGGCACAGATCATGAGGAAAGAGAGCAGAAGGAACCATTTCCAACAGCAGCTAATACTCAGAGCCATGATGACGAGCGATCATCCAGGTCATGAGATGAACTGGACCGTCTCTTTTAAAGGGACTCGTGCTAAAGGTGGTCCTTCAAAACATTTGTATTGATCATCTGATTAATGATTCAACAATGTAGGCAATGCAGTTCAACAACCTATGCTAAAATGCAATTTGTTGTTTTGCCCAAAAATTTATTTGTGATGAGTTTGATAAATGATAAATACAAGCAGTTCAAGGCATGCTTTTGCTTTACTCTTCCACATATTAGAATAAACATTCAATTCATTATGAATGTTCCTGAGTGCATAATTCAGGGTTGAACAACTTAAAGGTTGCATGTTGGAAGATCAGTTCTTAGTAGTTAATAATATGCAATAAATCAACTCAGATCTTTAAAGTATATAACATGTGATCATCTGAAAACAAACCTATACTCTTATCCTCATCTACAGAGAAATGCAGAGCTACTGACCTTTAACTCTATGTAGACAAACAGTGGGCCAAGACAACTGATGATTAAAATCCAATGCACATACATGCACCCACCCACTCAAACTGAGAGAGAAAGATATTGAATGCTCTGCCTTCACAATACAACTAAACATGGCTAATGAAAGTCACCTAAAATATGTTGTGTAATATAAAATATGCAATACACTTCCTGCTACCTGAGATTATATGCTATAATTATTTTATGTTCTTAACAGATGTTCAGTGTCATAGGTTTCATTTGTATGCTACGTGTGCTAGACTAACTGGGACTAACACTTGCATATTGTTGCTCTATTGTTGGTCTGATTGCTTTTATTGCTCTCCTCAGTTGTAAGTATATTGATAAAATAGTCTGCTAAATGACTAAATGTAAATATTGCTAAAGTAATTGTTAATTATTATAGCACTGTTTTTTTGTCATGTCATGTCATTACCTTTATTCTCCTGAAAATTAACTTTATCTCTGGAAAAATAGTCTGGCTTCCATATTCATTGCACTCATCTTTGCGAGGTCTAGCAGTGTCCCTGCAATTCTGAGCAATCATTTCTGTATTGGTTTAGTGATTATTTTGAACCTTGTTCTGTTTATCTCCACTGTGAATCTTAGATTAGTATTTTGGATCTATCTTCAGGTTTTTAACCTGTTTTTTTTTATGTATTTTGGCATTAAAGAATACTGTACATCAGGGATTTTCAGTCTTTCCAGGCACATGGACCTCACCACACTCTCAAGCAAGCCTGGGACCACTAATATAAAAAAGCTTGATTTTCTAATTAACTTGGTAATGTCTGATTGCCCTGCAGTTTTTTTTTCTTGTAGTTTATACAGTCTAGTGCTGTCACAGAGACATGCGTTATTTCACGACATCTAATTCAATGGTATATCTGTACTGTATGTATGTCAGAAAATAGGGAGTGCAAATTCATAAATGGAGCATAAATGAGAATGAACTAGCATTACCCAATTATATAATGCTTAAAGCAACACTAAGTAAGATTTTTTACCTTAAAATGATGTTTTCAAAATCGTTTCAGTGGTTCACCAAGTCGTGACATGGTGAAATGCACTTATGCCACCGCTTTTTGGTCCTTTATCTGATATATCCACGCTATGTAAGATTGCCAGATTGGGTCGCGTTTCTGTAGTCCGAATGAGACATAAGAAAACTACAAATTTGAGTTGCTTTACGGCAAGCGTTACATCATACTTTCATAAAACCATGCATCATACTCTACCTTGTCTGTGGCCATTGTTGATTCCAAAGCCGGTGCTGGATAAACAGAGAGCATCTGCGTGCGCGTGTAAGGATATACACTCAGACAACAAGGTTAGAAGGATTCAGAATAACTTTTAATTAAGCTTTCATAGGACAGTAGGGAAGTTCAGATGCATAAACAGGCGCTGTGAGTATAATACTGATGAATGGCCGTCTTTTCTCTTGCAGATAACAGCAGGCTTGAGTGTGGTATGAAACCATCCAAAGGACGCTGAGCAAGCATGGACACCAAGGAGATGGTGGAGTCTTAGGACGAGGGAAACAGGTAAGTAACACAAGGGTGTACTGTGGAAACAGACTGGAACAGTTCAGGAACAATAGTCTGAAATCCACAGAGAGCAGGTTAGTGAGTGTGATCTTTGTGTTGTGGATGTGAGTGAGCCTGATTGATTCCTGACATTACACCCCCGACGTCGTGGTGGTCTGCCTCGAGGTCATGGGGCTGGTCGATGTGGATGTTGTTGGTGGAATTCAGTAAGAAGAGTCTGGTCTAGGATATCGTCTTGAGGAACCCAAGATCTTTCTTCTGGCCCGTAACCTTCCCAGTCGACAAGGTATTCTATACGATCACCCCGACGTCGGGAGTCCAGGATTTCGTGGACGGAGTAGATGGGGTCTTCTTCAATGGTAAGGGAGGGGTCTTGTCAGGATCAAGTAGTGGCTCTGTAGTGGGAGGAAAAACAGAAGGATAACCTCTCCTAGGTTTCAGGAGAGATACATGGAAAACTGGGTGAATTTTGAATCGAGGAGGTAGGTGAAGCTTATAGGTGACTGGATTGACTTGATGGAGAATTTTAAAAGGTCCGATATATCGTGTGCTCAATTTACGACATGTTTGGCATAGACGGATGTCTCAAGTCGAGAGCCAGACAAGTTGACCAGGTTCAAACATGGGGGTGTCATTTCGACGTGCATCTGCAAATCTTTTGTGTTTGTGTATGGCCCGTTGGAGATGATGATGGGCATCATTCCACACTCCTTCACTTTCTCGAAACCAGTAATTAACTGAAGGGACCTCGGAAGGCTCACCGGACCATGGAAACAGTGGTGGCTGGAAACCTAGGAAACATTGGAATGGTGTTAGCCCTGTGGTGGTCTGAAGCAAGGAGTTTTGGGCGTATTCTGCCCAGGCAAGGAATTGATTCCACGTGTCTTGATGATTTTGACAGAACGTGTGGAGGAAACAATTAATTTCTTGAACCTTCCTCTCAGTCTGCCCATTAGCCTGATGATGATATCCCGATGTCAAGCTTATCGTCACCCCGAGAAGAGAAAAGAAAGCTTTCCAAACCCGCGAGATGAATTGGGGTCCTCGATCAGACACAATGTCCTCAGGGATGCCAAAATGATGAAAAACCTGGTTGAAGAGGCTCTCGGCCGTCTCAAGAGCTGTAGGAAGGCCTGGCAAGGGGATCAGTTTACAGGCTTTGGAGAATCGGTAAACCATAATGAGAATGCAGGTGTTGCCTCCTGATGGAGGTAAATCAGTAATGAAATCAATACCCAGATGCGACCACGGCCGTTGAGGATTAGGTAGAGGTAATAGTTTCCCAGAAGGTAAGTGACGTGGAGTTTTTGATACTGCGCAAACTTGACACCCCTGGACGAAGTTGCTGTAGGATAGTTGCATTTCAGACTGTATCGTTGCTGTAGGAGAGTGTAAGTCTGTGTTGCTCCGGGATGACCTGTACCAACCGACGAATGAGCAGATTCAATGAGAGGTAGGCGATATTCGTCTGGGACATAAGTGAGGGTGTCAGGGCATTCTGGTGGAGTAGGTTCTTGTCTCGTGGCTTCTTGGATTTGATCATTAATGTCCCATTGAATGGGATTGACGAAAACTGTAGTGGGCAGGACTGGTTCGGGTTCATCAACGGTGTCTGGAAGGGCATGGAGTCTGGATAAAGCATTCACATGGGTATTTTTGGTTCCTGGACGATAGGTAATGTGGAAGTGGAACCGAGTGAAGAATAAAGCCCAACGGGCTTGACGTGGGTTTAGTCTCTTGGCTTCTTTGAGATACTGAAGGTTCTTATGATCGGTAAGTACCGTGTAGTGAAGACTAGCTTGATTTATGATAAGGACTGGTTTCAGGTGTGTTTAGCAGTGTACTAGGTGTGTCGGTCAGAACACGACAGAGATACAAGTGATCAACTTGAACTGGTTTATTATGGCAAGTATATCAAGATGAACATCAGAGGGGGGAGTCAACCACTAACATACAACTTACTTAACTTCCAGTGACGGAGGAGGCGGCTTTTGGCCTGCAATGGGCCCTTTGGGGCTTTATAGGTGACAGTGAATTATCTGGGCCTTCTCTGGCAAAATCAGGTTGTTTCCGGAATTCTGAGGAATTAACAGTTGTTACGAGGTTTGGAAGAATGTCAAGCGAGCAATCAATAGTTGGGATGTGGGCACAAGAGGCACATGTGGAAGAAGAGATGGAGTAATGTTGTTAGTTTAATGAGTAGGTGTTAAGTCTTGATTTGATGGGAGTGTAACATGAATTGTGCTGGTATTTTGATGTGGTTTCCCTGTAAAGACAAAGAACAGCACTCTAATAACAGTAACGCTATTACAAATGACTACGTTAGCTCCGTTACATATGCCACATTATCTTAGCATTAATACACAAACTATTTGACTCCTCCCCTCATACATGAACCATGCATGAACAGGATATAACGTCATACTGACAAGCATTGTTACTTATATGACTCACAATTATATATTCCATCGTTCTACTGTTATTGTTTATCAACATGAGTTATTAAACATAATAAACATCATCTATGAACACTGACGACAGTTATGAGGTATTACACGGGCGAATTGGCATCGTGCCATGGCCCACACGGACGTTAACTGCAACATTGCATTATAACATCACAACGAGCGTAGATCGGCAAACAGTGGGATTCCTATACTCACTCTTATAAGACGCACAGAAGCACAATGTAGCCTACACTCGATCCGAGGCTAATAACCAATGTTATTCGTCTTCTCCAGCGCCCGTGCATGCGAACTGATATCTGAGGTGATATGCTTCACTCAGTGGGGGATTTTTAGCTTCCGGGCTCGTGCACGTCGCACTTTCATAATAAAAGTCACAAAACACGTTAAGCGCTACAGCGCTCTTAACCCTTTCAATAGTCTTTTTCACAGCCGCCCCCAAATTGCGTACAATTTGCTCATGTAAAAGACTCATCCTAATTTGAAGCCGCCGGAGGGCATTCCTCATACTCCTCACCATCTGGGATGACGGGAAGAGTAATAAGCCGAGCAACTGGCCGGGTATATACTTTGTCTTTGACTTGTACGTCCGCGGATCGCACATGACCATCCGCACTCGGATGTACCTTAACCACTCTGCCAACGGGCCAAAGTGCTCTGGGGAACTGGGGGTTCATCAACAGGACTACTGAATCCACTGTAAGATCAACTGGGGCACCATGCCACTTCTGCCTGCATTGGAGGGTTGGCAGGTAGCACCTGATGAACCGTGCCCAGAAGTGATCTGCCAAAACCTGGCTGTGTCGCCATCTCCGCCGGCTTAGTCCCTCGCTCTTAGGGTAGACAACTGAAGGTAGTGCTCCATCAAGCCGCCCCATCAAGAGGACATTAGGAGTCACAGCGTCCAAGTCAGCCGCACTGGATGAGGTATAACCCAAAGGTTTGGTATTCAGTATTGCCTCCACCTCCAGTAAGGTAGTATGTAGTACCTCCTCCGAGATAGGTTGAACTCCTATGACAGTGTACAGTGCAGTCTTGACAGACTTGATCTCCCTCTCCCATGTTCCCCCGAAGTGAGGAGCTGCAGGGGGGTTAAAGTGGAAATCAATCTTCTGCTTGGCTAGGAGTCGTTGGAGGTCGGGAGACATGCTGTTAAAAGACTCACGGAGCTCCTTCTCCCCTGCCTTAAAGTTTGTACCCTGGTCGGAATAGAGTTCAGCTGGAGTCCCTCTGCGAGCGATGAACCGCCTGAGGCTCATCAAGAAGGAGTCTGCGTCCATACTGTGCAGGATATCCAAATGCACAGCCCGTGTAGTCAGACACTTATAGATGATGCCCCATCTCTTCTCTGAGCGACGTCCTATTTTAACTTGAAAAGGCCCGAAGCAGTCGACACCCGTAGAGTAATACGGCGGTTTGTATAAGCGTAGACGGGCTGCAGGTAGGTCAGCCATCTTCGGGACCAACGGCTTAGATTTCCATCTCCGGCACTCCTTGCACTGGTGTTGCACCCTCCGAACTGCCTCCCTGCCACGGAGAATCCAGAAGACCCGGCGCATCTCTGCGAATACTCGCTCAGGACCCGGATGACAGAGGCGAGCATCATAATCCTGGATAAGGAGTTTCGTTACTGGATGCAAAGAGTCCAGGACAATAGGATGTTTGAATGCGGGGTCTAACCATTCAGCACGTCTGAGTCTTCCTCCAACTCGTATGATTCCCTCGTCGGGGTCCAGCTCCGGGGACAGGGCAAGAAGACGACTACTTCGAAGTACCGTTTTCCCTGCCTTTAGGTGACGCAACTCCTCCGGAAAGCACTCAGCCTGAACTCTCCGGTAGATAGTCATCTCAGCCTGCCGGTAATCTTCTGCTATCAAGGACTCATCACAGTCTGCCGCCCCATGTACCTCCTGCGCTACGGCCTCAACCATATCCTTCCAGGACTCGTATGACTGGCCCAGTTGAGTCTCCTGTCTATCTGCTTTAGATATCACTCCACACGAAGCAGATTTCTTGTACTCCGTGACATCCTCTGCTGGTGCCCCTCCTGGTGAGGATGGCCATTCATCAGGCCCCTTAAGGAGGAAGGACGGTCCTTGGCTCCAGCGGTTAGGCATTGCCAATTCTGCCAATGTCTTCCCACGAGTCACATCATCTGCCGGGTTTTGTGTGGAGTCGACATAGCGCCAGGTACTCTCTCCTGTTAGCTCCTGGATCTCAGAGACACGTGTACCCACGAAGACTTTGAAGCGACATGACTCCGACTGTAACCAGGTTAACACTGTTGTCGAATCGCTCCAGAGGATTGTCTGATCCGTCTTCAGCGTCAGTTCTCTCTCTAACGTCTTTGCCAACTGGGCAGCTGTCAAGGCACCACAGAGCTCGAGACGGGGAATGGAATGTTGCCGTCGGGGTGCTACCCTGGATCTAGCCGCCAGAAATGCCAAGTAAACCCGTCCCTGGGTATCTTCTGTTCTCAGATAAGAGACTGATCCGTATGCCCTCTCAGAGGCGTCACTGAACACGTGGATCTGCCTAGAAGCAACCATCTGATCGGCTTGGGCTGAGGCATAGTGTCGGGATAATGAGATGCGTGACAGCAGGTGTAGCTCTGATTCCCACTCCTTCCATGCCTTCTGCAGATCTTGAGGGATAAGTGGGTCATCCCAGTCACGCGGCTTGTCCCACATGCTCTGGACGATCATTTTGGCGCGGGTCGTGTAAGGTGCAATGAATCCCAGGGGGTCATATTGTCGGGCCAGCACCTTGTAAACATTTCTCATTGTGAGGACTCCATACTCCAGAGGCCGGCTCTTGTAGCCTAAGGTGTCAGTCTCCCAGTGCCAGCTGAGTCCGAGGGCCGGTTCTGAATGTCCAGGTTCCTCGTGCGAAAGCCATCGCTCCATACTGTCGGACCTCGCCTCTGCAGGTAGGTGCCTGAGGACATCAGGTATGTTGCAGGCCCACTGTCTGATCTCAAATCCTCCAGATGCTAGCACTTCCCTGAGCCGGTCAACCAGCTCCTTAGCTTCATCCGCTGTGTGCACACTCTGAAGACAATTGTCCACGTAGAAACAGTGTTCCACTGAATGCTTGACTTCTTCCCCTGGCCCTCCATGATCCCTTGCATGCATTTGGAGAGCGAAGGTAGCGCAACACGGTGAACACGCAGTGCCGAACGGTAAGACCTGCCACTCGAAGACATCAGGGGGGTTGTTTCGCTTCATGTCCCTCCAGATAAACCTGAGGAGCGACCGATCTTCTGGTAAAAGCTGAACCTGGTGGAACATGCCTCTGATATCACCACTGACTGCTACCGCATGTTCCCTAAAGCGCAGTAAAACGCCCAGAAGAGAGGCCCCCAATGTTGGTCCAGGAAGGAGGGTCTCATTAAGGCTTCGACCTCGGAATTGGAAGGAGCAGTTAAAGACCAAACGACTCTTTCCGTTATGGCTCACTAAGTGGTGAGGTATATACCACGACTCCTCTGTGGGTGAGGCTTCCCTTAAGTCAATCTTCTTAACCGCACCAGTTTCCACCAACTTGCGAATTGCTCCACAGTACTCGTCGGCTCGCAGGGGGTCCCGGGCCAAGCGTCTCTCCAGACTTCTGAGGCTGGGTAGGACAGCTTCCTTAGGAGCTTGGAGCGGGGGAATGTCTTGCATCCGTAGCAGGGGCGTGGCATATCTGTGGATACCTGCCACCTGTACTCGCCTTGTCTTGGCTTCTAGAAGCTCCACCGCTTCCTTATCCTGCTTCGACCGCATTACTAGTTTACAGCTCTGGTATGGCAGTGTGTCCATCTTCCAGAGCATCTCCACATTCTGCATCAGCTCTGTTGTCTGAGGTGAGACACTTGTGAAAAGACACTGCTGGGTGCTCGATGCCCACTGTGTAAGGTGTGCAGGTCCTTGAAGCGTCCATCCCAGTCTCGTGTGAATGGCTGCCGGACCTCCAGGAGGGCCCATCTTCACCGGCTCGATAGGGTTAAGCAGATGGGGGTAGTCTGCACCAATCAACACAAGTGGCTTAACGCGATCGAATGCCTCGAGGGGGAGATCCGCCAGGTGCTTGTACTTCCTTTTCAAGCTGACGATGGGGTAGGAGTGGTCCGCTAGACCCAAGCGTTGAGAGGTGAAGGCCTCCACTATCCGAAATGCTCTCTTGGGATTAGTAGAGGATGAGATTTTGAACGAGACAGCAGCTCCCTTCAGAGTTTGGACTTCCTGCCTAATCGTGCGGAGAGCAAGATCCTCAGGCTTCTTCTGCAGGCCTAATTTATCAACTGCCTCGGGGAGGAGCATTGTGCGCTCCGAACCATCGTCCAGAATTGCGTAAGTGTCCAGTGTCCTGTCTCTGTTGCGCAGGAGAACTCTGACGACTTTCAACAGAACACGGGAGTGGGCTGATGGTCTGTCCAGGTAGAGAACTTCTGTACTGGTACTTACCAGACAACTTTCAGCCTTTGGCTGCCCAGCCTTAGAGCGTACGTTGGCGTCATGCAGAACTTTCAGATGTTTTCCTTGGCACACATCACAAAGCTTCTTGAGGTCACATTGTGCCGCTTGATGTGCCCTCCCACATCTCCAACATCTCCTATTGACTCGGATCCACTCTATGACCTCCTCTCTGGTGAGTTTCTGAATACCAGGACACTTATTTAAGAAGTGTTCTGTACCCTCACAGTATGGACAGTAGGGTTTTGCTTTGCTCTTCCATCTGGCTGTAGATGCGCTTTGACTCTCTTGTCCGTTTGCTCGGTTAGACGAATAGCCCTCTGCTCCGTGTAGCACTGTAGCTGCTGGCTTGCCGCGTCGCTTATCGGCTCGGTATCCTGCCAGCCCTTGGATACGGATGTCTGAAGGGTTGTCGTAACCTTGACACCAAGACTCGTATCGAAGCCATTCTGCCAGGTCGGACAGCGTATGAGTGTGTCCAGGACGATGGAACATCTGACGCCTGAAGTTCGCTCTCATCTCCATAGGAAGCTTGGTGAGAAGTCTAGCCACGTGTGAGCCACACCTTAGCTCAACTTCCCCATCTGGGCCCAGTGTCTGCAACATACCCACGAGTGACTGTACATGCAGGGAGAACCTCTCAAAGGCAGCTACATCTCCTCTTCTGATCTCAGACGAATCCATCACTGCAGCTATCCTCTGCAAGGCTACATGGTGCGGCTGGCCGAACTTCTCTGTTAAGGCTGCCATGGTGTCAGAGTATGGCCTAGGCGAATTGATGAAGGAGTCAGCAATGAGACAGGCCTCTTCAAGTTTCATGTGATCCACCAGAATCTGATACTTAAAAAGCTCTGTAGCTTCAGCAGGTAGCAGGTTTGCTAGGGCTAGTTTAAGCCGAGAGAACTCCATCGGATCCTTATGGACAAAGAAAGGAATTTTTGGCGCTGGCCCCCTGTACTCTCCTCCTCCCAGAGTTGCTGAGGCTGGCGAGAACTGCCTGCATCGAGCAGGGTGTGGTTGGCTCGTATCAGGCCTGGCTGGGTACTGAGTTGAAGATTCCGCATCAGTGCGATACATACTGGGCTGTGGACGTGAGATGGGCATGTAGGGTGCTGGCCCCGAGGTGTAGGACCGGGTGTAATGCTGCTCAGGACCTTGTTTAGGCGGAGGGTGGTTCCAGCTATGAGGGGTAGACTGTGGTCGAGTGTGGGCTGTGACGCTGGAAGTCATACTGTCCCTCATTAGCTGTAACTCGCTCATCATTCTGTCTATAACGGTAACCACCCGCTGCTCTTCGGCAGCCGCAGGCGGTGGAGGATAGTCATGCGAAGGCCATGGTGGAGGTGGCAATCCCTCTTCATACTCCTCTTCCTCAAGCACTAATGAGTCACCCGGTAATGGAAGGGGTGGCACTGGCCATGGCTCTGAGGGTGGATCCTGCTGCGCTGCTCCTAGCACTCTGGCTGAGGCTGTTAACTCACGCGATTCCCTTCTATTATCATGTGTTGAGGCAAAACTGTACTGCATGCTCTCTCCATGTAGCCTGCTCGGTTCATCCTGACTGTAGGGCATAGGGGTATGTGGCCATCCTAGGCTTGGGATGTTAATGCTCTCCTCAGGGCTTGTGGAATAATCGTCCTGTACATTGGGGAGCCTACTCCACTTCACATGAGGCTGTGAACTCCACTCATCCCCTCTCGGTGTGTGTGGTACCGGGCTGACATGTGGTGGGCCACGTATCTTTGGTCGCACTGCACTGACCTCATAATCCCTCAAATACAATGGCTGCCTTAACTGCCGTCTGGGCCTAGAGGATGGGGCCCACGATGCTTCCTCTCTCTGTTCCATGCTCCCAGCACAGCTGCTGATCCGGCTCGAAGGACCACAAATGTAGTGAAGACTACCTTGATTTATGATAAGGACTGGTTTCAGGTGTGTTTAGCAGTGTACTAGGTGTGTCGGTCAGAACACGACAGAGATACAAGTGATCAACTTGAACTGGTTTATTATGGCAAGTATATCAAGATGAACATCAGAGGGGGGAGTCAACCACTAACATACACCTTACTTAACTTCCAGTGACGGAGGAGGCGGCTTTTGGCCTGCAATGGGCCCTTTGGGGCTTTATAGGTGACAGTGAATTATCTGGGCCTTCTCTGGCAAAATCAGGTTGTTTCCGGAATTCTGAGGAATTAACAGTTGTTACGAGGTTTGGAAGAATGTCAAGCGAGCAATCAATAGTTGGGATGTGGGCACAAGAGGCACATGTGGAAGAAGAGATGGAGTAATGTTGTTAGTTTAATGAGTAGGTGTTAAGTCTTGATTTGATGGGAGTGTAACATGAATTGTGCTGGTATTTTGATGTGGTTTCCCTGTAAAGACAAAGAACAGCACTCTAATAACAGTAACGCTATTACAAATGACTACGTTAGCTCCGTTACATATGCCACATTATCTTAGCATTAATACACAAACTATTTGACTCCTCCCCTCATACATGAACCATGCATGAACAGGATATAACGTCATACTGACAAGCATTGTTACTTATATGACTCACAATTATATATTCCATCGTTCTACTGTTATTGTTTATCAACATGAGTTATTAAACATAATAAACATCATCTATGAACACTGACGACAGTTATGAGGTATTACACGGGCGAATTGGCATCGTGCCATGGCCCACACGGACGTTAACTGCAACATTGCATTATAACATCACAACGAGCGTAGATCGGCAAACAGTGGGATTCCTATACTCACTCTTATAAGACGCACAGAAGCACAATGTAGCCTACACTCGATCCGAGGCTAATAACCAATGTTATTCGTCTTCTCCAGCGCCCGTGCATGCGAACTGATATCTGAGGTGATATGCTTCACTCAGTGGGGGATTTTTAGCTTCCGGGCTCGTGCACGTCGCACTTTCATAATAAAAGTCACAAAACACGTTAAGCGCTACAGCGCTCTTAACCCTTTCAATAGTCTTTTTCACATACCGTGAACGGATGTTGTGCCCCTTCGAGCCAATGTCTCCACTCTTCCAAAGCCAGTTTGATGGCTAGGAGATCCCGATTACCCACATCATAGTTGTAGAGTATGACCCAGTCGATTTTGGGGAATTTGTATAAAATAATTAATAAGTCATAATTCATAATTATTCATACAGGTTTGGACCAGATCAACTTTACATTTAATTAAAATCTCCCATAGTTGGGATGATAATGTGTTAACCTGAATCTGCATTCATGTGTATCTTGACAACTAACCATAAACTGGTTATAATTAATTGCATAGATCACGTTTTACAGACAGGTAAGATTTAGCTCAATTGTAAATCAATATTCAATCACAACGGATTATAATTAAATGTTAATGTGTCAATTAGGTCTATCTGGTTTCCTCCGACGTTATCCCTGTGAATTGATTTGAACTTGTGATCTGCTTGTCCAGCAAACTAATCACTCGAACAGTATCAATTCTCATACAGGAATAATCTTAGAGACAGGAAAGATAATTTCTGGCCAGGAATTTAGCCTTCCTGTTTTACACGATAGCCTAGTTAACTTTAGTTAAAGTATTACCGCTCATAACTAGATCGTACACTTTAGTGACTTGGACATGAGCAAAAGAGATGAATCAATCAATGAATATAAAGGAATTTAATAAAGGCAGAACTACGTATACAGTTGCTAAGGTTACATGGTAGATACTTATATACAAACACAATAATGAACAAAACACGGACAGATATTGCAAGTGAAAGAGACATGTGAGTGAGCGAGAGAGAGAGAGAGAGAGAGAGAGAGAGAGAGAGAGAGAGAGAGAGAGAGAGAAGCTTGGAGATCCATATAGATCACAGCTTGGTAAAATTTCACAGAGACAATCAAACCTTTCAAGAGACAACATGGAAAAACACAATCGTAATGCTCTGAAAGCTTGATAAAGAGATATACTTGCAAGTGAACTTGGCTCTCTTTTGTGTGGCTGAATGGCTGCGTTTGTTTTGAGCAAGCCTCGTCTCCTTTGTGTGTCGTTGGGGCGTCACGTGGGTCCGAGGATGATCCAGCGTGCGCACGTTCGAACCAAGGTTAAAAGTCTTTGAGGTAAAATTACCAAAGAAATAATTCAGGCTGAGTTCATTTCACTTCATTCGTGAACAGAGTCGAATACAGAAAACAAAACTTCAACTAACCAAGAAAAGAAAAGATCAAAGATCCGATCCGGTCTCCGGGGAGCAGACCCCGAATGAGAGGAGTTACATCATCTAGCAGGAGGTGGGAGCTAAGACCAGAGGTAAGAGAGAGAGAGATAAACTGGTGTTCAGTCCTTTTGAAGACCTGACGTTTCCGCCTTTTTTTGGAAGAGGGTCGAATCAGGAGCTGTCCCTTTGGAGGGAGATTTTATGACCCTTTGTGTTATAACCAGGCATTTAAATCTCTAGTTTCATTGGGTGTTTAAGAGAAGAATCTTCACAATTCTTTTAATACTAATGTGTCACAAAGTTTAGCAAAATGTAATGTCAATTAACAAATGGAGAGCGAAGATTGGAGTTAATCAAGACCAAACTTGCTACAAATGGATTTGGTTAAACATTAGTTGGCAAAGTTTGAAACATTATCCCATTAGAGTTTTCGAGAAACATAGACCAAAACACAAAAAGGCAACTCATGAAATAGGGAACTTAGATACATTGTTCATACAATTCTCAAGTGGATATATAATAGCTGTTATGTTCAGGAAAAGACACACACACGAGCAGTGCTTTGGCAGAACGCTACTTGTTTACTCTTTTAGTCACAGAACACGGCAGCCCCCCGGGCATGCGCACAACATGACTTTACAACGGTATTACGACAACAGATGACAATGAAGAACTGGTTAACAACCACAACATTTTCCCCCCTCCCACCAAGCTTAAGTATGAAATATAGTCTCAAAGTCCTGGAAGTGTGCAGGACGTGCCCTTGCCCTTCCAGGACGAGTTGACGCAGGGGCATCAGTACATTGTGAGCTTTGACAGTGATCAGTTCCCCCTTCCTGCCTGATGACTTCACCAGGATCCAGATTCGGTGGGGCCAGAATGGAGTCCATGACCCCAGATCGGTTCAGGCGTTCATCCCTAACGGAAGGTGTGGGCACTCTTCGAAGACAACTGGCATGCCAACGAGACCGATTAGCAAGCTCAAAAGTGACTGGCCCTAACTGCCGTTTGACCTGGAGGGGCACGGACAGAAAAGAGCCCAGTTTATTGCTACAGTTTATTAATCCTGTGCTCGTATCTCGGTAGCCCGAGCACGATGCTTGCGGTCATATCTGGCTCTCATGTTGAGCTGACGTTGATGAACCCGTGCCAGGGCAGAAGTGTTCCCTGGGAGCTTATGATGCGGGCGGAGCCTAGTCAAAGTTAATTCTAGTTCCCTGCCAAGCATGAGACTGGCAGGGGAAACTCCCGTAGTGGCATGCTGGGTAGCGCGATAATGCAAGAGTGTCTGGGAGAGAGAAGTTTCAAATGGAAAACCTTGGGCAAGGTGAGCACGTATGCCATTCTTCAGACTTTGGTTAAATCTTTCCACGCCACCATTAGCTTGAGGATGGTAGTAGGCAGTACATATGTGGACCATTCCCTTGGTCGACAGGTAGGATGAGAACTCACTGGAGATGAACTGTGGCCCATTGTCTGTGGTAATGGCCCGTGGAATGCCCCAACGGGAAAAGAGCTGCTCCAGGGACTCGATCATTGCAGAGGCTGTAACTGAGCCCATAGCCACAACCTCAGGCCACTTTGAGTGGAGGTCATACACCACGACTAGTAACCGCTGATGGTGGGGAACAGAGGCGAGCTCCCCACATATGTCCATCTGTAGATTCTCCCATGGCTTCACAGGCCAGTCGACATGCTGCAAGGGTGGTGGGGCTGGAGTTCCTGTTTTGCCACTAAGCAGACAAGGTGTGCAGTTACGTACAAGAACTTCTAGCTCTCTATCAATCCCTAGCTACCAAACCAAGTCTCTACATCTTTGGTTCAGTTTAACTATCCCCACATGGCCCTCGTGTGCCATTGACAGAACCCGCTCCCTAAGGGGCGGAGGAATGACTGCTCGGTGCCCCCTTGCAATGCATGACTCTAGCATGACCCTAGCATGTCAGTTCTGTCTTGACTCGTGAGTAGAGGATCAGGTCAGAGCTCACCTGAGCTGGCCATCCTGACCGAATGTAGGTGCTGAGGGTAATGAAGAGTGGGTCTGCTGCAGACTCGTGCTCCTCAAGAGTTAAAGTTAAAGTTCCTCAAGAGACACTGAGGTCTGTAAGGGCCCATAAACTAACTGCACCAGGTCACTCTCTATGTCTGACTCCGGCTGTCTGGCTGTGGTGGTTGACTCCACCGCTGAACGTGACAGTAAATCTGCAACCACGTTGTCTTTTCCAGGGGTAAACTGCAGCTGGTAATTGTACTGACTCAACCTGTCAGCCCATCGGTGGAGTCTGAGTGGCTTGTGGCCAGTTCCTGCAGAGGACATGAGGGCAGTAAGTGCCTGGTGGTCTGTTCTGAGAGTAAAAGATCGTCCATATAAGTACATGTGCCAGCGCTCACATGCCCAAATGCACTTAATTTTTGAGTTGTTGAATAGCACGTTCACACTCTGCTGCCCATGCCCAGGGGGTGTCATTTTTGAGCAACTGTCGCAGGGGTGCAGTGATTGCTGAATACTGGGGTAAGAATCTGAGATAATAAGCAGTCATGCCAAGGAAGGATGCAAGCTTTCCAGCCGAGGCCAGCACAGGAAGGTTGAGGATGGCCTCTACATTGGACTGCAGCGGTGTGATACCCGAGCTGGACACCCGAAGGCCAACAAAGTCTATTGCTGGGGCTGCAAACACACATTTTTCTGTGTTCAATGTCAGATTGTGTTTAGACAAAGCTGTGAACACCTGTCTCAGGCATTCATTGTGAGCGGCCACATCCTTTCCATGTACCACAATATCATCCGAGTACACAGCCATACCCGGAAGCCCTGCTAGGACAGTGGCCATGATTTTCTGAAAGCAGCTAAGTGCTGAACTAAGGCCAAAAGGAATTCTCTTGAAACGGAACACCCCCATGTGAGTAACAAATGCAGTCAGGTTTCTACTGTCCTTGTGCAGGGGTATCTGCATGTAACCTTGCTTAAGATCCAGCTTTGTGAACACTGAGGAGCCATGGAAAAGTGTTGTGAGTTCCTCAATTGTCGGCGGTATTGGGTATTTGTCTGGCACCACTGCCTTATTAGGGTCCCGAAGGTCAATGCAGAGACGTATGCCCCCTGACCGTTTTTTCACAATCACAAGATTTGAGACCCACGGAGAAGCATCGATGGGCTCAATGAGGTCTGCTGTTAGCATGCCCCGCAGTTCAGTGGTGACCTGGTCACGCATGGCAAGAGGCACTCTTCGTAGTGGCTGGATGATGGGTGGTACATCCAGGTTAAGCAAGGGTTTGTGTGCGAAAGCAGAAAGGCAGCCTAAACCACTGAATAGATTGGGAAACTGTGTGTGCCATGGAGAGTCCACCTGAAGGATAGTCACTCCACTGTTGTCATGCAGGGAAAAACCCAGACTAATGAACAGGTGGACTCTCCATGGCACACACAGTTTCCCAATCTATTCAGTGGTTTAGGCTGCCTTTCTGCTTTCGCACACAAACCCTTGCTTAACCTGGATGTACCACCCATCATCCAGCCACTACGAAGAGTGCCATGGAGAGTCCACCTGAAGGATAGTCACTCCACTGTTGTCATGCAGGGAAAAACCCAGACTAATGAACAGGTCCAGACCCAGAATATTAGCACCGTGCTGTGTGATGTAGAATGGGAACTCCACCAGACGTTTTTTCCCGTATTGTACCGGCAGCTTAATTAATCCAGTCACTGCAATGCTGGCTTGACCATAACCACATAGTTTTAGAGGTGATGGTTGTAACTCCACGTCAGAGAAACATTCCTTGTAGGTGGCCATATTAAGCAACGACACTTTAGCTCCTGTGTCCAGAAGCAGTGGAATGCAACAGTCTTTCAGCTGTACACCACATGTAGAGAAAGTGACTGAATGAGGACCAACCGTGTGAATTACTGCTGGTGAGGGCTGATATGAGGTAAGTGAGCCTGAGCTGGACTTTGATCTGCACAACCTTGCAAAATGGTTGGGCTTACCGCAATGCCTACAGTTTTGGCCGATAGCTGGGCAGTCTGGTGACCTGTTGGCATGACGAATGGAGCCACAGTTGCCACACTTCTGTCTTTGTTGGCTTGATTGAGGCTGCGTTTGCTGGATGATTTCACCTGCAGGCTGGAACCTCTCATCGGTGACTGCATTTGCAGGTACAGTGGTGACTTCAGTTTTAGCTGCATTATTCTCTGCTATTTAAGCTGTACACTGAGTAGCTTCCTCAATTTGGAGTGCCAGAGTGAGAGCCTTATCCAGCGTAAGTTCATCATCCTCCATTAACAATCTCTCTCTGACTCGTGCACTGCTCGTTTTTTCAATAATTTGGTCTCTAATTAATTCATCACGTAGAGCACCGAATTTGCATGGCTCAGCGAGGCTTCTTAAATCAGCGACAAACTGGCTGGCTGACTCACCCGATCGTTGGCATCTTTGTCTGAAGTTTAAGCGTTTTAACAGCACGCTATGAGTCTTTTGAAAATGTCCCTTTAATTGCGCAACAGCTTCAGAGTATGTCTGTGCGGTGCCGAGTGATTGGAAGATCCGTAGTCCCTCTGCACAGAGACAATGGAGGAGAAGCCCGCGTTTTCTCTCATCCGAGACCTCATCCAAGCCCACGGCAACAAGGTACGTCTGAAATGACACATACCAGCGCTCCCACGGTACAACAGGTTCGCCAGCGTGGGGCAGAAATGGCTCCGGTGGAGGCAAAGATAAAGCCATCCTCGTCGCCAAATGTTATGTTCAGGAAAAGACACACACACACGAGCAGTGCTTTGGCAGAACGCTACTTGTTTACTCTTTTAGTCACAGAACACGGCAGCCCCCTGGGCACAACATGACTTTACAACGGTATTATAACAACAGATAACAATGAAGAACTGGTTAACAACCACAACAATAGCATATATATATGAATACAGGATTCATTTCTCCTCCTTAGTTAGAATTCAGAGAGAGCCACAGTTCTGTGAACATTCCTTTGGGTCGTAAACGCTGTTATCTAAGAACACCAGTGATGTTAGTTTTGGTCTCTTTTCACTCCAAAGATGGAAAACATAGTAAACTATATTTTACTGGATATTACTGTACATATTCTGATTGATCACACCGAAAGCATTCTGGAGGTATCCAGACGATGTGTACAAGTTATGGGAATAGACAGTTATATTTAAAACGCATAATGAAGGTATTTATAATTCACTTTAAGCTATGATAAAATCATAGTCATTCCAATGTGACATGGGCGAACGGACACACATAAAAACACATTGAATATATCTGGTTAAATGTCTTTTAAAAAGAGAAGTTTCTTTATCTTTAGAATCACCTTCTTTGGGACATTCCATTCAGTCATAAAATTTCTCGTAACTGGACACCACGCTCTGTCCTGAGCGGGTTTTACTTGTGGGGGATGCGTGTGTGTGTGTGTGTGTTAATTTACATTCAGGCTTTTTGGGTCTGAAGGCTTTGGGACTTTAGCAAGGATGTATTTAGTTATTCAGATTCACCCTAGTATGGCACCTACTCCAGTTGTGGAGGCATCGACTTCAACGATGAAGGTGAGGTCTGGGTTAGGGTGGCGTAGAAGAGGGGCAGAGATGAACTCGTTTTTCAACGTCTGGAAGACATGATCAGCTTCAGGGTTCCAGGACAGGGATTTTGGTTTCCCTTTCAGGAAAGAGGTAAGTGCAGAGGTTATGGTACTGTAATTGTTAATGAACCTGCGATAGAAATTCGCAAAGCCAAGGATTCGTTGGAGCTCTTTTTCAGTTTGCGGAGTGGGCCACGAGGTGACTGCTGCGACCTTTCCTTCATCCATCTTCACCCCCTGCTTACCCACGATGTACCCAAGGGAGGTAACCGATTCTTGATGGAAGATGCATTTCTCTGCTTTTAGGAAGAGGGAGTGATCTCGTAATCATTGGAGAACGCTGGAGACATGTCGTCGATGTGAAGATTCGTCTTGGGAGAAGATAAGAATATCATCAATATATACAATCACAAATTTGTTGAGGAAATCATGGAGTATTTCATTCATGGAATAATCAGGAAACTAATTTACCCAGAAAAAGGAATAAACACTGAATAAAAACATTTAGTCAGCATTCAAATATATTTATCCGAGATGCAGAACTGAGGCATGACACTTCATTCACAGTGGGGTGAATACTCAGTCTCTGACTGAGGGAAATGCTGATAATGAGAAATTAGCTTAATGAATCATAATAAAAACAAAGAAAAATGGCACATAAAAACTTACTTGTTTTGTAGTAATCATACACTTTAATCACAGCTGGCTTGAGATTCTTCACTTTAATTGCAAATGGTGATTGACAGGAATATTTTTTGGAACTTGCAGGAGGATAAACATAAATCATGGAAATTATTGAAGATTTTAGATAAAATGTGAAGGAATCACTGTAACTTATATGAATGTTGCTGTTCTCACAACCCTCTTTCAAATACATGATGACATGATCATCTTAAGAATCGACCAGTTCCACAAGTGATGCGATTGAATGCCATTTAGGTTTAAGCTGGGAAAAAAAAAAAGTATGATTTATTACAATGCAGCAGGAGAGCTATTTTCTGTTATCATGCTGTTCAACAAGAAGTGAAGAGGACAATATTGTCCATAGCTGCACCATCTTACAGTAGATTCACAGAGACAGTACAGTAGAATCACAGAGATATTGCACTAAATCTAATAATGAATCGCTTCACATAGTCAAACGCACCACAGGCAGAATTTAGACATACCTTTCCTTCAATAATTGACCAATGTTCATAAATTTCGGGCAGCTCAGTAAACGTAGCTTTACCACTTTCATATGTCAGAGATATCGTTTCAGACCCCTCCATTGTGTTTTCTGGGAAAACAAACAAACTTTAAAGGGGTCAGTTTCACTCAATCTCATGTTAATCTTGAGTACCTATAGAGTAGTATTGCATCCTTCATACCTCCAAAACGTCTTTAGTTTTATTATATTTATAAAAGAAAGATAGGCTGTACCGAGTCTTTCCGGAAAAACCCGAGTGGGTGGAGGCGTGCCGTGTGGGCGGGAGCGCGCGAAGCTTTTGCGTGTGTTGTAACTTGTAAACAGACAGACTCGTGGTTTATTCGTGGAGGACATGAATTATTTTTACAATAAACAAACTGACACCTACAGTGGCCAGCTAAACAAATGTATTTAAACACACACACACACACCATACATCGCATGCTCCATAGATATATTAACTGTAAGTGATCATGTTGTTTACTTGCTGTGCTTACACGCCGATAGTTAACAACACACAGACATTTGAAGCAGTTTTACTCACCGCCTGCGGTTCCAACGCACGACCGTGAACCTTTATCGTTGGGACTGCTCCATCTTTAAGTATTAGGCGATCTGCAAATCCGGCGTCGAACTTGGCCTATAACTATAACCGTCGAAATGAAGGGAACAAACAAGAACACTTGCACAACTCCGTTGCTCCTCTGGAAAAACAAAATCCATCCACAGGTCCCTTAACGCTGGGTTCTTTGGAAATTTGTGCAGTGTTGTCTTGCCCTGTCAACCAAAAACACACTTTTTTTGTGCTTTTTTTTTTTTTGCAGCGCAGCCGAGCCAGCGATCTGATGGCATAGGACTCTCTCGCACGCTCAAGGCTACAGATGCGCGCGCACTTCCGGGAGAAGTGCCCATAAGACCCGTATAAGGAAATTCCGCCCCACCTGACGTCACGTATAGGCCCGTATTCATGCATGAAACAGCATTTCACCCCCCCCCCCCCCCCCCCCCCATAAGTTGATGATGGGGCAATAATTAATAAATGTTCTTCATTCTTCAAATAATTTTGGGATTATCTGTCCATTAGTTAATACTTCCACCCATGCTTTACCAGCCACTGGTTGCCCAAATGTGTATCTATAAAGTACATGCTTTGGGTTACACTTTTGAAATAGTGCTATATTATAGGATATCAAAATAAAACCCTAATATATAAAATACGATAAATCTTCACTTAGGCTACTTCCCGCAAAGCACTAGATTCATGTCACTTTCACCAAAACTTATTTCTTTTGGAGCTTTCATGGTAACTCCAAATTTAGGTAAAAATGAAGCTCTAGCATAAGTTCTGCCGGGAAGACTTTGTTACGTCACTCATTACCTTCTCATCTATCCAATTGTGTTCTAATACTTGTGGTATAAAAGATAGGTAGCCTACTTACACATGTCTGAGTTCGCAGATGCTGTTCGTAGGTACTTACACATGTCTGAGCGCAGATGCTGACGCTTCCATTTGCCTCCATCCTCCCCACCACCACCACAGAGATGGTTCACCTCCATCCTCCCCACCACCACCAGGATGGTCCCTTCCCGTACCTCACAGGGGGTCGGGCTGCGCCCCTGCCGTCTTCAGGCAGGAAATGCAGAGTCCGTAGCCTACTCTCTGATTGCCACGACAAAGAACTTTATATCATAATATTGCTTGCTGGGCTGTTAATAAATGGTTTATTGTTACAGTATTATTCTCCCGAGTCTTTCTGGTAGAACTGGAAATCAAGTAGCCTACAGGGAATCAATTCAAAAAGATTTTGAATGAGGATTAATGCTGTAATCGCTCTCAAAAACGTTATGTGATATTGTAATTTACCATACTTCTTCACTTCAAAATTATGTGTGATCACCCGTTCACCAATATAAGCCTCAGTTTGTACATGCCTTCACGAGGCTCAACTCATGAGAGAGCTGCAAAATCCACCTTATTGAGGAAATTCCTGACCATTATTTAAAGTCACCATGAAATAAAAAATGACATTTCTGGGGACAGTTTATTTTTAAGGTGTCCGTGTTACAGTGTAATTATACATTTACGTATGAGTAATAATAATTAACTACATGCACTTACTGTAGGGTAAGGGTTGGGATGATTTGGTTTAGGGTTAGTTGCATGTAATTGTGCATAATTTAGTTACTACATGTAACAAAGACACTATAGTGTTACCACATTTATTTTGTTTATGGAATATTGCAATATTTTATTATGAATGATTTATCCGTGCACATCATTATTTTTTATGTTATGTGCCCTTGTAATATTTAATCAAAATAACTTCTGCTTCCTACTGCAACTGTCAGGACTCTGGTTTGATCTCACCGTCTCTTCACTGTAGGCTTTGTTTTCATTCTTTCCATGTGGCATTCACTTACAGCTGATTGCACTTTGTCACTGTGTTTTTTGCTTTCCACGTTTCACATGTGCCCATTTCTCAGTCCTGTCAAGTCTGCCGTTTTGCTCATATCTCTCTCCTCTGCCCAGTTAGTGTCGTGGATGCATGTGTTTTTTTGTTTTTTACCATAACACACCTATCTTGAACTGCTCATCCCATTGTTGACTCTAATCTCGTCTCTGGTTTGTGGATTATCCTTTGGCATTGCTTGCTGTACTGACTGCCAACCTGTGTCTGATCTCCACTAGCCTCTGACCTCGGTCATGATCTGTGCTGTTAACCTCTAAGGTTAATTCTGTCTGTCCCTGTTATGACCATCATGCCTGTCTGACTCTCTTCTCTCCCTTGCTGTCTGGATTTAGTTGCTGTATGGACTGATTTTCTGGCTCGACGTGCATCTGTCTTCGCCACTCTTCGAATCTGCCCATCTTCAAGTTGGCCTGGATTCAGGTGGCTCGACCCAGTTGGCCTGGATTCAGGTGGCTCGACCCAGTTGATTGAGCATCTGTCTGCTTTTGGGCTCCTCCTTCCAGAAAACATCTCATCTCTTCTCTGATGACGTGTTTACTGGCGTGAGGGCAGGACAACCTACCACTCACATGAGATCACAGCTAGCAAGCCACAACCATCCAATCAATTCCCCATGGACAAAATCAAGTCTCGCCCTACCCTTTCTTTTTTTTTTTGGTAGAAAGACAAAACTATCTCAACTTCCATTTCAATCCAACTTTAAGCAATCAGTAATCACATGAATAATAAATAACTGCAAATACAACAGAAGTTTGAAATGCAAATGTTGTATATGTATACGGCTGTGCAAAAGACAGGTTGTGCTTACCTCCAGCACGACTGCACTATACTAAAAACAAGAGAATAATTATTAATAATGTAACTAAATGCAATACGATTTTTAAACAATCTATTGTGCAAATCATATATTTATAAGCCGGGGTGTCCAAACAGTGTCCTGCAGAGTTTAGCTTCAACTTGCCTCAACACACCTGCCTGGAAGTTTCTAGTAGTCCTAGTAAGACCTTGATTACCTGTTTCAGGTGTGTTTAATTGGGCTTGGAGCTAAACATAAGATAATTACACACACACACACACACACACACACACACACACACACACACACACACACACACACACACACACACAGACACACACACACACACACACACACACACACACACACACACACACACAAAAGACTGTTCCTTTTCCTTAAAGGATAAAAACCTTCTGATCAAAGGGTACAAAACGTTTATCTAGGGTGACTTTTCACTTGTCATTTCTGAGCTACAAGGCAACATTAGAGGCTCTAAAAAAAATGTCAAACTTTTTGTCTGTTGTGTCCTGGTCATTGCTAATGTTCTTACATTAATGACATCCCATAAAACCACTATGTCACTAACAGTGTGAAACAAATAAAACTTTAGTATTTATTCACGGACCTTTATATCTCAAACATATGCAACTCACCTGTTTGTCCTGGAATATAGATGAGTTTATCACTCTGGATAAAAGTCAAAGGGTAATAACGTTTGAACAAGACTTTTCTCTCTTCTGTCATTTTAAAATTCTTCCCCTGAAGTTCTACCTTCATTGTCTGCACTGATTCTGCTTTTACCTGAGGTGTCTGTTGGGATGCAAGTTATATCAAACCTTAATCATGAATGATCAATTATGTGTGAATACACATTTCATTTTTTTTAGTATTTTTTTTTATTAAGGATTTTCAAATAATACAAACATCAAAAAACTAAAATGGACAAACAATCAACAAACAAACAAACCCCCGGCGCTGCAAGTTGAATAAAATGTACTACAATATACAAACATGAGTCAAAACAAAACAAAGAGAAGCCAAAACCTTCTCGAAATACAATTATACAAAATTTCTGTAGAAAGGATTGGAGAGGTTCCCATAGTCTCCTGAATTTGTTCTGTTTGTGATTGAGGTCATAAGTTAATTTCTCCAAAGGAAGAAAGGCTGACAGCTGGGAAATCCACATAGAAATAGTAGGGACCTGGGGTGTAGACCATTTCAATAGAATACATTTCTTAGCCAGGAATTTGAGAGTTGTAATCAAAGGTTTAAAGTCTGAGTCAAGCAGGTCAATAGGAATGTCATTCAGCAGAAAGAGTGAGGGAGATAGAATGAAATGTTTTCCTGTTATCTCCTGTATTGCGGAATGAACCCCCTTCCAGAATGGTTGAATAAGAACACAGGACCAAAATACATGAAAAAAAGTGCCCTTACAAGTCCTACATTTGAAACAGAGGTCGGAACAACCAGGAAACATTTTATACAAACGAACAGGTGTAAAATAAATTCTATGAAAGAATTAAAAATGTTGCTTATGTATGGAAATCGAGGTGCATTTTGGAAAAATACCATCACAGATCCTGGTCCAATTTTCGGGGTCAAACTGAACTCCCAAGTCTCGTTCCCACACCGGCTTCAGAGAATCGTAAACTGAGGAGTCAGAGTAAGCTAGGAAGGTATAAAGTCTGGAAATAAGCCCCTTGAATGAATTAACTGACATGATGGTTTCTTCCAATTCCGTTAAATTTAATCAAAATTTGTTTTGCTTTATAAGAGACACTATAAAGTGCCGAATTTGTAGATATTTAAAAAAGTCTTCGGAGGGTATATCTGTCAGGGTTGCTGTGCAGGTGGCTGAAGACGAGGACACGGAATTTCAAAGATAATAGTTTTAATAACAAAAATGAAACTTTCCAAAATGAAACAAGAACAAAACTCCAGGACTTCAAGGTTCACACACAACCATACATAGACGACGATCGACAAACACTGAGGGAAAACACAGGGCTTAAATACACATGGAATGATTGAATGATTAACTGAACACAGGTGATAAAACTGAACACAAACGAGGAGCGGGAAAACTTAACAGGGCTAAACCAAAAACCACAAAGACAGGGGAAACCAAGATCACAAAAACAGAACTCAAACACATTGAATTGTTACAGTACCTCCCCCCTCCCCGAAGGCGCGACCTCGCGCCGTATAACATCCAAAGGGGTGGGAGGGTGGGCGCCCTGGAGGCTGACGAGGGCATGGTGCAGGTCCAGGAAGCCTCCAGGGCGGAGCAGGCTGTGGGCGTGGCCACGGCGGAGCAGGCTGTGGGCGTGGCCACGACGGTGCAGGCTGTGGGCGTGGCCACGACGGTGCAGGCTGTGGGCGTGGCCAGGGCGGAGCAGGCTGTGGGCGTGGCCAGGGCAGAGCAGGCTGTGGGCGTGGCCACAGTGGAGCTGTGAGACCCTCGGGCGTCCAGGGCGGAGCTGTGAGACCCTCGGGCGTCCAGGGCGGAGCTGTGGGACCCTCGGGCATCCAGGGCGGAGCTGTGGGACCCTCGGGCGTCCAGGTCGGAGCTGTGGGACCCTCGGGCGTCCAGGGCGGAGCTGTGGGACCCTCGGGCGTCCAGGGCGGAGCTGTGGGACCCTCGGGCGTCCAGGGCGGAGCTGTGGGACCCTCGGGCGTCCAGGGCGGAGCTGTGGGACCCTCGGGCGTCCAGGGCGGAGCCTCCGTGGATCTTTGGCCGGTCTCCGTGGATCTTTGGCCGGCCACGGCGAAGGCGTATAGCCCCCCCCCCCAAAATTTTCTTGGGGAGAAAGACTGGTTCAGGAACGGGAACAGACTTGACATCAACGGGCGCTGGGTCAACGGGGTCTGGGTCAACGGGCTCTGGCTCTGGGTCAACGGGCTCTGGCTCTGGGTCAACGGGCTCTGGCTCTGGGTCAACGGGCTCTGGCTCTGGGTCAACGGGCTCTGGCTCTGGGTCAACGGGCTCTGGCTCTGGGTCAACGGGCTCTGGCTCTGGGTCAACGGGCTCTGGCTCTGGGTCAACGGGCTCTGGCTCTGGGTCAACGGGCTCTGGCTCTGGGTCAACGGGCTCTGGCTCTGGGTCAACGGGCTCTGGCTCTGGCTCTGGGGTCAACGGGCTCTGGCTCTGGGTCAACGGGCTCTGGCTCTGGCTCTGGGGTCAACGGGCTCTGGCTCTGGGTCAACGGGCTCTGGCTCTGGGTCAACGGGCTCTGGCTCTGGGTCAACGGGCTCTGGCTCTGGGTCAACGGGCTCTGGCTCTGGGTCAACGGGCTCTGGCTCTGGGTCAACGGGCTCTGGCTCTGGCGCTGGGTCAACGGGCTCTGGCTCTGGGTCAACGGGCTCTGGCTCTTCATGGGACTCGGAACTGGACGGGGCCAGCACATCATGGGACTCGGAACTGGACGGGACCAGCACATCATGGGACTCGGAACTGGACGGGGCCAGCACATCATGGGACTCGGAACTGGACGGGGCCAGCACATCAGGGGACTTGGGGCTAGATTCATGCTCTAGCGGGCAGGCAACGGTCTCTGGCTGGACGGTCTCTGGCTGGACGGTCTCTGGCTGGACGGTCTCTGGCTGGACGGTCTCTGGCTGGACGGTCTCTGGCTGGACGGTCTCTGGCTGGACGGTCTCTGGCTGGACGGTCTCTGGCTGGACGGTCTCTGGCTGGACGGTCTCTGGCTGGACGGTCTCTGGCTGGACGGTCTCTGGCTGGACGGTCTCTGGCTGGACGGTCTCTGGCTGGACGGTCTCTGGCTGGACGGTCTCTGGCTGGACGGTCTCTGGCTGGACGGTCTCTGGCTGGACGGTCTCTGGCTGGACGGTCTCTGGCTGGACGGTCTCTGGCTGGACGGTCTCTGGCTTGACTGGGCTGGACGGGACCAGCGGTGAAGGCTTGACTGGGCTGGACGGGACCAGCGGTGAAGGCTTGATTGGGCTGGACGGGACCAGCGGTGAAGGCTTGACTGGACTGGACGGGACCAGCGGTGAAGGCTCTGGGGGAAGAAGTTCAGGTAGGTCGTCAAAAGGGTCAGGCTCTGACGGGCATGCCATGGGTTCAGGCTTTGGCGGGCATGCGATGGGCTCAGGCCATACTGGACTCGGGACCACCAGAACTCGATCACATCCCCTTCTACGACCTCCACGGGTCCCGCGAAATACGGCCATCCGGGTTCCCATGAAGGCCTGCTTCCAGCCTTCCATCTTCCTCTCTTCCCTTTTTTTTTTTGTTTATGGTCGATCGTTCTGTCAAGGTTGCTGTGCAGGTGGCTGAAGACGAGGACACGGAATTTCAAAGATAATAGTTTTAATAACAAAAATGAAACTTTCCAAAATGAAACAAGAACAAAACTCCAGGACTTCAAGGTTCACACACAACCATACATAGACGACGATCGACAAACACTGAGGGAAAACACAGGGCTTAAATACACATGGAATGATTGAATGATTAACTGAACACAGGTGATAAAACTGAACACAAACGAGGAGCGGGAAAACTTAACAGGGCTAAACCAAAAACCACAAAGACAGGGGAAACCAAGATCACAAAAACAGAACTCAAACACATTGAATTGTTACAATATCAAACTCTTTTCTAATTTGTGAAAATGATCTCAGAGTTTCAGAGAAAAACATTCCTGAAAAATCAGACAGACCTCTAAAACCCCAATCCAGCAGCAAATCAATTCTTCTGATCTGAGTGGGAAAGTCCGGGTTCAAAGCCAAGGGGGGGTGAATAGAAATATTTGGAGGAATATTCAAATGCTTTTTCACATCCCTTCAAACTAGTAATGTATTATGGACAATCATATTGTCAGTGAGATAGTTTAACTGAGTTATACTATTAATAAAGCACAGGGACTCTAAACTTCTTGGATGGCAAAATGAAGATTCAAAGTCAATCCATAAGGCGTCCTGCCTTTTCCTAACCCAGCTTGTTATCATTTTGATCTGGGCAGCCCGAATACACATTTCTTGATGACAAACCTAAAAGTTAAAGCAGCGGTGAAACTCTTCCTCAGCTTTCTCTTGCAGCAGTGCTCTTACCATGAAGTAGGTAGGTAGCTTCATGACAAGGCTTTCATTGGGCTTGAGAAGACTTGCACACAGTTTGGCCTCAGATCCAGACCCGATCACTGCAGGAAACATCACCATGAAAGATCTGTCGAGAAATATCAAAGTTCTGCAACTTTTGTATTTCAGTGCACAACACTGTGTCTTATTTAAGAACAACAAACATAAATTTGTGGCTCAATTCATTCACTATATTCACAATGATCCATAAACAGTTACCATTCAAAGTTACTTACGGTTAACTTTGTCCATGAACAGAGAGGAAGAGAAAAGAAACTAAAAGAAGCCCTTTTCGATCACAATGCTCATTGAAAGCCATGATGAAGGCTGATGCAGAACACACTATGAACACAACTTTGACTGTGTCTTTATTTTAAAGGGCACTCACCCCAAACAAGCAATTGAGAAATTATTTGTATTCAAATTAATGATTAATTTCTTGATATTTTGATAAACATTAGTTACAATTGTTTGTGCTCCGAGACATTGTGCAAAGGTCCTTAGACATTGCTTAACTCCTCCTCCTCCAGTATTGCTTAAATACTGTAAGATAAAAAATAAGCAGTTATCAGTTGTCATCCTCAATGACTTATTGATTCAGATGCAAAGCTGATACCTACATGTTTGTTTATACCGTGAAGTATAAAAATTACAAAATGTATAGCCTATGAACATATAAAGATTAGATTTTATCCATGTTTAGTTTTTAATTATATTGTTTCATCGTTGTGCTTATGTAATCAGTGAAAAACCATGGTCACTGACCTGTTGGCCGTGTTTACACAGTAGCTAACTTACACCCATTTTTATGTGTGATAGGGGCTACCGGTCATTCTGTATTATAAATCAATTGGAACAGTGTTTCCTAACCATTTGTTTACACATTGTGCTGAAAATGTCATTAAAAGTTTGGTCATATAGTCCTTAATTTGTATTTTGATCAATTTTCAATTTTACACCTTTAAGGGATCACGTGGTGTGTGTTTTGATTCATGTTAGGTTTTCTGTAGTGTTTTGCTGTCAGTATGTTTAGTTCAGTCGTTCTCCATCCCCTGCTTGTTTGTATCCATGGTTACTGATTTGATTTGAGTTTCAGTTCAGGTGTTATCGTTAATTAGTCTCATTAGTTCCTCTGTTTGCTGTCTATTTAAGCCTTGTGTTTCTTTCTGTTTTTTGTCAGTTCTACATTGTTCTGTTCCAGATTTCTTGCTATGATCACTCCCCATAAATCCTGATGTACTCGTTACATCATAAGAAGAATGGTGTCTACGCTAATATTAGTCTCTCTGTTTATCCCGAGGTTTACCGCAGTCCGACGGATCCAGGCCGTATCCAGATCTGATGAAGGACCCTCGCCTGGACACGACGACAACGCAGTCCTGAAGTGTCAACTATAGTCTCTCCCCTGTGAAGGCCCCTTTCATCCCTTTACCTCTGTACAGATAAAACGTTGTGAAAATAGTTTCGGTTCACATGGCTACTCAGAAGCGATAAATAATTCTGTATTATACATTAAGGCCAGACAAGTAATTTGTAAAGAAAGACTGTGCACATATATATTCAAACATACTAAACATGTAATACGCATGTGCATGCCGACAGTCTTTTCACAGGTTTGCGTTTTTAAAGCTTGTGCAGAGATTAAAAATATATATATATATATATATATATATATATATATTAGGGGTGTCACGATTCTCCAAATCCTCGATTTGATTACATTTTCGATTCTAAGGTCACGGTTCGATTCGATTCTCGATTTTTACATGTATTTTTTTTAAGCACAGTTTGCGATGCCATTTTTAGACTAGACTTTTATGTAATATAATATATGACCTTTGTCCGCAATGTACCACACTATATTGTCAAATTTAAAACATTTATTAACAAAATAATGTTACAATAACTTATATCTTCAGTCAATTAGAAACTTAAGCAAAATAACCTGCCATGTAGTTTCTCTTTTGTAACTGCAGTCTTATTCACAGAAGATGACATTCAAGTTCACAACAAAACAAACAAGGTTTAACAGATACATCTATGTTTTCCTTGCTTTACCTCGGTCTTAAAGTACAAACATGACTGTGAAAAATATTAGTATTTAATGTAGAATTTAATTAAAGGTGCAGTGTGTAGCTTTTTGGCGACATCTAGCGGTTCATTTGCGAGTTTACACTAAGGGCTCAGCCCACTGCTCACCCCTCCCTTTCGAAGAAGCTACGGTGGCTAAAACGGGACAAACATCGTCGTAGTGAGCCAGAGTAAAACAAGCCACAGCTAACATGGAGTACCACAGTCCATTATAAACCACATCATGGATAAAGTTTACAAAGCCATAGTCAGGTGAGGATCAAGGGTCTTAATACATAATATAATAATATTGGTCTGAGCTGTCGACACGACAGATCTCGTCACAGTTGTTGTAAATAATAGTAATCAGCTGATTGTCTCACGAACGTAACCAGCACATTCTCCACACATAGCAAACCCATATTACAGCGAGGGAGTAGAACCACATGAAACTATGCAACTATAGATTTTTTCTAACAGGGTAGTAAAAGTTTAGCTGGCTAATATGAGCTGTTACTGTGGCTGAGCTGGTTAAAGCTTTGTTTATACTCAACGCGTCCGCATGAGCCCAAAGGTGCGTGCGGCAAAAATGATGTGATTGTAATAACAGCACGCGTGCCTCCGCATCCCAATAGACACCACTTATTACACACAATAGCCTTTTTTCTCTGATTTTGGAAACTCGATCGACTTAAAATGCTTCCAAGATCGACGGGTTGGTGATTCCTGTAACTGTTTTCCGGGTCAATGACAAGAGTAAGTTAGCCTACTAATCAGCTGTCTCACGAACGTAACCAGCACATTTATCCCCACATAGCAAAGCCATAACACAGCGAGGGTGAAGAATTAAGTTACATGAAACAATCCAACTACATATTTACACCACTGACAAGGGAAAACACTCACGGTGTTTATGACTAGCTTCTTCTAGCTTTCTGCGGCTTCTCTTTCAAGGTAGTGACGAAATGCGCTCTGTCGGCTACGGTAGAAATATGACGTCATAATATGGCGGCCTTCATAGAAGGGGATTCCCGCGCTTATGTAGATATAAATGCCTAATTCTAAGGTAATAAAAACATTACAGTTTATTAAGTAAGTTCTTTATACACAACTGAACACATAGTTATGGATGTCATATTGCATTTCTGTTAATAAATAGTCAAAAATGTTACACACTGCACCTTTAAATGCATTTATGATGAAATTACAACATTTTCGTGTCATGTTCATTTTGACCACGAACTGTGCGCTGTCGCTCGGCGCGTGCAGCAAAAATAGACTAGGCGCGGAAATGAACGACACTCGTCTCATTCGTGGAGGTGGAGAATCAAGTTATTTGTGACATGCTAGATTTATTGTATAAAGATTTATACTGTTCTGAGTCTGCTGTTTTTGTCAATTTAAAGTTTTAATTTAAAAAGTGGAAGAATATGGTACACGCACTGACGCACATACAGTAGCAGAGCTTGCAAACTGTGGCTTTTTTGAAGCGCGAACTTTGAACGCGAATGTGAACGTTGTCAACATAACTCACTGGAAATCAGAAATACTCCCACTGTCCCACACCGGCGACTTTAGTGAAAGAGGAGGTCAGAAGTCCTGTCGATGGGTCTCCTGCATCTGCAGTAGCCATGCTATCTTTTGACTGGCTGTAACTGAGGTAGAGGACTCGCAGCACTTCAACACGCCTGTTTTTTTCCGCTTTGCAAACCGACTGGACGTGACATGGGGGCGTGGCAGTATCGACGATTCCATTTTTGAATTCGATTATCGAGATTGTGACTTAATTTCGATCGATTTCGATTTAAAATCGAAATCGTGACACCCCTAATATATATATATATATATATATATATATATATATATATATATTATTATTATACACACTCACCTAAATGATTATAGGAACACCATAGTAATACTGTGTTTCAGTTTATTTATAAAGCACATTTAAAAACGGCCACTGGCCGACCAAAGTGCTGTACACATAGAGAAGAAACTAATACAATTTAGAAACATAAATAATGACAAGCAGTTCAGAGCAGAATAATCATTCTAAGCTAAAAAGCGACCGAAAATAGATAGGTTATGAGACTAGATTTGAACTCAGACAGAGAAGTTGCTCTAATATAAAGCTGTGTTTGACCCCCTTTCGCCTTCAGAACTGCCTTAATTCTACATGGCATTGATTCAACAAGGTGCTAAAAGCATTCTTTAGAAATGTTGGCCCATATTGATATGATAGCATCTTGCAGTTGATGGAGATTTGTGGGATGCACATCCAGGGCACGAAGCTCCCGTTCCACCACATCCCAAAGATGCTCTATTGGGTTGAGATCTGGTGACTGTGGGGGCCATTTTAGTACAGTGAACTCATTGTCATGTTCAAGAAACCAATTTGAAATGATTCGAGCTTTGTGACATGGTGCATTATCCTGCTGGAAGTAGCCATCAGAGGATGGGTACATGGTGGCCATAAAGGGATGGTCAGAAACAATGCTCAGGTAGGCCGTGTCATTTAAACGATGTCCAATTGGCACTAAGGGGCCTAAAGTGTGCCGAGAAAACAGTGTGCCCCCCCCCCCCCCCCCACCATTACACCACCACCACCAGCCTGCACAGTGGTAACAAGGCATGAAGAATTCATGTTCTCATTCTTTTTACGCCAAATTCTGACTCTACCATCTGAATGTTTCAACAATCGAGACTCATCAGACCAGGCAACATTTTTCCAGTCTTCAACTGTCCAATTTTGGTGAGCTCTTGCAAATTGTAGCCTCTTTTTCCTATTTGTAGTGGAGATGAGTGGTACCCGGTGGGGTCTTCTGCTGTTGTAGCCCATCCGCCTCAAGGTTGTGCGTGTTGTGGCTTCACAAATGCTTTGCTGCATACCTCGGTTGTAACGAGTGGTTATTTCAGTCAAAGTTCCTCTTCTATCAGCTTGAACCAGTCGGCCCATTCTCCTCTGACCTCTAGCATCAACAAGGCATTTTCGCCCACAGGACTGCCGCATACTGGATGTTTTTCCCTTTTCACACCATTCTTTGGAAATCCTAGAAATGGTTGTGTGTGAAAATCCCAGTAACTGAGCAGATTGTGAAATACTCAGACCGGCCCGTCTGGCACCAACAACCATGCCACGCTCAAAATTGCTAAATTACCTTTCTTTCCCATTCTGACATTCAGTTTGGAGTTCAGGAGATTGTCTTGACCAGGACCACACCCCTAAATGAATTCAAGCAACTGCCATGTGATTGGTTGATTAGATAATTGCATTAATGAGAAATTGAACAGGTGTTCCTAATAATCCTTTAGGTGAGTGTATATCTATCTATCTATCTTCAAGGCTTGCACCTTGGAACATTTTTCAAGGTTTGCTTTCTCCAGCGAATGATCGGGCCGGAGCGTGTTAAGGGTTTTCTGTTAGAATGGTGTTGTGTAAGCGGCCCCCAAGTTAATAACTAATGATCTTTGCAATGGAAGTAAATCGATCAAAACTAACTTTAGATGGACAATAACTTTATTCTAGAGCTACTGTAAAGCCAAAACAATCTGTTACTTTCATTTCCTATTAGGGGTGTGACGAGACGCTTATCTCACGAGACGAGACGAGACACGAGATTGGGTTCAAGAGAACGAGACGAGACGAGATTTTTGCACAATTTTTCAGAAATCCTCACTAGGCGCGTTTCCATTACAGATTTGCGCAAAACTTTTGCGATTTTTTTTCTAAATGTCGATAAAAAACTATTGCGAAATGACGGCGTTTCCATTAACTGATGTTATGCGATACAACGTCCTTTTTTCCTCTCGCGATAAGTCATTTAAACATCATGACAACGGGACATTACACATCCACACTAGACATTATTATTATTATTAATGGAAGGAGACGTGCATAGCATTTATCCAAGCATTAATGGCAGGGAAAGACCCTTATACTGCTAACGACATAAGGAGTTTCTGGGTGTTTCTCTCTCATTTCTGCTCCGAGATCTTGATTGTGGCATTTCTTTGAGGTTTAGAATCCAGTATTCCTGTAGTCTAATTATTGTTTATTTTATGAATTTAATAAAGAACTCTGTCCAAACTGTCAGTGTACATTTGTGTCCATTCGTTTTTCCTTATTTAACCCGTATGCAAAACGAAAAATGAACGGTGGTTGTTTTTTTAAAAAAATGCAAAGTTGAACACCATTTTTTTTATTTTATTTGAACTGTAGGCTACACAAATGCTGCGCAAAAATAATAATATATTGACTAAATTTCAGATGTTTGTTTATTACTTTTTGTCCCTTTATTAAACATTTATAATATTCCCAACTTAATACGAAAAAAGGTCGATTGCAATGGTTTTCTAAGGCCAAATTAGAACCCGGAAATTATATTTTTTCCCGCAGTGCTGAATGAGAAGAGCCATATTTAGGCTATGTCTCTGGAACCACAGCCTACAGAAACTTGATTTAGGTGAGTTATAGGCTAATGATAATGAATGTGTCTGAAAAAAATAACGAGGCATTTTAATTGTTTATTAATAAACTATTGTTTTCTAAATCAGACGTCGGCTAAAAACATATAGGCTATCCATCTCCGCTGAGGCGCGTCGCGCGAATGTACCTTTAGAGAGAAATAGGCCTACACCTTTCATACGGATTACATAAGCAGAAGGTATTAGCTTTCGATTCGAATTTGTTCGTTTTAAAGTGGACAATTCAAGCTTTAGCCCAGGCTATACTTTGTTTCAGTTCTCGCGCTCCAGTTCACGGAGATCATGAAAGCGCATGATTGTTTTATTTTATTTTACAAAAGCACAACGATTTCTTGTTATTGTGAGTTTACACAAATAAAATCATAGTTGCGAATAAAGTATTATTATTATCTGTATGACCAGAAATAATAGAGTAGGCCTATTTTAAGTTGTTTCTACTGTTGATAGGAAAAAGCAAGTATTCGCGGCCGCGCCTCAGCAAACACTTGGATATGCGTCAAAATCTTGTTTATTTGTGATAATCTTAGCCCTGTATTATTATTGTCTAACCATTATGAATGACATTTGACGAATTGCTTTGTTCCTTTTTTGGATAAGCGTCTTCTTAATATGTAGCCTAATAACAGTTATAATAATGATGATATTTATTAGCCTATTATTATTTGCGTTTATCACGGACCCCAAACACACCGCGTCTTCTAAGTCAGGTGACTGTTATTGCGCAAAAACTGTTTCCATTGCAGTTTTGCGAAATATTCCTTTTTCGAATTGCCTGAAAAACCTCCTCATGCGAGCGTAAAAACTTTTTTGCGATAAATGGGAGTTTTTGCGAAATTGACGTGTTTCCATTAAACGTAATTTCAATTCGCAATTTCAATTTGCGCAATTTGAAGGGTAATGGAAACGCGGCTACTGACAAAATTCATGACTGGAAAAATATTATGCAGGTGCATTTTGCAATGTTTAACTAATACTCTTATAAAGTAGACCTGAAATGACATGCATTAGGAGTATGAATTATCAGATGCATTGAAAGAAAACAATATACAAGCACTGTAAAAGGTTTTTATTGACTGGCTTTTCTCCTGTATGATTTGATTTCACATAGTCTCTTCAGACCTTACTGTACATTTAAGAGCTTTCAGAACTTCTGATTGAGGCTGTGTGAGACCTCCTAACTGAACTCTAGAAGTCTTATTAAGTGCAAACAATAAGTGCAAGTGCAACCATAATCAAAGTTAGCACACAGACTCTTTATAATTGTTTTGAAATTGCTGTTTAATTTTGCACCGGCAGTTATAGGGTTAATGAGGTGAGTTCGGGAAAGGCCGGGTAGAGAGAAACGAGGATGGTGTGTTTGTCTAGTTGTTCTTGCGTTCCGATTATAAGTTCAGAAACAGAGCCTCTTGTCTGTTGTCTTTAAGACATTACAGTACTCTCTCAATACTCGAAGTGCAAACTGAGATCATAGCCGCAAAAGCGCAAGAACGTATGCTATGTTGCGCAACGAATCCTCCGCCATCCTCACGCGATCAGTGAACTGTGATTCGTGCTGCAACTGATTGCAATGGCAACTCGTGCTGGATGAGTAGAGCAGACTTTTACATAATTTTATAATGGTTTTTATTTATTTTTATAAAAACACGAAACGATTGTGAGTGTAGCGGTGGAATATTCTATGGTAATCTCACCCTCAAGCTCAGTCTGTCATGGCGATAACGCGAGACAGCTTTTCACTCGACGGGAAATCTCGTCATGTTTTAGTCTCGCGAGATCTCGTGGCACGAGATCTCGTCACACCCCTATTTCCTATTATCACTGTAAAGCTGCTTGAAACAGATACTTGTTAAAAGCGCGCTATATAAATGAAGCTGACTTGACTTGATCGATTTGAGTTTGTTGTTAAATAAAGATTGTGGCACATAGATCGTGCTTTATCTCTGCTGCAACCCAGTGTGACAATAGTTAACCCCAAAATGAAAATTCTCTCATCTACTCACTCTCTGATGGACTTTCTTTCTTCAGATAATAAACATAAACAACTTCCTAAATATTTAGAAAAATAGTCAATCTCTGTGAGTCTATATAATGCAAGAGAATGAGCACCACTCGGTTGCATAGGCGCCGATACCGTGGGTGCTCCGGGGCTCGAGCACCCACGGAAAATACCGAGCACCCATGGAAAATACCGAGCACCCACGTGTGCCAGACTGCCAGTAGGCTACATTCATTTAAAATTAAACATTGGAGTTGGTGCTATGTGAAGCGTCTGTCACACTGTGATTTGTTATGTCGCTACCATTCGCCTGCTCCATATCCTGTATCCACCAATCACAGCGTTTCTCGGATGAAAACGCCTCTTTAGTGATCCCGCAGATTCCCGCCACTCCATCCCCCACTATACAGTGCCATTAGTGTATACGTGCGTTTGATAATTAGATTCAGATTTCAGAGTGAGAATAAAATGGACAGATTTGTAATTAAAAAAGCAAAACCTAATAATGATGCGAGTGTATGCGAGTGCCCTGTCAGAAGCACATAACAACAACAGCGAAGCTAGAATCAGCGAAGGTAGGAGCTACAGTGAAGCTAGCAGTAGGCCTAGCAGTGAAGATGGACGAGGAAATAAGGGAAGGACATACCAGGCTATTTGGAAAGGAAAATTCCCCTGGATAGCTTATGACTCCACAAAAAAACAAAGTGTTTTGTAACATCTGCACTACAGCTAAAAGCATGAATGTCCCTCTCCCATCATCAACCCACGACCAAGAATCTTTAAAAGCTTTTGTTCAAGATGGTTTTTCGAGCTGGGCTAAAGCACTCGAACGATTTAGATCACACGAAAAATGCAATTTGCATCGCACTACCGCTAGCATTATGGCAGCTACTAATGCAGGTGTTAATGTTGCTGCTTCGCTCTCTGCTGGTAAACAAAAGCAGATGGCTGATGCCAGAATCGCTTTGCTGGCTATTGTTTCTACTCTCCAATTTCTTTCCTGTCAGGGAGTGGCCATAAGAGGAAAAACTGACCAAGAGTCCAATTTAATGCAGCTGCTATATGTGCGTGCTAAAGATATCCCAGAGTTAAAGTCGTGGCTGGCTCGTCAGGAGAACAAGTGGCTCTCTCATGACATCCTAAACGAGATGATTGAAATGATGGCTCATGATGTCTTGACTCTTGAGAAAGCTAATTGGAGAAGTACAGTCTGCTGGGGTTTTCTCTGTAATTATGGATGAGACAACCGATATTACGGTCAAAGAACAAGTATCTGTTTGCTTACGTTATGTGACTGAAAATCTGGAGCCAGAAGAACGGTTCTTAGGATTTTATGAGACCTCAAAAACAACAGCAGACACACTTTTTCAGCTTTTAAAAGACGTTCTGATGAGATTCAGTCAATAAATGCAGAGGACAGTGCTATGACGGCGCATCAAATGTGTCCGGTATTCGAACAGGTCTGCAGGCTCGCATGCAGGCGCTGGAGCCTCGAGCACAGTACATCCATTGCACCGCACATGTTGTGAATTTGGTTGTGCATGATGTCTCCGAAAACATTCCCGCATGTCGCAACTTTTTGACAAATATACGTGACCTGGTCACGCTCATCAGAAATTCACCAAAGCGACTGGCCTGGTTCCAGCAGTTTCAAGATGACAACGCGTCATCTCTTAGACCTCTGTGCCCTACCAGATGGACCTTGAAAACGGCCTCGTTACAATCCATTGCATCCAACTACAGTGTGCTGCTGGAATTTCTGGAGGACCTGTCTGAAAAAGAAAGGGGAGAGGCAGGAGGGAAAGCAAGCGGTCTTCTAACACACCTGCTAAAATTTAGCACCTTTTTCTCCTTGAAACTCATACTGAAATTCTTCTCTCGCATGGAAACAGTCAATGTTGCACTTCAAAACAGCCAGCTGCACCTACAGAAAGCTAGGCAGTTGATTGACACACTGAGAGAAGACATAAAGTGTCTTCGTGAAGGATTTCAAGAATTCTGGAAAAATACTACAGCAGAAGCGCTTGTCCTTGACTTGGATAGCCCAAATGTGCCCAGACTAAGAAGAATCCCCCGGCGATTGGACAGTGGAGGTGCGGCACACAGTTTTCAAACACCAGAGGCAATGTACCGACAGCAGTACTTCGAGGTCATGGGTACAGCATCAGCATCTCTGAACTGCAGATTTAATCCCTCTGTATTCAAACACATGCAAGATGTTGAAGATTTTGTAACCGGGAAGGCCGACTGTAAAGACATTGTTCAGTTCTATGGGGATGATATGGATGGAAGCAGGCTGACATTGCATAGAGACATGTGTTTGGACTTCGCAAAACAGAAAGGTGTACATCTTGCAACTTTTCAAGATGTATATGACTTCATGAAAGGAGAAGGAGGCGAGCATTTGAGAACGTTACTACCAGAAGTCACAAAGCTTTTGAAACTGACTCTGACTGTCCCTGTAACATCTTGCTGCTCAGAGAGGTCATTTTCTGGGATGCGCCGACTGAAAACGTATCTACAGTCAACAATGGGGCAAGCCCGGCTAAATCACATCGTTATAATGAACTCTTACAAAGAAGTGGCTCGACAGCAGGACCTGGACATCATTGCTGATAATTTCATCAAGCGCACTGCTGTACGCAGAGACACGTTCCTCCTGAAGAATTAACCGGTGAGTAAACAAATCAAATTTTTACTATGTGGACTTGTGTGACATTGATTCTTAATTTCCCACGAAGCTGATCGCGGTTAGTTAAACTTTTCATCCTGTCTGTAGCCTATTTGTGAAAAGTGGTGCTGTCCTGAGTTGAAAGATAGCCTATTTTACGACTTTATTATCAAGTAAAGGTGTGTGTGTTCGTGTCGGCTGCTGTCCATTTCCCAAGGTTCTGAAATGCAAAAAAAAAATTTGACTACTTTTTTTTTTTTTTTTTAAAGGGCGTGCGCATGAGCACCCACAGAGGAAAACATAAATCGGCGCCTATGCTCGGTTGAATGAATGAAACGCACTTTTTTGGTCCCCAAAGGGAAATTTGAGTTGGACTCAATTTTAACGATCTAAGCGCATGGTCTAAAGAGCAAGTGCACTTAGGGCGTGTCCAAATCCACTTTTGCTAGTTTAATGACGGGAAAAATGGTCTAACGCCGCCTTCACACTGGCAGTTGAAATCAGCTCCGATACGGCAGCGAAACGACCGGAAGTCATTCATTTCCTATGGAGATTCGCAGACCGCATGCGAATGGGTCCGTAACGGGTCCGAACGAGTGCGGTGCGAAGAAAATCGTGTCCGTTGGTCATCCGGATGCGTTCAAAAAATTGAACTCTTGCGAAAAGCTACGGACGGTTCCTATCCGACAATTCCAGCGGAAGTTATGCGTTGCTATGGTACTGATAAACAAACCTGAATTCTTAACTTTTAATACAATAAATAATGATTTTATAACGATAAGTTGTCATGTCATTGTTTTATTTTCATGATTTTAGAACGTTATTATGGCAGTTAATACAATTAAAATGTAGGCTTTAATCACATTTATATCCGACCTGACATGTCAACGTCCTGAGCAACTTTCCTCCACGCAGCAGCCTTTCTATTTATGTCTCTATAACCCTCATCAGAGAGATCATACAGAATTGTACATTCTGACAGAATCAACCTTTCTAACCTCTCCGCCATTTTTGTTCTACTCGCTTTCGACGCTTTTTACGGTGTAGTACGACGGCCGCTGGGAGCGTACTGCGTATTACGGAGCTGATTTCAACTGCCAGTGTGAAGGCGGCGTAAAAGGGTTGTCCCTTTTAATGTTAACAACATCAGCATTGCGTGACTACATTTACTGTGTATTATGGCTAGGCTACCTGTAGTTCAGTTTCCATTTCTGTGCAGTCTAATTTCTAATTGTCATACCAATAAATTAATGTTTCTTTGAAATAAAAAAAACACGTATCTGTAATTCGATGCATATGTAAAAATATATCTAATTTCAGAGGAGGCAGGTTTGGTTTTCTTGGAGTAGAGGTGAATTGCTCCCTCTCATAGCTAACACAAAATAATTCATATTTACCATAATAAAAATAATAAAAGCCTTATCTAGTGCGGCCAACGAGCGTGCGAGCGTGCACACTGAGAACGAGCATGAGACTGGCTGCAGTTTCACTAACGGCCACTGGTGTCATTTACGGTTAGAAATTTCACAACTTCCACAATGCTCCTTTAAGTTGCCCTCGTGCAATCCTGCAAACATCCAGTTTTGTTTTGGTTCTGACCAACTAAGGGAATAAATCATTGCAGTAAATTGCGCTGATTAAATCTAACAATCGCTTGTTAATGTTAACAACATCAGCATTGCGTGACTACATTTAATGCCCTTCCGATATTTATCCTTGTTTTCGCATTTCGCTGGTTGCAGTCTTTTTTTTCTTTCTGTAGCCACTCCAAAGTCTTTTGCATTTTACAACGGGTGAATCTCCAGTTGTCACTGGTGATTGTCGTTTGAACCTTTCTGGATCCGCCATCAAATTGATAAGTTTAATTAAGTTTAAGTGCTGTGAGAAAAGGCTATAAATCTCCACCTCCAGCATGCTCACACCCAATATAGCCTACTAGTCGAGACTCTTTCTTTATGGCTGCGTTCCTGTCCACTTTTAGATACACACTTGCGAACTTCCCTAAGCACTTTCCCTCGGGGGAATCCCTGCCGCCATTTTGAAGTGCTCCACTTCGTGAAGTGGACGAGGGAAGTTTATATGGACCCTCGTTCCCTCAATTTTGACCGAAGGAGCGAGTCTACTACATATGTACACTTCAGGCAGCTCAATATATACCACAATACAACACGATTGTGACGTCACCGCAGATCTCGTCTAATCACCACCACCACAAACAACTCTATGATATATTAATTATGATTTTTTTTTAAATTTAAAACAACCCAAACACATTTATATAAATTTGGATGCTGGATGATTAATTCTTAAAGGGAAACTAATTTAAATAATAAATCAACTCCATAGCTGATTCCAAGTGATTGACCCAAAAAAGCTACAGACTGAAGCTTTAAAAATTAATATGATTCACAAACAACTTATTTTTTATGAGCCGGAAACTAAAATGTGCTTTTGTGCATAAGTTATTTATTCTGCTTTAGCATCCAAATAGGGCAAACAAGATATACAACGTGTTTCATCAACTTCTGGAAGCCGTGAAAACAGCTCTGTGGTGCTGGGAAATTCATATTTCTGGGTCAAAAAAATCACTATAAAGTGCCTTTGGTGTCCTCATTGGAATCGCTCAGTCGTCATGGACATAATGCAAAATAATGAAATTCAGAGAATTTATGATAAATGACCAAACACACAAGTACAATGATAAATCTCTTGAAATGTGTTTTTTGTTTTGTTTTTCATTTTATACCATTTTCTTTGATTGGATGTAGGCCTATGTGATTTTGGAATCTCCCACACACTGCTCAGTTAACTTCAGTGTGTGTGTTAAAAGTGGTTAAATGACACAATATTCTTAATATTCTTATTTTCCTCAACAAGTTGTTTGATAAAACAAGTACATTTTATCATATGCTATTTTTACAATAATTTTAAACATTTTGCACGTGTCCCCAAAATTGCTGTCATTATTGGGTAACTGCCCCTTTAAGAAACCCACAGCTGTACTCAATGACATTCCCACCCCCATTTGGTCTTTCTTCAATGGAGGTTAAAACTGGTTAAAACATCTGCATCAAGTACATCAAGTATCTCCACTTAAATGTCCAAATATTCATCATATTGTGTTTGTAGTTGGATGTTGTCAAGCTTAAGCCCCCTTTCACTGCACACGACAAACGACAGCCGTCAAACCGGAAGTCATTCATTTCCAATGGTGAGTCGTACGGGAGCTGCGGGGATGTCCGATCATATGCGTATGCGTATGCGGAAAATTCGGATCCGATTTGAGCTTTGGATCCGTTGAAATATCTGAACTTCTGCGAATAGACCGTATGCGACCGGCCGACCGGATGTGATGTATTCTAATCAAAACTATGAGCGTGAGGCAAGAATTACCAATATTTTAACTCTTTAATGTTATTCTCTAAACGCTCTATCTGTAAAATCCAGGTTATCTATAATTATGGCAGAAAAAAATATTTTATAATTATTAAATCAATATTTATATTGATTAGCTCTATACAATCTATATGTTTTTATTTTAGATGTATTGAGGTCATTTGTTTTGTGTGGATATATTCATGCATGCATTACATTCATTAAAGGTGCTCTATGTAACAATTAGCGGCCTCTAGTGGTGATGTTTCAGATTGCAACCAATTTTTATTAGAGCGCTCGTGCTCGTACTCATAGACAATACCGTCTATTACGCAAATATCTCGGCGAATACTAGGCGGATTCGGGGAGCACCGAGCTCGTTGGGACCATCTAGTCGAGCTGAAAAGAACCATATAAGTTCCATAGTTTTTGGTGGTGTTTTCACGGAGATATTAGCAGAAAACCATCGGGCGCGCAGCGCGCTGCAAAATTGCGGACGCCGGTGACGTCACGATCTCAGAAGAAAACCGCTCGTAGGCTATCTCTGGAACGCAAAGACCCAGAGAGCTCAAATTCGGGGGAGGAGGTCCCTGGGGGACCCTTGCACGAACGCTAGAGTGGCGGGCCTCGGGGATGCCCCCTACCGGATCGCCGTTTGCTGGGACCCACGATTTCGAACGGCTATAACTCGGGGAGCCGGGGGAGTTGGACCTCGGGGGTGGGCTCGTTCGAAAGGCCACGTCCAGCACTACGAATGATTAGAGTCTTGGGAATATTGAACAAAGATTGATCGAGATATAAGCCGAAAAACGTGCGCCTTTAACCGGACGTAACTCCCTGACCGTCTACAATAGACTGTATATATGGAGAGAGGGTCGGGAGCGCGCATGCACGTCACATCCGTTGGATTTCGCGGTAAATCCGACCCGGAGACTTCACATATAAATATGAATATTGGCCTTCAGAGGTAATAGCAAAACTCGACAAGTGGATCATTGTAATGTGTGATTGCAACCCCTTCACACACAGGCAATAAAAAAAGGATTCATTTTAGTAGAAAAGTTCCACATAGCACCTTTAAAATCATTTATTTTACCATTGTGAATAGCCGAGGGTAACGGTTGCTTCACGACCAATTTCAAAGTTCCGTGCGACAGACACTAGGGGGCGAAATGCGACAATCGTATGCGAATGTCGTGTGCAGTGGAAAGGCGGCTTTAGCATGTCCACCCTGTCATAGTAAAATATTAATTAACCCTCCTGTTACCCTCAAATTTCCCCCCAGCAATTTATGACCCCAGAATAAAAAAAAATGTAAAGGTTGGAGTCAGGTATACTTTGTTTCTTTGTTGACTATATAGCCCTTTAAATAAAATACCCCCAACCTCCCACCCCCGCCCCAATACATCCTAAATACCTATTGAAAGACTATGGACAATTAGCAAATCACCATAAAATCTCACTGATTGACATAAAATTATATATATATATATATATATATATATATATATATACAGTGGTGGAAAGAGTACTAACAAATTGTACTTAAGTAAAAGTAACTCAAGTAAGAGTAAATAAGTATTTGCTTTAAAACTACTCAAGTACTACAAAGTACAAAGTACTTTAGTATTATTTTTCTACCGGTATTTTTACCCAAAATGGGGATTTGATAGCGATTGAGCGCTAAACACACACCTCTGGAAGCCCAGTACTGATTCATCCCTGACGCAGACAGTCCACAAGTGAGATTCATAGAAGTATTAAACTATATAAAGTAAATGCCTTTTATAATAACATGCAAACAGGGATGTTTTGACTGAAACATGAAGACAAACACATGATAGCGATAATATCTGTTCATCAAGCTATCTCAGGTATTTTCATAAGAATGATGTAAAGGGATAGTTCACCCAAAAAGGAAAATTAGGCCATGATTTACTCACCCTCAAGCCATCCTAGATATGACATTCTTCTTTCAGACAAATACAATCAAGAGTTATATTAAAAAATGTCCTGACTCTTGCAAGCTTTACAATGGCAGTGAATGACTGGAGAAAATTTGAAGACCAAAAAAGTGCATCAATTCGTGATAAAAGCGCTCCACTTTTACTCCTGTGGTGCAAGTCGAATAGTGTAATATGCGTACAGTCGTCTGGCGGAAGCAAGTTATTTTAGATTATAAAGTAATAAATATGGGTATTTTTCTTACAAAAACCCAGGGCTTCGCTTCCGAAGGCCTTTAGTAAACCACTGGAGCCATGCAATTTGTAATTAGTAATTAGTTTTTTCCCAAATTTTTTCCAGCCATTCACTCCCATTATAAAGCTTGGAAGAGCCAGGACATTTTTGAATATAACTGTGATTGTATTCATCTGAAATAAGAATGTCATGTACACCTAGGAGGACTTGAGGCGAGTAAATCATGGGGTAAATAAAATTTTTGGGTGAACTAACCCTTTATAGCAATGCTAATCAACATAGCTTGTATCATAGAATGTAATAAAATAATATATACTCACTCTGTATTGTGATTTTAAAAAGTAAGTCCAGGTAAGATCATTTGAATGTTTCAGTTAAATTTCATAATTGAAAGCAAAGAAGAAATATACTGATATACCGATTACGGGCCCAAGCCGGTGGCACCGCAACCCTGGTGCACCAGGGTGGCGGTACCGCCGGCTTTGGCCCTTCATCGCTGCTCGCAGCTATATTTATTTATTTATATATATATATATATATATATATATATATATATATATATATATATATATATATATATATAAAGCCGGTGGCATCGCCACCCTGGTGCCTTTAGGGTTATTGTGCACGACGTGACACAAAATATCTGCTCGCTATCTGCCGAACGGCTCTGGTAGTCCCGCTTCAGCACTGATGATGTTGTAGAAATAGTGTGCTCTGGTTGGTCTGGATTATTCGGGATTTTTTATTTTATACAGAAATAAGTTATTTATAATTCAGATGAGAATAAAGTTAGTGTTGATTAAAATGAAGGAAAACAAATATATTGATCTGAAATATAGCACATTCATTTTACATTTATTTAGGTTCAATTACCAAACATACAATCTTAATTTAATTTAAAGCAAACTATACATTAAAAATACATGGGTTGTATGCACATTTTTTTTTATAAAATATATATATCCAAAAAGACAAGGCTTAAAAACTCTTGTCACTGTAACAGACACAATCTCTCTCTCACACACACATACACACACACAAACACAAACACACACACACACACACACACACACACACACACACACACACACACACACACACACACACACACACACACACACGTCAAGTCACATTTTAGATGCAATATTGAATAAGCAGAAAAATCGGATTTTCTGCTCTGAAAATATAAATAAGCATACAAATTGAATAAGCACTTTGAATATTCTAAACAGAATAAGCATTAGTCGCTAATGAATAAGTACTAGTACTTAATGGAATAGATACTAATATCTAAAAAATAAGTACTAGTAGCATGAAAATAGAGACTAGTATGTTAAAATGATTAAATGTTAAAACGGCGTGCCATATTGGCTCAGAGAGAGAGAGAGAAAATGACATTTTAGATAATAGTACCTATTAATAGATACTAGTATTTATTCAATAAATACTAGTTCTAAGTCATTACATACTAGTACCTATTAAATAGATACCAGTACTTATTCATTAGCTACTAATACGTATTCAAAAGAATATCTAAAGAATAAGCACTACTATCTAAAGAATAGGCACTAGTACTAAAGAATAAGCACTAGTCGCTAATGAATAAGTACTATTACTTAATGGAATAGATACTAGTATCTAAAAAATAAGTACTAGTAGCATGAAAAAAGAGACTAGTAGGTTAAAATGATTAAATGTTAAAACGGCTTGCCATATTGACTCAGAGCATCAAAAGCATCAAACAAGAATATTAAAGTTTGATGCGTTGCCACAGCAACAGTTTCAAAGATATCAAGAATCCTTTCACAGGTCTTCATCTGCAGTGTATTTACATTATACAGATGAAGTTTGAAGCAAATCGGGTAAAAATAAGAGGGTGATTTCAAAGCCTTTAGGAAGTGACACACTTCCTGCTGCCAGTTGGTGGCGCTATAACTTTGACTCACAATAGTCACATCCATGTGATCAGACTCTTACAGCGAACACACTGCTGAAGTTTCATCAAGATCAGTTAATGTATGCAGAAGTTATAACACACTTCCTGTTTCCATTATTCGCCATAAATTCGTTCCCTCGCCACGGCCAAACCGTTCGAGATATCAAAAATCCCCTGGCAATTTTTCATCCTCAATGTCTTGACTTCATGCTGACTGAGTTTCGTGGCGATTGGTTGAATTCTCTAGGAGTAGTATATCGAATTCCAGGGGCATACGCTTTCAAACAAACCATAATAGCCGACTTCCTGTTGGGCTGGGGTAAAAAGTAAAAGTACAAAGGATATATGAATCGATGAGATCTATATGTGTACCAAGTTTCATATTATTACATGCAAGCGTGTTTGATTTATGGACCAAGTTTTCTGACCCCGTTCCAGGGGGCGCTGTCGAGCCCCCCTGCCACGCCCGGGTACCAGCTTCAGCCCGGCCCTGATGGCCGCGGGTTCTGACCCGTGTGCAAAGATTCAAGAGTTTTTGAGCACGTTAAGGGCCCCAAAGGTGCGCTGAGAGTCTCAAAAGTATCCAAAAAGAATATTAAAGTTTGATGCATTGTCACGGCAACAGCATCTAAGATATCAACAATCCTTTCACAGGTCTACATCTGGCGTGTGTCTACATTATACACATCAAGTTTGAAGCAAATTGGGTGAAGCCTGTTTGATTTACGGACCAAGTTTTCGGACCCCGTTCCAGGGGGCGCTGTCGAGCCCCCCTGCCACGCCCGGGTACCAGCTTCAGCCCGGCCCTGATGGCCGCGGTTTCTGACCCGTGTGCAAAGTTTCAAGAGTTTTTGAGCATGATAAGGGCCCCAAAAGTGCGCTAAGAATCTCAAAAGTATCCAAAAAGAATATTAAAGTTTGATGCGTTGTCACGGCAACAGCATCTAAGATATCAACAATCCTTTCACAGGTCTACATCTGGCTTGTGTCTACATTATACACATCAAGTTTGAAGCAAATAGGGTAAAGCGTGTTGGATATATGGACCAAATTGTCGGACCCGTTCAAGGGGGCGCTGTCGAGCCCCCCTGCCACGCCCGGGTACCAGCTTCAGCCTGGCCCTGATGGCCGCGGGTTTTGTCCTGTGTGCAAAGTTTCAAGAGTTTTCGAGCACGTTAAGAACCCCAAAAGTGCCCGAAAGCATAAAAAAAGCATGAAAAAGCTTAAAAAAAGGAATATTAATGTTTGATGCATTGCCATGGCAACAGTGTCTAAGATATCAATAATCCTTTCACAGGTCTACATCTGGCATGTGTCTACATTATGCACATGAAGTTTGAAGCAAATCGGGTAAAAATAAGAGGGTGATTTAAAAGCATTTTGAAAGTGACACACTTCCTGCTGCCAGTTGGTGGCGCTATAACTTTGACTCACAATAGTCACATCCATGTGATCGGGCTCTTACAACGAACACACTGCTGAAGTTTCATCAAGATTAGTTAATGTATGCAGTAGTTATAACACACTTCCTGTTTCACGTTTCTCGCCATAATTTCGTTTCCTCGCCACGGCCAAACCGTTCGAGATATCAAAAATCCCCTGGCAATTTTTCATCCTCAGTGTCTTGACTTCATGCACACCGAGTTTCGTGCCGTGTGTTTGAATTCTCTAGGAGGAGTGTTTCACATTCCATTGCATGCGTTTTCCAAACAACCCTTAATAGCCGACTTCCTGTTGGGCTGGGGTAAAAAGTTAGAGTGCGAAGTATATATGAAACGATGAGATCTACATGTGTACCGAGTTTCATATTATTACATGCAAGCGTGTTTGATTTATGGACCATGTTTTCGGACCCCGTTCCAGGGGGCGCTGTCGAGCCCCCCTGCCACGCCCGGGTACCATCTTCAGCCCGGCCCTGATGGCCGCGGGTTCTGACATGTGTGCAAAGTTTCAGGAGTTTTTGAGCATGTTAAGGCCTCCAAAAGTGTCCAAAAGGTAGTAAAAATAATAATAATAATAATAATAATAATAATAATAAATATAGCTGCGAGCAGCGATTACGGGCCCAAGCCGGTGGCACCGCAACCCTGGTGCACCAGGGTGGCGGTACCGCCGGCTTTGGCCCTTCATCGCTGCTCGCAGCTATATTTATTTATATATATATATATATATATATATATATATATATAATATATAAAGCCGGTGGCATCGCCACCCTGGTGCCTTTAGGGTTATTGTGCACGACGTGACACAAAATATCTGCTCGCTATCTGCCGAACGGCTCTGGTAGTCCCGCTTCAGCACTGATGATGTTGTAGAAATAGTGTGCTCTGGTTGGTCTGGATTATTCGGGATTTTTTATTTTATACAGAAATAAGTTATTTATAATTCAGATGAGAATAAAGTTAGTGTTGATTAAAATGAAGGAAAACAAATATATTGATCTGAAATATAGCACATTCATTTTACATTTATTTAGGTTCAATTACCAAACATACAATCTTAATTTAATTTAAAGCAAACAATACATTTGAAATACATGGGTTGTATGCACATTTTTTTTTTTATAAAAAATATATATATATCCAAAAAGACAAGGCTTAAAAACTCTTGTCACTGTAACAGACACAATCTCTCTCACACACACACACACACACCACAACACACACACACACACACACACACACACACACACACACACACACACACACACACACACACACACACACACACACACACACACACACACACACACACACACATACACATACACACACACACACGTCAAGTCACATTTTAGATGCAATATTGAATAAGCAGAAAAATCGGATTTTCTGCTCTGAAAATATAAATAAGCATACAAATTGAATAAGCACTTTGAATATTCTAAACAGAATAAGCATTAGTCGCTAATGAATAAGTACTAGTACTTAATGGAATAGATACTAATATCTAAAAAATAAGTACTAGTAGCATGAAAATAGAGACTAGTAAGTTAAAATGATTAAATGTTAAAACGGCTTGCCATATTGGCTCAGAGAGAGAGAGAGAGAAAATGACATTTTAGATAATAGTACCTATTAATAGATACTAGTATTTATTCAATAAATACTAGTTCTAAGTCATTACATACTAGTACCTATTAAATAGATACCAGTACTTATTCATTAGCTACTAATACGTATTCAAAAGAATATCTAAAGAATAAGCACTACTATCTAAAGAATAGGCACTAGTACTAAAGAATAAGCACTAGTCGCAAATGAATAAGTTCTATAACTTAATGGAATAGATACTAGTATCTAAAAAATAAGTACTAGTAGCATGAAAAAAGAGACTACTAGGTTAAAATGATTAAATGTTAAAACGGCTTGCCATATTGACTCAGAGCATCAAAAGCATCAAACAAGAATATTAAAGTTTGATGCGTTGCCACAGCAACAGTTTCAAAGATATCAAGAATCCCTTCACAGGTCTTCATCTGCAGTGTATTTACATTATACAGATGAAGTTTGAAGCAAATCGGGTAAAAATAAGAGGGTGATTTCAAAGCCTTTAGGAAGTGACACACTTCCTGCTGCCAGTTGGTGGCGCTATAACTTTGACTCACAATAGTCACATCCATGTGATCGGACTCTTACAGCGAACACACTGCTGAAGTTTCATCAAGATCAGTTAATGTATGCAGAAGTTATAACACACTTCCTGTTTCCATTATTCGCCATAAATTCGTTTCCTCGCCACGGCCAAACCGTTCGAGATATCAAAAATCCCCTGGCAATTTTTCATCCTCAATGTCTTGACTTCATGCTGACTGAGTTTCGTGGCGATTGGTTGAATTCTCTAGGAGTAGTATATCGAATTCCAGGGGCATACGCTTTCAAACAAACCATAATAGCCGACTTCCTGTTGGGCTGGGGTAAAAAGTAAAAGTACAAAGGATATATGAATCGATGAGATCTATATGTGTACCAAGTTTCATATTATTACATGCAAGCGTGTTTGATTTATGGACCAAGTTTTCTGACCCCGTTCCAGGGGGCGCTGTCGAGCCCCCCTGCCACGCCCGGGTACCAGCTTCAGCCCGGCCCTGATGGCCGCGGGTTCTGACCCGTGTGCAAAGATTCAAGAGTTTTTGAGCACGTTAAGGGCCCCAAAGGTGCGCTGAGAGTCTCAAAAGTATCCAAAAAGAATATTAAAGTTTGATGCATTGTCACGGCAACAGCATCTAAGATATCAACAATCCTTTCACAGGTCTACATCTGGCGTGTGTCTACATTATACACATCAAGTTTGAAGCAAATTGGGTGAAGCCTGTTTGATTTACGGACCAAGTTTTCGGACCCCGTTCCAGGGGGCGCTGTCGAGCCCCCCTGCCACGCCCGGGTACCAGCTTCAGCCCGGCCCTGATGGCCGCGGTTTCTGACCCGTGTGCAAAGTTTCAAGAGTTTTTGAGCATGATAAGGGCCCCAAAAGTGCGCTAAAAATCTCAAAAGTATCCAAAAAGAATATTAAAGTTTGATGCGTTGTCACGGCAACAGCATCTAAGATATCAACAATCCTTTCACAGGTCTACATCTGGCTTGTGTCTACATTATACACATCAAGTTTGAAGCAAATAGGGTAAAGCGTGTTGGATATATGGACCAAATTGTCGGACCCGTTCAAGGGGGCGCTGTCGAGCCCCCCTGCCACGCCCGGGTACCAGCTTCAGCCTGGCCCTGATGGCCGCGGGTTTTGTCCTGTGTGCAAAGTTTCAAGAGTTTTCGAGCACGTTAAGAACCCCAAAAGTGCCCGAAAGCATAAAAAAAGCATGAAAAAGCTTAAAAAAAGGAATATTAATGTTTGATGCATTGCCATGGCAACAGTGTCTAAGATATCAATAATCCTTTCACAGGTCTACATCTGGCATGTGTCTACATTATGCACATGAAGTTTGAAGCAAATCGGGTAAAAATAAGAGGGTGATTTAAAAGCATTTTGAAAGTGACACACTTCCTGCTGCCAGTTGGTGGCGCTATAACTTTGACTCACAATAGTCACATCCATGTGATCGGGCTCTTACAACGAACACACTGCTGAAGTTTCATCAAGATTAGTTAATGTATGCAGTAGTTATAACACACTTCCTGTTTCACGTTTCTCGCCATAATTTCGTTTCCTCGCCACGGCCAAACCGTTCGAGATATCAAAAATCCCCTGGCAATTTTTCATCCTCAGTGTCTTGACTTCATGCACACCGAGTTTCGTGCCGTGTGTTTGAATTCTCTAGGAGGAGTGTTTCACATTCCATTGCATGCGTTTTCCAAACAACCCTTAATAGCCGACTTCCTGTTGGGCTGGGGTAAAAAGTTAGAGTGCGAAGTATATATGAAACGATGAGATCTACATGTGTACCGAGTTTCATATTATTACATGCAAGCGTGTTTGATTTATGGACCATGTTTTCGGACCCCGTTCCAGGGGGCGCTGTCGAGCCCCCCTGCCACGCCCGGGTACCATCTTCAGCCCGGCCCTGATGGCCGCGGGTTCTGACATGTGTGCAAAGTTTCAGGAGTTTTTGAGCATGTTAAGGCCTCCAAAAGTGTCCAAAAGGTAGTAAAAATAATAATAATAATAATAATAATAATAAATATAGCTGCGAGCAGCGATTACGGGCCCAAGCCGGTGGCACCGCAACCCTGGTGCACCAGGGTGGCGGTACCGCCGGCTTTGGCCCTTCATCGCTGCTCGCAGCTATATTTATTTATATATATATATATATATATATATATATATATATATATATATATATAATATATAAAGCCGGTGGCATCGCCACCCTGGTGCCTTTAGGGTTATTGTGCACGACGTGACACAAAATATCTGCTCGCTATCTGCCGAACGGCTCTGGTAGTCCCGCTTCAGCACTGATGATGTTGTAGAAATAGTGTGCTCTGGTTGGTCTGGATTATTCGGGATTTTTTATTTTATACAGAAATAAGTTATTTATAATTCAGATGAGAATAAAGTTAGTGTTGATTAAAATGAAGGAAAACAAATATATTGATCTGAAATATAGCACATTCATTTTACATTTATTTAGGTTCAATTACCAAACATACAATCTTAATTTAATTTAAAGCAAACAATACATTTGAAATACATGGGTTGTATGCACATTTTTTTTTTATAAAAAATATATATATATCCAAAAAGACAAGGCTTAAAAACTCTTGTCACTGTAACAGACACAATCTCTCTCTCACACACACACACACACACACACAAACACACACACACACACACACACACACACACACACACACACACACACACACACACACACACACACACACACACACACACACACACACACACATACACATACACACACACACACACGTCAAGTCACATTTTAGATGCAATATTGAATAAGCAGAAAAATCGGATTTTCTGCTCTGAAAATATAAATAAGCATACAAATTGAATAAGCACTTTGAATATTCTAAACAGAATAAGCATTAGTCGCTAATGAATAAGTACTAGTACTTAATGGAATAGATACTAATATCTAAAAAATAAGTACTAGTAGCATGAAAATAGAGACTAGTATGTTAAAATGATTAAATGTTAAAACGGCTTGCCATATTGGCTCAGAGAGAGAGAGAGAGAAAATGACATTTTAGATAATAGCACCTATTAATAGATACTAGTATTTATTCAATAAATACTAGTTCTAAGTCATTACATACTAGTACCTATTAAATAGATACCAGTACTTATTCATTAGCTACTAATACGTATTCAAAAGAATATCTAAAGAATAAGCACTACTATCTAAAGAATAGGCACTAGTACTAAAGAATAAGCACTAGTCGCAAATGAATAAGTTCTATAACTTAATGGAATAGATACTAGTATCTAAAAAATAAGTACTAGTAGCATGAAAAAAGAGACTACTAGGTTAAAATGATTAAATGTTAAAACGGCTTGCCATATTGACTCAGAGCATCAAAAGCATCAAACAAGAATATTAAAGTTTGATGCGTTGCCACAGCAACAGTTTCAAAGATATCAAGAATCCCTTCACAGGTCTTCATCTGCAGTGTATTTACATTATACAGATGAAGTTTGAAGCAAATCGGGTAAAAATAAGAGGGTGATTTCAAAGCCTTTAGGAAGTGACACACTTCCTGCTGCCAGTTGGTGGCGCTATAACTTTGACTCACAATAGTCACATCCATGTGATCGGACTCTTACAGCGAACACACTGCTGAAGTTTCATCAAGATCAGTTAATGTATGCAGAAGTTATAACACACTTCCTGTTTCCATTATTCGCCATAAATTCGTTTCCTCGCCACGGCCAAACCGTTCGAGATATCAAAAATCCCCTGGCAATTTTTCATCCTCAATGTCTTGACTTCATGCTGACTGAGTTTCGTGGCGATTGGTTGAATTCTCTAGGAGTAGTATATCGAATTCCAGGGGCATACGCTTTCAAACAAACCATAATAGCCGACTTCCTGTTGGGCTGGGGTAAAAAGTAAAAGTACAAAGGATATATGAATCGATGAGATCTATATGTGTACCGAGTTTCATATTATTACATGCAAGCGTGTTTGATTTATGGACCATGTTTTCGGACCCCGTTCCAGGGGGCGCTGTCGAGCCCCCCTGCCACACCCGGGTACCATCTTCAGCCCGGCCCTGATGGCCGCGGGTTTTGACATGTGTGCAAAGTTTCAGGAGTTTTTGAGCATGTTAAGGCCTCCAAAAGTGTCCAAAAGGTAGTAAAAAAATAATTAGAAGAAGAAGAAGAAGAAGAAGAAGAATAAATAATCCTAAGGAAAACAATAGGGCCTTCGCCCTTTGGGCTTGGGCCCTAATAATAAATATAGCTGCGAGCAGCGATTACGGGCCCAAGCCGGTGGCACCGCAACCCTGGTGCACCAGGGTGGCGGTACCGCCGGCTTTGGCCCTTCATCGCTGCTCGCAGCTATATTTAGATATATATATATATATATATATATAAAGCCGGTGGCCACCCTGGTGCCTTAGGGTTATTGTGCACGACGTGACACAAAATATCTGCTCGCTAGTCCCGCTTCAGCACTGATGATGTTGTAGAAATAGTGTGCTCTGGTTGGTCTGGATTATTCAGGATTTATTATTTTATACAGAAATAAGTTATTTATAATTCAGATGAGAATAAAGTTAGTGTTGATTAAAATGAAGGAAAACAAATATATTGATCTGAAATATAGCACATTCATTTTACATTTATTTAGGTTCAATTACCAAACATACAATCTTAATTTAATTTAAAGCAAACAATACATTTAAAATACATGGGTTGTATGCACATTAATATATATATATATATATATATATTATATATATATATATATATATATATATATATATATATATATATATCCAAAAAGACAAGGCTTAAAAACTCTTGTCACTGTAACAGACACAATCTCTCTCTCTCTCTCTCTCTCTCTCACACACACACACACACACACACACACACACACACACACACACACACACACACACACACACACACACACACACACACACACACACACACACACACACACACACACACACACACACACACACGTACACGTCAAGTCACTTACATTTTAGATGCAATATTTAATAAGCAGAAAAATCGAATTTTCTGCTCTGAAAATATAAATAAGCATACAAATTGAATAAGCACTTTGAATATTCTAAACAGAATAAGCACTAGTCGTTAATGAATAAGTACTAGTACTTAATGGAATAGATAATATCTAAAAAATAAGTACTAGTAGCATGAAAATAGAGACTTCGTATTTCCAGAGCCCGTCTAACTTGTCCGCTTGTCCGGGACAAATGGATTTTTGAAGGACAAGTAAAAGAGAATTTTACTTGCCCGAACGGACAAGTCAAGTAGCCTGATTAGAACATCAATAACAAACAAAATACATAACTAGGAAATCACTAAACCGAGAGAATGATTCTGATTTTATTACATTTATTGTATGTTGTTGCGATCGATTGTGGATAATAAATAGGTTGCGCTGTTGACGCTCGCGCAGCCTCTCGAGGAGAAATCTATATGAGCGCAGCAACCACACACACACACTCAGTTAACAACATACTGTAACTGCCTCTAAAAATCTAAATGTGGAGTTTCTATATTTTAACATATGTGTTAAGCAGCCTCAATTGTTTTTCCTGAATACCATATCAAAATGTGACATTGATTTCCTACAACAGTTCAATAAACAGTTAAAATGTAGTCACTTACATTTTAGATGTAATATTGGCTGTTTTTCTTCTGTTCCAGCAGCGAAAATAGTTCCAAACAAAAATCACAGCAGAACCACAGCGCATCTCACAGGAACACTCATTGTTTTCATTACTGAATGATTCAGCATTTTGACCCGAATCGGTTCGGTTGAGTCAAAGATTCAATGAGCCATTCCTAAACATCTGTCTCATTCTTGAATGAATCAACCGTTTAAACGAATCGTTTGAATGAATGAATAAATGACTCACTCATTAATACGGCCGCCTGCCGCCACCTATTGGCAATTTAGTGTTATGTTTATAAGTAGCCTAGTATACTTCTTTCCACTGTTTCTTATTTGTACATTTAAATCAATTTCATAACATTATTTTATGCAATTGTAATTTTTCAGTGTAAATGATTTAATTTGATCAGCCCTACCTAGGGTAACAGTAGCCTATGCTTCATCTTTCATTTTAAATTCCTAAATTTGATCAATAAATTCAATTATTTAGAATAATAAGACACTAATAGGACATTTAATAATATTGGGGGAGGGGATGCCCTTCATGGGACACTATTATGCGACAGTATCGCACTTTAAGATATATAACTAACACCGTATTGTAGGGGTGGAACGGTACACATAAGTCACGGTTCGGTTCATACCTCGGTTCAGACGTCACGGTTCGGTACGATTTCGGTACAATGGAGTGAAAAGCAAAACAAAAATGCAGAAGGCATTTTTATAAATGTCTTAAGCCTTGTATTTTTTAAATAAGTTTTATTAATAAAGGCATAGAACCAGTTTATTTGTAGTGCACTGACAGGAGTTTTATATAATTAGTTTATTAATTAAATTATTAAAAAGATGAAAAGACCTTGAGATATGTTTGGTAATTGTACCTGAATGAATTTAAAATTAATTTGCTCTTTCAGATCAATATATTTGTTTTCCTTCATTTTAGTTAACCCTAACTTTATTCTCATCTGAATTATAAATAATTTATTTCCGTATAAAATAATACTACCTTTAAAAACTTTTGTTAACATTTGTAGGTTACAGTTTGACAAGAGTTTAGAGTGTAACAAAAGCACAATGTTGTGTTTTATTGCAAGTGTACACAAAAATATAAGTAAACATTAAACACTTTGCAGTTTTAATGATGTCCTGTATGAAAAAATGACGGAGTATGTTTCCACTGTTTGATCGCGCACGAGAGATCTCTCTCGCACGCGCGCAAACACACACACACACACACACACACACACACACACACACACACACACTGACTGTTCATCGCGCCTCTCTCTCGCACACGCGCGCGCGCAGACACACACAATGGGCGCCTCTCTCTCTTTCTCTCTCTCTCTCTCTCTCTCTCTCTCTCTCTCTCTCTCTCTCTCTCTCTCTCTCTCTCTCTCTCTCTCGCGGCTCTCTCTCTCTCTCGCTCTCTCGATCTCTCTCTCTCTCTCGCGCGCGCGCCGTTTTTGTACCGTGTATTCTACGTGCAAATTCGTGCACCGAACCGTGACGCCCGTACCGTTTCGG
>CM070825.1:28045816-28255816 GCA_036326025.1 Chrosomus eos | reverse complement strand
CGTTTCTTCGCCACGGCCAAACCGTTCGAGATATCAAAAATCCCCTGGCAATTTTTCATCCTCAATGTCTTGACTTCATGCTGACTGAGTTTCGTGGCGATTGGTTGAATTCTCTAGGAGTAGTATATCGAATTCCAGGGGCATACGCTTTCAAACAAACCATAATAGCCGACTTCCTGTTGGGCTGGGGTAAAAAGTAAAAGTACAAAGGATATATGAATCGATGAGATCTATATGTGTACCAAGTTTCATATTATTACATGCAAGCGTGTTTGATTTATGGACCAAGTTTTCTGACCCCGTTCCAGGGGGCGCTGTCGAGCCCCCCTCCCACGCCCGGGTACCAGCTTCAGCCCGGCCCTGATGGCCGCGGTTTCTGACCCGTGTGCAAAGTTTCAAGAGTTTTTGAGCATGTTAAGGGCCCCAAAAGTGTGCTAAGAATCTCAAAAGTATCCAAAAAGAATATTAAAGTTTGATGCGTTGTCACGGCAACAGCATCTAAGATATCAACAATCCTTTCACAGGTCTACATCTGGCATGTGTCTACATTATACAGATCAAGTTTGAAGCAAATCGGGTAAAGCCTGTTTGATTTATGGACCAAGTTTTCGGACCCCGTTCCAGGGGGCGCTGTCGAGCCCCCCTGCCACGCCCGGGTACCAGCTTCAGCCCGGCCCTGATGGCCGCGGTTTCTGACCCGTGTGCAAAGTTTCAAGAGTTTTTGAGCATGTTAAGGGCCCCAAAAGTGCGCTAAGAATCTCAAAAGTATCCAAAAAGAATATTAAAGTTTGATGCGTTGTCACGGCAACAGCATCTAAGATATCAACAATCCTTTCACAGGTCTACATCTGGCTTGTGTCTACATTATACACATCAAGTTTGAAGCAAATAGGGTAAAGCGTGTTGGATATATGGACCAAATTGTCAGACCCGTTCAAGGGGGCGCTGTCGAGCCCCCCTGCCACGCCCGGGTACCAGCTTCAGCCTGGCCCTGATGGCCGCGGGTTTTGTCCTGTGTGCAAAGTTTCAAGAGTTTTCGAGCACGTTAAGAACCCCAAAAGTGCCCGAAAGCATAAAAAAGCATGAAAAAGCTTAAAAAAAGGAATATTAATGTTTGATGCATTGCCACAGCAACAGTTTCAAAGATATCAAGAATCCATTCACAGGTCTTCATCTGCCATGTATTTACATTATACAGATGAAGTTTGAAGCAAATCGGGTAAAAATAAGAGGGTGATTTCAAAGCATTTTGAAAGTGACACACTTCCTGCTGCCAGTTGGTGGCGCTATAACTTTGACTCACAATAGTCACATCCATGTGATCGGGCTCTTACAACGAACACACTGCTGAAGTTTCATCAAGATCAGTTAATGTATGCAGTAGTTATGACACACTTCCCGTTTCACGTTTCTCGCCATAATTTCGTTTCCTCGCCACGGCCAAACCGTTCGAGATATCAAAAATCCCCTCGCAAACTTTCATCCTCAATGTCTTGACTTCACGCTGACCGAGTTTCGTGCCGTGTGTTTGAATTCTCTAGGAGGAGTACTTCAAATTCCATTGCATGCGTTTTCCAAACAAGCCTAAATAGCCGACTTCCTGTTGGGCTGGGGTAAAAAGTTAGAGTGCGAAGTATATATGAAACGATGAGATCTACATGTGTACCGAGTTTCATATTATTTCATGCAAGCGTTTTTTATTTATGGACCATGTTTACGGACCCCGTTCCAGGGGGCGCTGTCGAGCCCCCCTGCCACGCCCGGGTACCATCTTCAGCCCGGCCCTGATGGCCGCGGGTTCTGACATGTGTGCAAAGTTTCAGGAGTTTTTGAGCATGTTAAGGCCTCCAAAAGTGTCCAAAAGGTAGTAAAAAAAAAAAAATAATAATAATAATAATAAATATAGCTGCGAGCAGCGATTACGGGCCCAAGCCGGTGGCACCGCAACCCTGGTGCACCAGGGTGGCGGTACCGTCGGCTTTGGCCCTTCATCGCTGCTCGCAGCTATATTTATATATATATATATATATAAAGCCAGTGGCACCGCCAGCCTGGTGCCTTTAGCGTTATTGTGCACGACGTGACACAAAATATCTGCTCGCTATCTGCCGAACCGCTCTGGTAGTTCCGCTTCAGCACTGATGATGTTGTAGAATTAGTGCGCTCTGGTTGGTCTGGATTATTGGGGATTTTTTAATTTATGCAGAAATAAGTTATTTATAATACAGATAGAGAATAAAGTTAGTGTTGATTAAAATGAAAGAAAACAATTATATTGATCTGAAATATAGCACATTAATTGTAAATTTATTTAGGTTCAATTACCAAACATACAATCTTAATTTAATTTAAAGCAAACAATACATTTAAAATATATGGGTTGTATGCACATAAAAAAAAAGAAGATATATCCAAAAAAGACAAGGCCTTAAAGCAGTGGTTCTCAATCTTGGTCCTATGGGTGCCACTGCTCTGCACATTTTATATGTCTCCTTTATCTGACACACCCACTTCAGTTAATAAAGCTCTTTCCTAACGAGCTGATGATCTGAATCAGGTGTGTTAAATGAGGGAGACATACAAACTATGCAGAGCAGTGGCTCCCTAGGACCAGGATTGAGATCCACTGCCTTAAAGGGTTAAACTCTTTTCACTGTAACAGACACACTCTCTCTCACACACACACACACACACACACACACACACACACACACACACACACACACACACACACACACACACACACACACACACACACACGTCAAGTCACTTACATTTTAGATGCAATATTGACGGTTTTTCTGTTTCAGCAGCGAAAATAGTTAAACAAAGATCACAGCAGAACCATTGCTCATCTCACAGCAACATGTTTTTGCATTACTGAATGATTCAGCATTTTGGACAAATTGGTTTACTCAAAGATTCAATTAGGGTTGTGCCGATAGACGATATCATAGTTAAGCCAGCATCGCGACCCCCCCCCCCCCCCCCCATGTTTCCATGGTGACGCGTCATGCTTGGCACGTGATTCACCACAGCCAAAATAGCGCTGTATGACATGTAACGTTAGCGCTTTTATTTATAAATATTAACAAACCTGGTTACCATGTCATCAACTATCTTCTATTCTGATTCTCAAATGTGTGTAAGTGAGTTTGTTTTGTCGTTTAAAAAACAGTTTCTCCCGAAATACATGGCCGGTGAACTGGGAGAAGAATAGAGTTAACTTTATAGTTCCTTACACTGTGTGTCTGATATGAATAAAATCCGTCGGCAAATATATTTGAATGGGTTGTTATTGCTGCTTCCATAGACACCATTGTGTATTTTACAAACTATAAATGTATTGTTTTGCTATAAATTATATGCATTTAAATGTCTGAAACCTAAAATAAACATTATGTGGTTAAAAACACTGAATAGTTGTGATATAATATGACAAGCACTGAACGCGTCTGTCTCTGGCTCAGCGCCAGCCACAGCGCGAAAGCACAGTCTGGATCTGGCTGCTCTGTCACGTGTACATTGTACATCATGTACATTCGCTCCTAGTCGTCAGCTGCTGCAGACTCAGAGCGTGCCGAAATCAAAATGGCTGATGAGATGTAGAGGAAAATATCTCCGCGTTGTGCCTATGCCCCTTAGCTGTTCTAAATCCACTGTAAAACACAGCTTTGCGGGGCTTATTGCTTAAGTGAAAAATTAAAACGTTAGCCCCGCCCCTCCTCCCGATATCATCGTCCATCGCGATGTTTCACTGTACACATCGTCTGATGCCAAATTGGTAGACATCGCAAACCCTAGATTCAATGACCAATCCATACCTGTCTCATTCATGAATGACTCAGTCGTTCGAACGAATCGTTTGAACGAATGAATCAATGACTCGCTCATTAAGACGGTAGCCTGGCGACACCTAGTGACGGTTCAGTGTTATGTTTAAAAGTATCATTCTTTCCAACAATTTTTAATTGACTCATATTTAAAACAATCTCATAACATCTTTTAATGCATTGTTATTTTTCAATGTAAATGATGTAATTTGATCAGCCCTACCTAGGGTAACAGCCATTTATGGCGCTTTTCCACTGCATGGTACGCTCGGTTCGGTACGGTTCGATTCGGCGCGGAACGGTTCGGTTCGGCTTCGCTTTTCCACTGCGTGGTACGACTCGGTACGGGACGGTTCGGTTCGCTAGCTCGGTTGCTTTTCCACTGCAGTTAGTACCCATTCAAAGTGGTGGGACTGATCGTTACACTGTTTGTAGGTCCGGTGATAGCCGTGTGCGGCTAAGAGCTGAGCTAGCTGCTACTTGGAACACTTTTTCATTCTGTTTTGCCCCATCCAGCTCTCGCTGGACCCGCTCCTAGGCAACCAACGAGAGGAACGTCTGCACCTCGACCACGATTCAGCCATTTCCTTTTTAAAGTGTTGATCTCTTCTTTTTTTTCAAGTAAGTAAAACACAGGTGCTACCGTGTTGGCTGTTGTCTACTGGTTATATGACTCTGTATAGCGGGTTTAGTGTCTCGTGTCGCAAATCCAATGACGCTGGTAGTGACGATTCTGTCTGTCTGACCAATCAGTGATCTGCAGTGTTTCACGTCACATTTTAGTACCGGTACGGTACGCTTGGAACCTCAACAGATCAGGTACCATTAAAGCGCGCCGAAGCGCACCGTACCGTACCGTACCATGCAGTGGAAAAGCACCACAAGTGAGCCGTACCGAACCGAACCGTACCGTACCATGCAGTGGAAAAGCGCCAAAGCGTGCCGTACCGAACCGAACCGTACCGTACCATGCAGTGGAAAAGCGCCAATAGTATCTTATTATTCTAAATAATTGAATTTATTGATCAAATTTACAAATTAAAATGAAAGATGAAGCATACATTTAATAAGACTGGACTAGGGGTGCCTTGCAGATATTACAATTATGCACTTTTAAATATACCATTGCCACCCACCGTCAATTTGGTGTGTGTGTGTGTGTGTGTGTGTGTGGGGTGTGTGGTGTGTATGTGTGTGGGTTGGTTTGTGTGGGTTGGTTTATGTGATTTATGAGGACACAAATTTGTATAATGACGTGTATTACACTGGTATTACAACTTATGGGTGGTTTATGAGGACATTTCAAAAGTCCTCATAAATCAAATGGCTTGAAAAACATAAAAAACAATGTTTTATTAAAAAAAATTAAATGCAGCATGTCTGTTATATGCCTTTACTTTATTAAAAAAACGTATTTAAAAAATACAAGGCTTAAGACATTTATTTCCTTTTTTAATGAAGGCCAAACCCCACTCCCCCTCCCCTCCCCACACTCACAGACACACACACACAGAGAGCAGGCACATAGCCCCACTCCCCCTCCCCCTCCCCACACTCACAGACACACACACACAGAGAGCAGTCACAGAGACGTAGGCTCAGAGAGAAATGACCATATTCAAACCAAAATATCTGACTTCCTCTTGGTTATTGCTAATGACTGTAAATTAGAAAGTTGTCTGGCTGGAGGAGAACTATATAAATACAGATTTTTGTAACTCTAGATGAAACTAACCCGCCCACTTTTGTCAAAAGGTGGCGCTACTGAGTCCCTGCACCACGCCCATTTCTGAAACTATGCACATGTCACCTGGCTAATAAATATGATCTGTCTGTCGAGTTTCATGCAATTTTAAGCAATTTCAGGCATGCTAAGAGTCTCAAAAGCATCCAAAAAGAATATTAAAGTTTGATGGATTGCCACAGCAACAGTTTCAAAGATATCAATAATCCATTCACAGGTCTTCATCTGCCGTGTATTTACATTATACAGATGAAGTTTGAAGCAAATCGGGTAAAAATAAGAGGGTGATTTCAAAGCATTTTGAAAGTGACACACTTCCTGCTGCCAGTTGGTGGCGCTATAACTTTGACTCACAATAGTCACATCCATGTGATCGGGCTCTTACAACGAACACACTGCTGAAGTTTCATCAAGATTAGTTAATGTATGCCGTAGTTATGACACACTTCCCGTTTCACGTTTCTCGCCATAATTTCGTTTCCTCGCCACGCCCAAACCGTTCGAGATATCAAAAATCCCCTCGCAAACTTTCATCCTCAATGTCTTGACTTCACGCTGACCGAGTTTCGTGCCGTGTGTTTGAATTCTCTAGGAGGAGTGTTTCACATTCCTTTGCATGCGTTTTCCAAACAAGCCTAAATAGCCGACTTCCTGTTGGGCTGGGGTAAAAAGTTAGAGTGCGAAGTATATATGAAACGATGAGATCTACATGTGTACCGAGTTTCATATTATTACATGCAAGCGTGTTTGATTTATGGACCATGTTTTCGGACCCCGTTCCAGGGGGCGCTGTCGAGCCCCCCTGCCACGCCCGGGTACCATCTTCAGCCCGGCCCTGATGGCCGCAGGTTCTGACATGTGTGCAAAGTTTCAGGAGTTTTTGAGCATGTTAAGGCCTCCAAAAGTGTCCAAAAGGTAGTAAAAAAAAATTAGAAGGAAGAAGAAGAAGAAGAAGAAGAAATATAGCTGCGAGCAGCGATTACGGGCCCAAGCCGGTGGCACCGCAACCCTGGTGCACCAGGGTGGCGGTACCGCCGGCTTTGGCCCTTCATCGCTGCTCGCAGCTATATTTATATATATTATATATATATATATATATATAATATATATATATATATATATATATATATATATATATATATATATATATATATATATATTTAAAGCCAGTGGCACCGCCAGCCTGGTGCCTTTTGCGTTATTGTGCACGACGTGACACAAAATATCTGCTCGCTATCTGCCGAACGGCTCTGGTAGTTCCGCTTCAGCACTGATGATGTTGTAGAATTAGTGCGCTCTGGTTGGTCTGGATTATTGGGGATTTTTTAATTTATGCAGAAATAAGTTATTTATAATACAGATAGAGAATAAAGTTAGTGTTGATTAAAATGAAAGAAAACAATTATATTGATCTGAAATATAGCACATTAATTTTACATTTATTTAGGTTCAATTACCAAACATACAATCTTAATTTAATTTAAAGCAAACAATACATTTAAAATATATGGGTTGTATGCACATAAAAAAAAAAGAAGATATATCCAAAAAAGACAAGGCCTTAAAGCAGTGGTTCTCAATCTTGGTCCTATGGGTGCCACTGCTCTGCACATTTTATATGTCTCCTTTATCTGACACACCCACTTCAGTTAATAAAGCTCTTTCCTAACGAGCTGATGATCTGAATCAGGTGTGTTAAATGAGGGAGACATACAAACTATGCAGAGCAGTGGCTCCCTAGGACCAGGATTGAGAACCACTGCCTTAAAGGGTTAAACTCTTTTCACTGTAACAGACACACTCTCTCTCACACACACACACACACACACACACACACACACACACACACACACACACACACACACACACACACACACACACACACACACGTCAAGTCACTTACATTTTAGATGCAATATTGACGGTTTTTCTGTTTCAGCAGCGAAAATAGTTAAACAAAGATCACAGCAGAACCATTGCGCATCTCACAGCAACATGTTTTCTCATTACTGAATGATTCAGCATTTTGGACAAATTGGTTTACTCAAAGATTCAATTAGGGTTGTGCCGATAGACGATATCATAGTTAAGCCAGCATCGCGACCCCCCCCCCCCCCCCATGTTTCCATGGTGACGCGTCATGCTTGGCACGTGATTCACCACAGCCAAAATAGCGCTGTGTGACATGTAACGTTAGCGCTTTTATTTATAAATATTAACAAACCTGGTTACCATGTCATCAACTATCTTCTATTCTGATTCTCAAATGTGTGTAAGTGAGTTTGTTTTGTCGTTTAAAAAACAGTTTCTCCCGAAATACATGGCCGGTGAACTGGGAGAAGAATAGAGTTAACTTTATACTTACACTGTGTGTCTGATATGAATAAAATCCGTCGGCAAATATATTTGAATGGGTTGTTATTGCTGCTTCCATAGACACCATTGTGTATTTTACAAACTATAAATGTATTGTTTTGCTATAAATTATATGCATTTAAATGTCTGAAACCTAAAATAAACATTATGTGGTTAAAAACACTGAATAGTTGTGATATAATATGACAAGCACTGAACGCGTCTGTCTCTGGCTCAGCGCCAGCCAGAGCGCGAAAGCACAGTCTGGATCTGGCTGCTCTGTCACGTGTACATTGTACATCATGTACATTCGCTCCTAGTGGTCAGCTGCTGCAGACTCAGAGCGTGCCGAAATCAAAATGGCTGATGAGATGTAGAGGAAAATATCTCCGCGTTGTGCCTACGCCCCTTAGCTGTTCTAAATCCACTGTAAAACACGGCTTTGCGGGGCTTATTGCTTAAGTGAAAAATTAAAACGTTAGCCCCGCCCCTCCTCCCGATATCATCGTCCATCGCGATGTTTCACTGTACACATCGTCTGATGCCAAATTGGTAGACATCGCAAACCCTAGATTCAATGACCAATCCATACCTGTCTCATTCATGAATGACTCAGTCGTTCGAACGAATCGTTTGAACGAATGAATCAATGACTCGCTCATTAAGACGGTAGCCTGGCGACACCTAGTGACGGTTCAGTGTTATGTTTAAAAGTATCATTCTTTCCAACGATTTTTAATTGACTCATATTTAAAACAATCTCATAACATCTTTTAATGCATTGTTATTTTTCAATGTAAATGATGTAATTTGATCAGCCCTACCTAGGGTAACAGCCATATAGTATCTTATTATTCTAAATAATTGAATTTATTGATCAAATTTACAAATTAAAATGAAAGATGAAGCATACATTTAATAAGACTGGACTAGGGGTGCCTTGCAGATATTACAATTATGCACTTTTAAATATACCATTGCCACCCACCGTCAATTTGGTGTGTGTGTGTGTGTGTGTGTGTGTGTGTGTGTGTGGGTTGGTTTGTGTGGGTTGGTTTATGTGATTTATGAGGACACAAATTTGTATAATGACGTGTATTACACTGGTATTACAACTTATGGGTGGTTTATGAGGACATTTCAAAAGTCCTCATAAATCAAATGGATTGAAAAACATAAAAAACAATGTTTTATTAAAAAAATTTAAATGCAGCATGTCTGTTATATGCCTTTACTTTATTAAAAAAACGTATTTAAAAAATACAAGGCTTAAGACATTTATTTCCTTTTTTAATGAAGGCCAAACCACACAGCAGTGAAATGGTTAATCTAGCCCCACTCCCCCTCCCCCTCCCCCTCCCCACACTCACAGACACACACACAGAGAGCAGGCGCATAGCCCCACTCCCCCTCCCCCTTCCCACACTCACAGACACACACACACAGAGAGCAGTCACAGAGACGTAGGCTCAGAGAGAAATGACCATATTCAAACCAAAATATCTGACTTCCTCTTGGTTATTGCTAATGACTGTAAATTAGAAAGTTGTCTGGCTGGAGGAGAACTATATAAATACAGATTTTTGTAACTCTAGATGAAACTAACCCGCCCACTTTTGTCAAAAGGTGGCGCTACTGAGTCCCTGCACCACGCCCATTTCTGAAACTATGCACATGTCACCTGGCTAATAAATATGATCTGTCTGTCGAGTTTCATGCAATTTTAAGCAATTTCAGGCATGCTAAGAGTCTCAAAAGCATCCAAAAAGAATATTAAAGTTTGATGGATTGCCACAGCAACAGTTTCAAAGATATCAAGAATCCATTCACAGGTCTTCATCTGCCGTGTATTTACATTATACAGATGAAGTTTGAAGCAAATCGGGTAAAAATAAGAGGGTGATTTCAAAGCATTTTGAAAGTGACACACTTCCTGCTGCCAGTTGGTGGCGCTATAACTTTGACTCACAATAGTCACATCCATGTGATCGGGCTCTTACAACGAACACACTGCTGAAGTTTCATCAAGATTAGTTAATGTATGCAGTAGTTATGACACACTTCCCGTTTCACGTTTCTCGCCATAATTTCGTTTCCTCGCCACGGCCAAACCGTTCGAGATATCAAAAATCCCCTCGCAAACTTTCATCCTCAATGTCTTGACTTCACACTGACCGAGTTTCGTGCCGTGTGTTTGAATTCTCTAGGAGGAGTACTTCACATTCCATTGCATGCGTTTTCCAAACAAGCCTAAATAGCCGACTTCCTGTTGGGCTGGGGTAAAAAGTTAGAGTGCGAAGTATATATGAAACGATGAGATCTACATGTGTACCGAGTTTCATATTATTACATGCAAGCGTGTTTGATTTATGGACCATGTTTTCGGACCCCGTTCCAGGGGGCGCTGTCGAGCCCCCCTGCCACGCCCGGGTACCATCTTCAGCCCGGCCCTGATGGCCGCGGGTTCTGACATGTGTGCAAAGTTTCAGGAGTTTTTGAGCATGTTAAGGCCTCCAAAAGTGTCCAAAAGGTAGTAAAAAAATAATTAGAAGAAGAAGAAGAAGAAGAAGAATAATAAATAATCCTTAGGAAAACAATAGGGCCTTCGCCCTTAGGGCTTGGGCCCTAATTATAAATAATCCTTAGGAAAACAATAGGGCCTTCGCCCTTTGGGCTTGGGCCCTAAATATAGCTGCGAGCAGCGATTACGGGCCCAAGCCGGTGGCACCGCAACCCTGGTGCACCAGGGTGGCGCTACCGTCGGCTTTGGCCCTTCATCGCTGCTCGCAGCTATATTTATATATATATATATATATATATTAGGGATGCACCGATACCGATACCAGTATCGGTATCGGGCCCGATACTGAGCTCATGTACTTGTACTCGTACTCGTAAAAATGCCCCGATACCAACAACCGATACCAGGCAGCATGTGTACAGTGTCAGAAATTATAATGGGGATAAAAAAAGAAGGCTGTATATGAAATAAATGTATCTTATCAGTGGAATATTAAACAGAATATATTAACGCGTCGTCTATTTAACTATATGGTGCGCAAGCTGATAAGAGAAAAACACGGAGAGGATTGAGCGCGCTACGACACAGACGCGCGAGCTGGTCGAGCGCAACCCTTTTTCACAGACGTCAGTGGAAAGTTTGTAGTTCAGTCGGATGTCAATGGCAAATCAAGTAAAACGAGGCATGTAGCTTATTATTAACGTTAACTGACGAGAGAGAGAGAGAGAGAGAGAGAGAGAGAGAGAGAGAGAGAGCACTTCTGTTGAATGCTGTTGATTGCGGATCATTCACTCAGCACGTGTTATTTGGATTAAAACTAAATCGTATATGTAAGTAAAACATGAACTGTTACCTCGCTTATGTTTAACGAGTGGTTGCCTACATTATTACAGGACATTTGCAGGTCAAGAATTTCCATGAACTTCAAACATCCACAGCGCGCGCCCCGAAAACCACCAGACAGCGCGCGAATACTGAATGGAAGTCTTTCACGCATTGCGCTTGTACGGACGAATTCACACAAATCTATGTAAAAACACATTGGCGAGTATCCTAGTAAAAGTCTGTTATATATCTCAAGTGAACGTAGACAGTATAATTCAAATGGCGTCAGTGCGTTCGGCCTTAAAGGGGCGGCACTTTAATAAATCTGCTGCTGTGTTTTAATGTTAATCAAACAAAGGACAAATAAATTACTCTCTGCTCTTGGCTAAATAGGCTACCTCTATCAACTTTACAAAAAGATCCATATATATTTAATTTATGCAGTAATAAATATGCAGTGCATGAAATATATATTTGTTGAACTAATTAAGTTTAAATTTATTAAACAACTAATATGATTGATATTATTTTGGTTTCTCTACCAATACATTTAAAAATTACAAATGCATGAATTGAAAATTAACTGAAAATTAAAAATACAGTTATCGGTTACCGTATCGGTATCGGCGAGTACCAAAAATGAAAGTATCGGTATCGGACTCGGTCTGGAAAAAGTGGTATCGGTGCATCCCTAATATATATATATATATATATATATATATATATATATATATATATATATATATATATATATATATATATTAGGGGTGCAACGGTACAGATAGCCCACGGTACGGTCCGTACCTCGGTTTTTTGGCCACGGTCTCGGTTCGGTTTCGGTACATGTTTTGTGCAGAAAGAGACTGCTATTTCATCCTGCTATTTACTTTACAGTAAACTTCTTATATCGTATATTAATGACCGTTAAAGCAAGACTATGTAAACAAAAACACACAGCCACTGTACAAAATTGTGGCAATTATAGGATAACGGACACAGCAATGCATAATGTTCCATAAGATCATCATGTTTGTAGCATGATCCAGGGGATTAAAACGTACAAAATATATTTCAGGCCAAGTGGAGTTGGTAACTAATAATAGTAGTAAATGTGTAAAGTTGCATAAAATGGAAATATTCTATAATGCAAGAAAAAACTACCTCAAAAAACTGTTATCTGTGCTGTTGTCCAGTAACTCCCGTTGGAATATTCATCCCAAAATGGCGGCCGCGCTCCCGAAGCGCCACCTAGTGGCTGTTACCAGAAAAGCATCAGAGTTTCGCCTCTTGTGCCTCTTTGCTTTAAGCCAGCATCGCGATCCCCCCCCCCCCCCCCCCATGTTTCCATGGTGACGCGTCATGCTTGGCACGTGATTCACCACAGCCAAAATAGACATGTAACGTTAGCGCTTTTATTTATAAATATTAACAAACCTGGTTACCATGTCATTAACTATCTTCTATTCTGATTCTCAAATGTGTGTAAGTGAGTTTGTTTTGTCGTTTAAAAAACAGTTTCTCCCGAAATACATGGCCGGTGAACTGGGAGAAGAATAGAGTTAACTTTATAGTTCCTTACACTGTGTGTCTGATATGAATAAAATCCGTCGGCAAATATGTTTGAATGGGTTGTTATGGCTGCTTCCATAGACACCATTGTGTATTTTACAAACTATAAATGTATTGTTTTGCTATAAGTTATATGCATTTAAATGTCTGAAACCTAAAATAAACATTATGTGGTTAAAAACACTGAATAGTTGTGATATAATATGACAAGCACTGAACGCGTCTGTCTCTGGCTCAGCGCCAGCCACAGCGCGAAAGCACAGTCTGGATCTGGCTGCTCTGTCACGTGTACATTGTACATCATGTACATTCGCTCCTAGTGGTCAGCTGCTGCAGACTCAGAGCGTGCCGAAATCAAAATTGCTGATGAGATGTAGAGGAAAATATCTCCGCGTTGTGCATACGCCCCTTAGCTGTTCTAAATCCACTGTAAAACACGGCTTTGCGGGGCTTATTGCTTAAGTGAAAAATTAAAACGTTAGCCCCGACCCTCCTCCGATATCATCGTCCATCGCGATGTTTCACTGTACACATCGTCTGATGCCAAATTGGTAGACATCGCAAACCCTAGATTCAATGACCAATCCATACCTGTCTCATTCATGAATGACTCAGTCGTTCGAACGAATCGTTTGAACGAATGAATCAATGACTCGCTCATTAAGACGGTAGCCTGGCGACACCTAGTGACGGTTCAGTGTTATGTTTAAAAGTATCATTCTTTCCAACGATTTTTAATTGACTCATATTTAAAACAATCTCATAACATCATTTAATGCATTGTTATTTTTCAATGTAAATGATGTAATTTGATCAGCCCTACCTAGGGTAACAGCCATATAGTATCTTATTATTCTAAATAATTGAATTTATTGATCAAATTTACAAATTAAAATGAAAGATGAAGCATACATTTAATAAGATTGGACTAGGGGTGCCTTGCAGATATTACAATTATGCACTTTTAAATATACTATTGCCACCCACCGTCAATTTGGTGTGTGTGTGTGTGTGTGTGTGTGTGTGTGTGTGTGTGTGTGTGTGTGTGTGTGTGTGTGTGTGTGTGTGTGTGTGTGTGTGTGTGTGTGTGTGTGTGTGTGTGCGTGTGTGTGTGTGTGTGTGTGTGTGTGTGTGTGTGTGTGTGTGTGTGGGGGTTGGTTTGTGTGGGTTGGTTTATGTGATTTATGAGGACACAAATTTGTATAATGACGTGTATTACACTGGTATTACAACTTATGGGTGGTTTATGAGGACATTTCAAAAGTCCTCATAAATCAAATGACTTGAAAAACATAAAAAACAATGTTTTATTAACCCTCTAAGACCGATGGGAGCGTCGGCGCTCCCGTTTGCGTGTGTCTGTTTAAAAGCCTATAGAAACTGAAACCAAATGGCTAGCTCAATCATTCTTTTTGCATACAAAACCAGAGATGTAACATGTTCAGATCAAGCCTCCAACATGCCCATGTTGCGTTGTTTTCACCCTCTAATCAGTCTGTACAAACTGCGTAATATTCGTTTACAAAAAACAACAACACAAAAATGCTTTGCACGTCTTTCCACACATGTTCTGTAGATCTGCGATTGATATTTACGTCTTCCGATGACTCATTGACGTATCACGTTCTGTGCACTATGACCCCCGGGTGTGTCACGTGTTGTGACGTCACACGCTGCGTCATTTGACCATGCGTTTGACTCCCGTTTGACTCCCATTTGCTATATGTTCCTTATATCGTTATTGTCTTTTTACCATCGCTTTATTTTATTATTTCTTTCTCCTTTAGACGTTCACAAATACAAGGACATTCACACACACACACACACACACGCGCGAGCGCGGGCGCGCGCACGCACGCAGCGTTAGGTCTAAACGAAAGTACACGCCTTTTTTTTGAATGAGTGTAAAAATGAGTGTATCTTAAAAACTAATTTATGTAAACAGTTCAAATCAATTCTGTATAGTTTTAAATTGATTTGTGCACGTTTTTCTCATTGACAAGTTTGAAGTTGACATTTATTAATTTTTTGTATTGAAGAAAATACGTAAAAAAAAATAATAATATTTTTTTTTTCTTTTTGTTTATTGCACTTTTGAGATATTTATATAGTTACTATTGATTTATTACAAACATAGCCTTCAAACTGGGAGAGTAAGGATTATTTTGATGTATGGCATATGAAAATGCTCAAAAAAATGACAGCACAGCATGTAAAAATACAAAGATATGCTCTGGTGGAATTGTTCTATGGCAGGTCATAAAGGGTTAAAAAAATTTAAATGCAGCATGTCTGTTATATGCCTTTATTAAAAAAACGTATTTAAAAAATACAAGGCTTAAGACATTTATTTTCTTTTTTAATGAAGGCCAAACCACACAGCAGTGAAATGGTTAATCTAGCCCCACTCCCCCTCCCCCTCCCCACACTCACAGACACACACACACAGACAGCAAGCACAGAGACGTAGGCTCAGAGAGAAATGACCATATTCAAACCAAAATATCTGACTCCCTCTTGGTTGTTATTTGTCAAAAGGTGGCGCTACTGAGTCCCTGCACCACGCCCGTTTCTGAAACTATGCACATGTCACCTGGCTAATAAATGTGATCTGTCTGTCGAGTTTCATGCAATTTTAAGCAATTTCAGGCATGCTAAGAGTCTCAAAAGCATCCAAAAAGAATATTAAAGTTTGATGGATTGCCACAGCAACAGTTTCAAAGATATCAAGAATCCATTCACAGGTCTTCATCTGCCGTGTATTTACATTATACAAATGAAGTTTGAAGCAAATCGGGTAAAAATAAGAGGGTGATTTCAAAGCATTTTGAAAGTGACACACTTCCTGCTGCCAGTTGGTGGCGCTATAACTTTGACTCACAATAGTCACATCCATATGATCGGGCTCTTACAACGAACACACTGCTGAAGTTTCATCAAGATCAGTTAATGTATGCTGAAGTTATGACACACTTCCTGTTTCACGTTTCTCGCCATAATTTTGTTTCCTCGCCACGGCCAAACCGTTCGAGATATCAAAAATCCCCTCGCAAACTTTCATCCTCAATGTCTTGACTTCACGCTGACCGAGTTTCGTGCCGTGTGTTTGAATTCTCTAGGAGGAGTACTTCAAATTCCTTTGCGTGTGTTTTACCAACAACCCTAAATAGCCCACTTCCTGTTGGGCTGGGGTAAAAGTAAGAGTGTGAAGTATATATGAAACGATGAGATCTACATGTGTACCGAGTTTCATATTATTACATGCAAGCGTGTTTGATTTATGGACCATGTTTTCGGACCCCGTTCCAGGGGGCGCTGTCGAGCCCCCCTGCCACGCCCGGGTACCATCTTCAGCCCGGCCCTGATGGCCGCGGGTTCTGACATGTGTGCAAAGTTTCAGGAGTTTTTGAGCATGTTAAGGCCTCCAAAAGTGTCCAAAAGGTAGTAAAAAAATAATAATAATAATAATAATAAATAATCCTTAGGAAAACAATAGGGCCTTCGCCCTTTGGGCTTGGGCCCTAATAATAATAAATAATCCTTAGGAAAACAATAGGGCCTTCGCCCTTTGGGCTTGGGCCCTAATAATAATAATAATAAATATAGCTGCGAGCAGCGATTACGGGCCCAAGCCGGTGGCACCGCAACCCTGGTGCACCAGGGTGGCGGTACCGCCGGCTTTGGCCCTTCATCGCTGCTCGCAGCTATATTTATTTATATATATATATATATATATATATATATATATATATATATATATATATATATATATATATATAAAGCCGGTGGCATCGCCACCCTGGTGCCTTTAGGGTTATTGTGCACGACGTGACACAAAATATCTGCTCGCTATCTGCCGAACGGCTCTGTTAGTCCCGCTTCAGCACTGATGATGTTGTAGAAATAGTGTGCTCTGGTTGGTCTGGATTATTCGGGATTTTTTATTTTATACAGAAATAAGTTATTTATAATTCAGATGAGAATAAAGTTAGTGTTGATTAAAATGAAGGAAAACAAATATATTGATCTGAAATATAGCACATTCATTTTACATTTATTTAGGTTCAATTACCAAACATACAATCTTAATTTAATTTAAAGCAAACTATACATTAAAAATACATGGGTTGTATGCACATTTTTTTTTTATAAAAAATATATATATATCCAAAAAGACAAGGCTTAAAAACTCTTGTCACTGTAACAGACACAATCTCTCTCTCTCACACACACACACACACACACACACACACACACACACACACACACACACACACACGTCAAGTCACTTTTTAGATGCAATATTGAATAAGCAGAAAAATCTGATTTTCTGCTCTGAAAATATAAATAAGCATACAAATTGAATAAGCACTTTGAATATTCTAAACAGAATAAGCATTAGTCACTAATGAATAAGTACTAGTACTTAATGGAATAGATACTAATATCTAAAAAATAAGTACTAGTAGCATGAAAATAGAGACTAGTATGTTAAAATGATTAAATGTTAAATCGGCTTGCCATATTGGCTCAGAGAGAGAGAGAGAGAAAATGACATTTTAGATAATAGTACCTATTAATAGATACTAGTATTTATTAAATAAATACTAGTTCTAAGTCATTACATACTAGTACCTATTAAATAGATACCAGTACTTATTCATTAGCTACTAATACGTATTCAAAAGAATATCTAAAGAATAAGCACTACTATCTAAAGAATAGGCACTAGTACTAAAGAATAAGCACTAGTCGCTAATGAATAAGTACTATTACTTAATGGAATAGATACTAGTATCTAAAAAATAAGTACTAGTAGCATGAAAAAAGAGACTAGTAGGTTAAAATGATTAAATGTTAAAACGGCTTGCCATATTGACTCAGAGGATCAAAAGCATCAAACAAGAATATTCAAGTTTGATGCGTTGCCACTGCAACAGTTTCAAAGATATCAAGAATCCCTTCACAGGTCTTCATCTGCAGTGTATTTACATTATACAGATGAAGTTTGAAGCAAATCGGGTAAAAATAAGAGGGTGATTTCAAAGCCTTTAGAAAGTGACACACTTCCTGCTGCCAGTTGGTGGCGCTATAACTTTGACTCACAATAGTCACATCCATGTGATCGGACTCTTACAGCGAACACACTGCTGAAGTTTCATCAAGATCAGTTAATGTATGCTGAAGTTATAACACACTTCCTGTTTCCATTATTCGCCATAAATTCGTTTCCTCGCCACGGCCAAACCGTTTGAGATATCAAAAATCCCCTGGCAATTTTTCATCCTCAATGTCTTGACTTCGTGCACACCGAGTTTCGTGGCGATTGGTTGAATTCTCTAGGATTAGTATATCGAATTCCAGGGGCATACGCTTCCAAACAAACGATAAAAGCCGACTTCCTGTTGGGCTGGGGTAAAAAGTAAAAGTACAAAGGATATATGAACCGATGAGATCTATATGTGTAGCGAGTTTCATATTATTACATGCAAGCGTGTTTGATTTATGGACCAAGTTTTCGGACCCCGTTCCAGGGGGCGCTGTCGAGCCCCCCTGCCACGCCCGGGTACCAGCTTCAGCCCGGCCCTGATGGCCGCGGTTTCTGACCCGTGTGCAAAGTTTCAAGAGTTTTTGAGCATGTTAAGGGCCCCAAAAGTGCGCTAAGAATCTCAAAAGTATCCAAAAAGAATATTAAAGTTTGATGCGTTGTCACGGCAACAGCATCTAAGATATCAACAATCCTTTCACAGGTCTACATCTGGCGTGTGTCTACATTATACACATCAAGTTTGAAGCAAATCGGGTAAAGCCTGTTTGATTTATGGACCAAGTTTTCGGACCCCGTTCCAGGGGGCGCTGTCGAGCCCCCCTGCCACGCCCGGGTACCAGCTTCAGCCCGGCCCTGATGGCCGCGGTTTCTGACCCGTGTGCAAAGTTTCAAGAGTTTTTGAGCATGTTAAGGGCCCCAAAAGTGCGCTAAGAATCTCAAAAGTATCCAAAAAGAATATTAAAGTTTGATCGTTGTCACGGCAACAGCATCTAAGATATCAACAATCCTTTCACAGGTCTACATCTGGCTTGTGTCTACATTATACACATCAAGTTTGAAGCAAATAGGGTAAAGCGTGTTGGATATATGGACCAAATTGTCGGACCCGTTCAAGGGGGCGCTGTCGAGCCCCCCTGCCACGCCCGGGTACCAGCTTCAGCCTGGCCCTGATGGCCGCGGGTTTTGTCCTGTGTGCAAAGTTTCAAGAGTTTTCGAGCACGTTAAGAACCCCAAAAGTGCCCGAAAGCATAAAAAAGCATGAAAAAGCTTAAAAAAAGGAATATTAATGTTTGATGCATTGCCATGGCAACAGTGTCTAAGATATCAATAATCCTTTCACAGGTCTACATCTGGCATGTGTCTACATTATGCACATGAAGTTTGAAGCAAATCGGGTAAAAATAAGAGGGTGATTTAAAAGCATTTTGGAAGTGACACACTTCCTGCTGCCAGTTGGTGGCGCTATAACTTTGACTCACAATAGTCACATCCATGTGATCGGGCTCTTACAACGAACACACTGCTGAAGTTTCATCAAGATTAGTTAATGTATGCAGTAGTTATAACACACTTCCTGTTTCACGTTTCTCGCCATAATTTCGTTTCCTCGCCACGGCCAAACCGTTCGAGATATCAAAAATCCCCTGGCAATTTTTCATCCTCAGTGTCTTGACTTCATGCACACCGAGTTTCGTGCCGTGTGTTTGAATTCTCTAGGAGGAGTGTTTCACATTCCATTGCATGCGTTTTCCAAACAACCCTTAATAGCCGACTTCCTGTTGGGCTGGGGTAAAAAGTTAGAGTGCGAAGTATATATGAAACGATGAGATCTACATGTGTACCGAGTTTCATATTATTACATGCAAGCGTGTTTGATTTATGGACCATGTTTTCGGACCCCGTTCCAGGGGGCGCTGTCGAGCCCCCCTGCCACGCCCGGGTACCATCTTCAGCCCGGCCCTGATGGCCGCGGGTTCTGACATGTGTGCAAAGTTTCAGGAGTTTTTGAGCATGTTAAGGCCTCCAAAAGTGTCCAAAAGGTAGAAGAAAAATAATAATAATAATAATAATAATAATAATAATAATAATAAATAATCCTTAGGAAAACAATAGGGCCTTCGCCCTTTGGGCTTGGGCCCTAATAAATAATCCTTAGGAAAACAATAGGGCCTTCGCCCTTTGGGCTTGGGCCCTAATAAATAATCCTTAGGAAAACAATAGGGCCTTCGCCCTTAGGGCTTGGGCCCTAATAAATAATCCTTAGGAAAACAATAGGGCCTTCGCCCTTTGGGCTTGGGCCCTAATAAGTGAGAGGTCCCATAAAAAAATGAGAGATTTACAACAGTATGAATAAAAAAGTGCCAGTGAAAAAAAAAAATAATAATAAGTGGGGTACGGGTAAAATTAAATTCTCCTTTTTTTTCGTTCTACCGAAAATGTGCTGGGAGCCCACTGTTGCTATAGTAACGAACTACACTTTTACGTTCATCTGATTGACAGATAAATATTGCGATCTTATTTCACTGTTTCACTCGTTTAACTATGTTGTTAAAGAGGGCGAGATTTACCATGTAATTGAACTGTGTGCATGTATTTTAGACACTTACATTTTTCTTGCTCCATCAGTGCAATATCTGCGTCCATGTTATGAGCCGAGTTTTTCATTTACTTCGACTGCTCAGTGCTCTGGTATTATCAATGGGATGACCCATTTCAGGAGTTGCCATAATTAAAATTTAAAATCAGAATATGAGCATATTCACGGAATTGTAACGTAAGCGATACTGATTCAAAACATGAGTGTCCCGCCCTCCAGGTGAACTGGAGGTATTGATTGGTTTTGCACCTGAGTCAGACCTCTCTGTTATTGGCTGAAGCGCCCCAGATCTGACTGTTATGGGCTACTTGCACAAAGCAACCTGACGTCATATCCGCAACGGGTAAATACGGCTCGCTCTCTTCCGGTTTGAAGGCGTACATACACAATGTAGACATTTTCCGCCTAATACTAGAAAACAGTACAACATTATAACACGCATATTCTGTCAGCCCGGGGTTGTTTATTAGCCTAATGTAAGCTAGCAAACTAACGTAAGCCATAAAGTTTGAGATATATAGACTTACCTTCATATCCGTGGTGGATATATGAGGAGGCATACATTTTAAAGCCCTTCTCTCTAATTTGCTGGTAGGTGATTTGGAGGAGGACTTACAAAGGCGATATACGTCCGTTATTGTAAGTTTCGGCAACTCTTGTAAACATCTCATCTCATAGTGTAGAATAGCGCCGGAAAAGACGAGGCCGCATTTCCGGTAAGGAAGTAGTTACGTGCAAGGAGCTCATTGGCTGAAGCGCAGGGCTCCACCATAGTTTGAAAAGTGTCTGTCAAATGTCAGCTTTCCCTGTTGCTCCGTCGGCACCTTTGTCAAAGTACTTTGTACTTTTGGTGAAAAAAATGTAGCGAAGTTGAATCCTTTCTTTTTATTCTACTCAAGTAAGAGTAAAAGCAAAGAATGTATATTTACAAGAAGTGAAAGCCAATAGAACGTTCCATTGCAACACCAGCGCCCAGCAGCAGCGCTACGCTTCCGCCATTTTGGGTGAAAGCCACTCGGCAGTCATATATTATACATTTATTTAGCCCAGTGCAGAGGTCATTTTTAGGTTGAAATAATTATGTAAAAAGAGGAGGCAGCGCCAGAATTTTTAACGCAGGTGCCGAGGGGGTGCTGGATCATTGACAGGGGGAGCTGCGCACTTATAGCCTATATTGTATACTATTATTAAATGAGCAAAACTTCAATATTTAATATTCAATAATTTTAATTATCATAACTAAAGTTTTAATTTTACTAAATTGAATAAGCACAACATTCAGCATTCAATCAAATATATTTAAAGATGTATTATTTATAATGTTATTTCAACATAATATCTCATTATTTCAACATATGTGAGTGTGCAACATAATCAGAGAGTAGCCTATTTCTTTTCGTTTGGAATAGTTTCGTTTAAATATTTAGTTGCAAGCTTTCTATATTTCTCATGTCTGAGGCATATTTCGGTTAATTTATGATGAGATTCGCTCAAGTTCACGACGAGCGCCGGCGCCGGATGTCATGATTATGTATGTCTGCTATATTTGCTTATTTTTTTAAATCCAGCCGATTAAATAAAAAAAAAAAATAAGATACAATTTATACAAAACAAAATTAATTTTAAAGAAAGGCTTTCTACAAAACACAGCGTAGGCTAATGAGTCAAAATCATGTGAGCCACTTAATGTCTCCCGATATCATATCCTACTCATGCTGTTCACTTTTCATAATCAACATGGGGAAAAACACATTATAATATTTGAACAAATATGAAACTAAATGCGCTTATTTAATTTAATTTAAAAAACTACCTCAAAAAACTGTTATCTGTGCTGTTGTCCAGTAACTCCCGTTGGAATCTTCACACCAAAATGGCGGCCGCGCTCCCGAAGCGCCACCTAGTGGCTGTTACCAGAAAAGCATCAGAGTTTCGCCTCTTGTGCTTCTATACTCTTTGGTAAAAGTACCACAATTTAATTATACTCAACAAAGTAAAAATATTTGAAAAATCTACTCATGTACTGTAGCGAAAGTATTTGCAATTAGTTACTTTCCACCACATATATATAGTGTGTGTGTGTGTGTGTGTGTGTGTGTGTGTGTGTGTGTGTGTGTGTGTGTGTGTGTGTGTGTGTGTGTGTGTGTGTGTGTGTGTGTGTGTGTGTGTGTGTGTGTGCTTGTTTTTGTGATATATGAGGACACAAATGTGTATAATGACATGGGTATTACACTGGTATTACAACTTACACGTGAAATATGAGGACATTGCATGCGTCCTCATATTTCAAACAGCTTAAAAAACATAAAAAACAATGTTTTTTTTTTAAATGTTAAAATCCAGCATGTCTCCTGTAAGGGGTAGGTTTAGGGACAGGGGCAGTGTAGGGGGATAGAATATATAGTTTGTCCAGTATAAAAACCATTACGCCAAACGTGTGTGGTGTGTGTGTGTGTGTGTGGTGTGTGTGTGTGTGTGTGTGTGTGTGTTGTGTGTGTGTGTGTGTGTGTGTGTGTGTGTGTGTGTGTGTGTGTGTGTGTTTTAATGGCTTTATATTATTTTATAAAAAGGTTAGTTCCAATCCTTGATTCTGAATTTCTGATTGGTCAATAGCTGTGTTTTATTCACGATAAAACACGGCTAGACGCTTTACCAGAGACAATTTGCCTTTACTCAATGGTTCTATGTATCACTACACAGCAACCACCCATAGCACTTGTTTAATCCGATTTGATCTCATTGATATTGTTCATTTCAGCTAGAGTAGAGTATTGTGAGAGATCGAGTAAGCGGGTGTACCTGCATTTACAGTAGACACAGCATTTTCCTTAAGGTCAGTCCTATATTCATAATACAAAAATCCGTTTGAATGTCCTTTTAACAGTTAGCTGCTATGGGGTTTTCCGTTCCTGTAGCGCTAGTCATCTCATCTGTCAGTTGCGTCTTTCTTCTCCGTGATCACAAGTTTGAATCCTTTCAATGTAAAAGTCTTCTCTACTGACTGACTCACTCATAAAGACAGTCTTTGCCGCCATCTATTGGCGAAATAATGTATGTAACTTCTGTTGCTGTTTACGGTCAAGGACTATTTTTTTTCCAGCGGAGGGAAGGCTTTTAGTGATTTTACTTCATGAAAGTTGCATAGATACATATTTTTCAGCTTTAATTTTTTTTTTTTGTGTGGTTACCGTTTTATAAAAGCAATAAGGTAGCCTACTCAAGGCTGGTGCTGTATGGTGAATAAGTCACGGCCTTATTGCGAGTATTGCTTACATAATATACAATTTCTGTTATGTTTGGGGTCAATTTAACACTCCCATTGATAGTCTGAGGATGCCTCACCAAACACATGTTAGCATTCACCTTTTCTTCTCTGGACAATCGATTTTCCAGATGTCATAAGGGCGCTTCATCACATATAACTTTGCACCAGTCAGTCATCTGCTGTCCAATCCTTGTACTACAGCATGCAGTTTATATGGGCAAAAAGATGGCGGACGTCCCTGCAACAAGTGCTTCTGGGTTTGCCAGAGCTCGTCTTAAACCAGAAATATATAAGACCACTGATGGCAAAGTTATAGTTGAAGATGAACTTTTACATTTTCTTTCGATAAAAATGAGAACTTTAAGTCAGGATGAAATAGTCCTTTTAGCTGCAAACCACTTCGGATCAGATTGGATTGAGGCTTCAAAGAAAATATTGTTTGAACTCTGTTCCACTACTCAACGGAATATCTCTCACAAAGGAGCACAGAAAGACGCCAATAACATCAAGAGCTGTCTTAAAGTCCTTAATGAATGTGGGGACAATATACCAAAATTTGTATCATATTATTTGGACGAGCTGCCACCTGTGACTTTTTCCAACATGGACGTCTGTGGCCTTCTTCGTAAAGTTGAGCAACTACACGCTGATGTATCCGTCTTGAAACATGCGATGCACCGCCAATCGGAAACAGGTGAAGGTTTGAGTGCAGTCGCGGCGGACGTGAGCCGCCGGGTTTGTGCCCTCGAGCAGAACGCTGCCCACGGTGGTGCGGGCTTTGATGCGCCGGGGGGCTGGATGGAGAATGCAAGCACCACGCGCGCTACTCAGTATACGGATGCCGGTGACGCGGATGTTTTGGCGGAGGTGCCTGAAACAGCAGACGACAGACGCCGAGGAGACGCTCCAAGACCCGTGCTTCAAGCAATGGAGAGTATTGCGCCAGCACCTAGCCCTGGGTTGACGAGGCTGTCCCCTGGGTTACCCAAGTGGAACCAGGTTGTAAAAAGGGGGCGACGGAAGCGCACAGAGGAGCCCCAAGTCCAACAGGGAGTACGCACTGGCAAATCTGTGTTGGAACGGAGGGCAGCAAAAATTGTTGTGGGCACTGGTGCGGCAAGAGACATCAAGATGATAACAACAAAAAGGGTGAGTGTCTTCGCCAGTAGGTTTTCACCTGATGTAGATGCTGAAGTATTGTGCGCTCATCTTATGCATAAACTTGGGCATGAAGTATCATGCGAACGGATTGCTACTGTAAACAGCAGATACGCATCATTTAAAATAACTGCTGAATGCAAAGATGTTGGTGATATGTATAAACCGGAACTATGGCCAGAGGGAGCATATGTACGGCGCTTCTATGAACCACGTAGAGTCGGAACCGTGGGTACTAACTTTAAAGTGGCTATACCTTCTGCCAATACGAGTATGCCTGATAATTGCATGAGTGCCAAAGTATGATGTCGTTATGGATATACGCGTCCTATCATATAACTGCTGTGGCCTGCGCTTGGGTCAAAGTGCTGAGGATAAAGCTCGCCGTTTTATTGTTGATCAGTTGCTGGAGCACAGTGATATTCTGTGCCTACAGGAAACATTTCTTGCTATGCAGGATTTAACGGGTCTGAACTCAATCAGTGACAGCTTTCACGGTGCTGGAGAGTCTACCACTGACCTCAGTCTGGGAATACAAAGAGGTAGAATCCCAGGAGGTGTGGCAATTCTGTGGAATAAAAAGCTGGACTCAGCGATTAATGTAGTTAGGCTTGGTGTGGACTGGTGTATTGCTATACGTCTGACACAATGTGATAGGGAATTTATTATTTTAAATATTTATACTCCATATGAATGCCAGCAAAATGAAGAAGATTATGTAAATAAGGTTGCTTTTATTAGCTCCTATTTACAAAATGAGTGTTTTTCAAATGTCTTTATTGTTGGGGATATGAATGCAGACATTTCAGACAACAGGTCAGTGTTTGCTAAACATTTAAATAACTTATGTACCGATAATAATTTAATACTGTCCAGTAGAGAGCTCCTGCCTGTTGATAGCTACACACATATAAGTGAGGCCTGGCACACCACGTCTTGGCTGGACCATTGCCTCACTACAGCCGATGCTCACGCATCCCTGACACATATGGAAATTTTATACGATGTATCCACTTCTGATCACATTCCGGTAAAAATGGTGATCAGGTCTGAGTACATACCGTCAACTATAAAGTGTGAAAATAACTCAAATCATGTTTTTTTGGACTGGTCCTCTCTTACATGTGAAGAAATGTCTTTTTACTATGAACATACTGATCAATTATTGAATAATATATATCTCCCTACAGAGGCACTCATGTGCAAAAATGGTAATTGCACAAACAGTGAACATATCACAGATATCTCTGCTATGTATAATGCGATTGTCTCTGCTTTACTTGAAGCTAGTAAGTCTCTTCTTAAGCATAAAAAGGGAGGAAAAACTCGGCCTGGCTGGAATGCATATGTGGCTGAATTTTATGATGAGGCTCGTGAAGCTACTAGATCCTGGGCAGTGGCTGGTAAACCAAGACAGGGACCTATTTTTGAATATAAGAAGAGTACAAATGCAAAATGCAAATATGCTATCCGTTTCATTAGTAAAAATGAGCAGCATCTGAGGGCAGAAGCTATGGCCAAGAAACTTTTAGACAAGACAAATAATGATTTCTGGAAAGAGGTGAAACGTACAAATAACTGCAAACCCTCACTACCATGTTCAGTTGATGGAGTCACTGGTATAAATGCTATTGCTGAGCTCTGGCGAATGCATTATAGTAAATTGTTTAATTGTGTACAGACTAAATGTTTTAAAGTAGATAATGTTGACAATGTGGAAACAATAAAATTTCATGAGGTCTCTAAAGCTATTAGGAACTTAGCAGTTAATAAATCGACTGGCCTGGATTCTATCTCGGCTGAACATCTAAAAAATGCAAGCATAAGGCTATATACACTCCTTGCACTATGCTTTACTGCCTTCATGATCCATGGCTTTCTTCCAGACGCAATGATGTCTGTGATGTTGATTCCTGTAATTAAGGATAAAGCAGGAAAAGTGGGTTCCTCAGACAACTATAGACCCATCGCCCTAGCTAATATATTATCAAAAGTCGTGGAATTGATTCTCCTTGAGAGGATTAATGAATTAATTGTTTCTGCAGATAATCAATTTGGTTTTAAACCGAAACATGGTACGGATATGTGCATATATGTCCTGAAGGAACTACTAAGCAACTATAAGCGAAAAAATTCGACTATTTTTATATGTTTTTTAGATGCATCTAAGGCATTCGACCGGGTGAATCATTGGAAATTATTTAAAAAATTGGATGCAGCAGGAGTCCCTAAATACATTGTCAGAATTCTATCATATTGGTATGCCAAACAGACCATGCTAGTGAAATGGGACAGCTGTATGTCGGCTCCTTTTAATATCAGTAATGGAGTACGACAAGGGAGCATCTTATCCCCCATTTTATTCAATTTTTACATGAATGATTTATCATATAAATTAAACCAAGGTAAAACTGGCTGTATGGTCGGTAGTACAGTGATGAACCATCTTATGTATGCAGACGATTGTGTGATTTTTAGCCCGAGCTCAGCTGGACTGCAGCATCTTCTTAATATATGTTCTGCGTTCGGGGAAGAACATGATGTAAAGTACAATGACTCTAAAAGTGTTATCATGATCTGCAGAACCGCAGAAGACAGAAATTTAACTTTTCCTGTTTTTAGGCTCGCAGGTAATGTTCTTAATATCTGCAGTAAAGTGAAATATCTTGGTCATCTGATTACAGATCAGCTGACAGATGACAATGACATTAATCGTCAGTGCCGTATGCTGTATGTTCGGGCAAATGTTTTGGTACGCAAATTTGGTTGCTGCTCTGCTGGAGTGAAGTTGACCCTATTTAAAGCATACTGTTCGCCTTTGTACACTGCACATCTGTGGCTGAACTATAAAAAAGCTAGCCTTCAGAAATTGCAAGTAGCATTCAATGACGCTTTGAGGATGTTACTAAAAAAGCCCAGATCAACTTCTGCGAGTGAGTTGTTTGTGAGCACCAGAGTGGACACACTGCAGTCTGTCCTGCGAAAAGCGATGTTCAGGTTCATTTGCCGATTGAATGATTCTATAAATCAAGTTGTTGTAGAGCTAGTGAATGTTAGGTATAGTGACACACGCTGCATTTCTCAGTTTTGGGAACACTGGTATAAGTGTCTTTTAAAGCCGAGCCATTTATAACTTGTGGTATGTATTTGTATTTGTATTATTGTATTTTTTATTGAATTTTCTTAGGTGTATGGATGGACTATGAGTCTGAATAAAAAGATACTACTACTACTACTACTACTACTACTACTACTACTACTACTACTACATTTCAGTCCATCTTTGATGTTTTTATTGGAGAGAAGTGGCTTCTTTTCTGCCCTTGACACCAGGTCGTTGTCCAAAAGTCTTAGCCTTGCTGTGTGTGCAGATGCACTCGAATCAACCTGCTGCCAATATTGAGCAGTTCTGCACTGGTGGTGACACGATTATAGCTGATTCCTCAGGAGGAGAAGGTCCTGGCATTTGCTGGACACTCTGGGACGTCCTAAAGCCTTCTTCACTGCACCCAAACCTCTCTCCTTGAAGGTGCAAAATTATTTGTAGCTATATGTTAATATATTTGCTATATGCAAATATGTTAAATACATCTGATTAGACAATAATCTAGAAAAATGTGAATCAACATCATAACAACTGAAGCAGCAACATTTTTAAATTTTGGCCACAGCTGTACCCTGTCATTCAAGTGAGAATCGGGACCATAATAATGTTTCATTTTTGGAATGTAATGTGTCTGCTTGTGGTTGAAAGACAACAGGAGGGTCAACACTAGGAGTCTCATGCTCATCTGAGGAGGATGCCTCATAATCAGGGTCCTCCTCAACATTATGGTCTATTTCATAAACATCACTGTCAAATAACTATGACAAGATCTAATTGACAGAAAACCTTTGCTTAGAGGTCATTTTCCATCGAGAGAGAGCACAAAGAGAAATGGTTTATAAAGCTTCTGTGGAAGCTTTCATATGTTTGCTCCTCCCCTATATTATGTTTTCCCCTCCCCATGTCACAACATATCAAAGTTCTTGCAAGAAATATGTTTTCCCTTCCCAGGAAATATCTACAGTAATTGGCACTGGAAATTTCTAATTTCTTGCAAGAATAATGATTCCCCCTCTACTATATCGTGTGAACTGTCCGTGGTTCTCACAATACTTCAGGTAGGCCTATATGGTTATGTTAGGTTAGGGCCCTAAAGCAGAGGGCTTTATTTTTGAAGATCATAAAATAAAAGGTATTATGACCTCAATATCATCCAAAACAACCAAAACAAATGTGTGTAAAATTGTCTTTGTTCTAAAACGCAAAATGAGTATGGTGTCAAATTGACTCGAAAGAACACAGATGCTACAAAATGTGTAGGCCTACTTGAAAAATCATCATGTTAATTTTATGTTTACCCAGTTGTCCCCATTAAATTAGAAGTCATTAAATATGAAGAAACATTTTTTTATTAACCATATATTTATAGAGACGTTAAACACTGAAAGGGGTCAAATAGAACCCAAAGGTTTGAGGGTTAATATAAAAACTCAAATTCAGTTAAACAGTAAACAGTCAGCTTCAACAATTATAAATCACCTTGCTATCTGAAGGTACAACATGTGTTAATTAAATGCTAGTCAAAAATAGCTAGTCCACCCTGTCAACAAGCATTCCATGACATGGCAAAGCGGACATGGTACATGACATCATAGAATACACCTAAAATTCAAGATTTGAGGGCAAAAAAATGCACCTGTATGTATTTATTTCATACAGTTAAGCAATCACACGAGCAAAAGTGCAGTTTCCCAAATATCTGCTTGATTGCAAAAATATGATATTAATTTTATACAACAGTTAAATAAACAAGAAGTTAATATTGTGTTACATTTTAAAACACAGTAGTGTCAATATTGTCTGTTTTTGCTCTATTTCACCACCAAATTATATTAAAATAAGTATTTATTTATAAGTATAAAAATACCAAACAAAGCCACAGCGGAACTGTTGTGCATCACTCAGCAATGTTTAGTTACTGAATGAATTCATTAAGTTTTTAATTAATCAATCAAGTAAATGGTTTGAGTTACTGTCAGGTTGTAATCATTACAATATTTAGAGTATTATACATATCGTAAGGGTTTCTTGTTGTTCCTGTTGACTGATGTATGATCTCTTCAGCCCATTAAAGCCGTTTCCACCCTGTCACATAACAATCCCATTAATGCATGGTTGAGAAGGACTAAATATCTTTCTGAAAATCTAAATTTTACAATCACTATGCAATGGAAATGTACTCTACTTTGATTTTGTCCATGACAGGGTGGACATATTTTGTGGTTTGCCCGTACATTGTCCGATTGCAGTTAATTTATCAAAAGTGCTGGAGCTCGACTATGGCGGCAAATCAATGCCAATAATAAACGAGCGCGGTAAATGACTTTCGCGAGAGAATAACAGATCCACACGCGAGGAAACGGGGACTCGCGAGCTCATTCATACCTGCGCGCGCGCTCGTGACATCTCCTCTGCACGCAATACAAGCCCTCGCGCGCGCGATTAATCATTCCACACGCCCTCGCGCGCGCGATTGATCATTCCACACGCCCTCGCGCTTGATCTGCTCTCGCCTGCTGCTTTTGCTCGCTGGAACAATTTTATTTTTGACAGTTGAGGGGCGGGACTCCCCTTTTCCGGAAGTCAGTTGTGATTGGACGCCTGTCCAATGACTTGTAATTCATTTGACTTGAAACATCACTTAATTTGTTTTATTTATTGTGGTTAATTATGTGTAATGTGATTTAATGCATTGTTAATATAGAATATATTCTTACCAGATATTTTTTTAACAGAAAGTATTACTAGTGATTGCATTGTGTTGTTAAGAGATCATTTACAGACTGTAATGACACATTTCCATGGTTATTAGCATTGTAAATCTACCAAAATTTTAATGAATTTTTACATAATATAAATGGTTCATTATATTTTCTATTAAATGTAAAAGGGGTTCTGGCTTCTCAAGTTAAGATACAGTACACAGCATTAATTATAGCTTAAAAATGGCTACCGAATACAGAGAAACAATATTAAATCCAGCAAATTATTAAACCCAGCAAAGCTATTACAACATTATATAGTAGGGATGCACCGAAATGAAAATTCTTGGCCGAAACCGAAAACCGAAAAAGAGGAAACCATGGCCGAAAACCGAAAACCGAAACACCGAAATAAATTATGCCAATTATTAGTAGGCCCATTGCATTTATGGCTATGACTGTGTACTAACTTTACTAAAGTCAAGGCATTGCAATTGCATAAATTAATATTAAAGTTTCAAAGAATAAATAAATTACAAATTATCCAAATATTTATTTAGCAAATTGCAACAATGCACAGTAGAAAATAAAATTCAAACTAAAATGGTAACTTGACCCCACTCATGTGTACATTAAATAATAATGTACAGGCCTACTGGCCTGCAGAAAGGTTTTGAAATTAATTGTTCTCTCAAAGTGCATTTAGGTCCGCCACACGTTGATTTTTTCTATTTTTTTAAAAATCTAATACTATTTAAAATCGTATTTGATTGCAGAGCGCCGTAGCGCTCTCTCTCTCTCTCTCTGTACCTCTCGCGCGCGCTCTCTCTCTCTCTGTACCTCTCGCAGGCGAACGCTCTCTCTCGCGCGCTCTCTCTCTCTCTCTACCTCTCGCACGCGCTCTCTCTCTCACGCTCTCTCTCTCTCTGGGCCGTGTTCCTCTCATATTCAGCGTAGCGATCGGAATGTTTGGATTTCAGGTGATAAATTAAACCCGACGTCATCACAACATTTCGGCCGTATTGTTTCGGTAATAAAAGTCTTTCGGCCGAAAACCGAAAATGCACTTTTGGGCCATTTTCGGCCGAAAATTTTCGGTGGCCGAATATTCGGTGCATCCCTATTATATAGTGATCTTAATAATCTAACTTGTTGTAAGCTAATAACTTAAGAGAAAGTATGAGACAAGTAGTGTACACAGCATAAATGATTAAACCCCATCTGCACATACAGTAACTTATCTTATTATGCTACATAAACATATCTTATTATGTTACATACAATTTTTTATACATTCATGCTGCCAGAACACCTTTTACATTTAATAGAAAATATAATGAACCACTCAAAATTGACATAATAGTAATACACAGGATGAAAACAAAAAGCTTACAACAACTCATGCTTATTGATATAAACAAGTAATTTATCTTTCATCCAAAGCCCTCGTTATATTTACAACTATTTAATGGACACTTTTTACATTCTGAGGCTCTCAGATCCACTTTAATTTTGGTCGGATAAACGTAAATAGTGGTAAATGGGGGTCTAGAGGTAGTGGTGAACTACAGCAAATATGACTTTTTTTCCAATTTATTTTAGATATTTTAAGCCAACACAAATCATAGTCTTTTAATATAAAATGTAAAAATTTATAAGAATGTTCATGATTTACAATGCTAATAACCATGGAAATGTGTCATTACAGTCTGTAAATATCTCTTAACAAAACAATGCAATCACTAGTAATACTTTCTGTTTAAAAATATTTGGTAAGAATATATTCTATATTAACAATGCATTAAATCACATTACACATAACTAACCACAATAAATAAAACAAATTAAGTGAAGTCTCAAGTCAAGTGTAGTTTACAAGCGTCCAATCACAACTGACTTCCGGAAAAGGGGAGTCCCGCCTCTCGACTGTCAAAAATAAAATTGTTCGAGTGAGCAAAAGCAGCAGGCGAGAGCGAGAGCGTGTGGAATGATCAATCGCGCCCGCGAGAGCATGTGGAATGATCGTGCGCGCGCGAGGGCTTGTATTGCGTGCAGTGGAGATGTCACGAGCGCGCGCAGGGTATGAATGAGCTCGCGAGTCCCCGTTTCCTCGCGTGTGGATCTGTTATCCTTTCGCGAAAGTCATTTACCGCGCTCGTTTATTATTGGCATTGATTTGCCGCCATACTCGACCAACATGCATTTCTAACAAACTATGGTCTCCTTACTACAAATATATAGTTAAATGGAAAATCTCAGCTTTTTATTTTGGAAATTGTGAAGTCTCAAAGGCACTCTATGGTGATATTGAGTCTTCTAATGGTGCATTACATTTATAATTTATGATGTTGGAATACATGTAAAAGGCATACGGATGGACTGTGATAGCTGAGGTTCTTTTTCAAGACAGGATAGGGTTAAAAAGTAAAGGGTTGCTACTCCTACTAATAGTAAAAACAATCAGAAAGATTGGGGTGTATTCATAATGGTTACTGTTTTTTTTTCTTCTCCTACCCATTCTGAGTAATAGTAATATGTAATGCAATTGACTGCATCCAGAAATCCGCCCCAGCCACACACACACACACACACACACACACACACACACACACACACACACACACACACACACACACACACACACACACACACACACACACACACACACACCACACACACACAAAATAATGTTATAAAGCCCTATGAAATCACATTACTATCGATTTCGCTCATTTGAACCCTGCCCACAATGTTAGATGTTTCTCTCAATCTCAAATAACTGATATACAAGGATTATTCATCCAAAAACTGAAATATATTGAAGTAACAATGTTCAGAGGTAAGAGCTTTAGTATTATTTTCTGTTATGAATCTTTTAGTCTTCAACTTGTTGAACCTGTGAAAATTTTGAACAGAAAAACTGTCTATGAGTTGTGTTATGATTTTGATGACAAAATAATAACAAAAGTTTGTTTTTATTGTCTTGCAGAGAGTCATTTGCATATTGAAATGATTATCGCTGTCCTCCTGTTTCCGGGTAAGAACCACAATCAGATCTCACTCTTTAAAAATGTTTAGATCAATGCTAAAAATCAAGGGTGAAAGTTTGTAACAAATGAAATAAAAATCTGAAATATTCTCTTAAGTTATATGCGACGTGTTTGCTTGAAATAGTTTTAATGTGAACCTTGCATGCATACAGGCCAGCACGTTTACTGTTTTGATAAAAGTCTAAAATCACCCATTGTCTCTATACACTTACATATTGTTTGTCATTAAAAATAAATTGTATCCATTTATGGATAATTTTTCTTTAAAGGAATTGTAACACTATTATTTTGCTATTCAGAGATCACAATTTACTTCATTCAAATCTACTTATATGTAATACCTTTTTATAAGTAGCCTACATAAGACTGTTTATATTCTGTATTTTCTTTCTCAGCTGTCTATTCTCAAAATAAAGTAGATTATGGAACACTCAAAGCATGTGTCTACAAAAACCAAAGCCTAAATATTAAATGTCTTTACCCAAATTGTAAAGACAACCCACCCTTTAACTGCGACTTGTACGATGTTGAAGATAACACAAAAACGCTAATTGGCAGCTCCGACTGGGCAAAGGTAAACAGCAATGTTTCATACTTAAATGCCACATCTGGAACATGTCAACTCACCATCAAAGATCATGCCACCATTTACCATAACAAGACCAAGATTTACAAATGCTATCTGTCACGAAGAACAAGTGAAGAAGAGAAGGATCTGACTGTGCAATACAATGACAAAAGTAAGTGTCAGTGTAAAGGAATTGATCACAATGAAATTGACAGGCAAATAATATGCAAAAATATGTGAAAGATATGACCTTATCATTAATTTCACTAAAAATGAATGAGGTTGGTGGAAACACTAAATTTGGAAACATGGGCATTCTGTGTGACAAACAGAATGCTGTATTCTTTCTAAATTGTAAACCTACCAAAATACAGTTAAAAAGCAGGTTTGAACACTTCAAAACACTTGCTAAAGTGTCTTGCTACATTATTTATGCAAATGTAATGAAATGTGCTATACTTGTTTTTTTTATCAGTGCATACCCTCCACCCTTTAACAGATTAAGCCTTCTTTTTACTTTCAGAGCGACCCAAGGTCTGTTCCTCAGGACCATTCCTACATGTCTCAAGATTGCTGTGGTCAATGGCATTTCTTTTCTTCCAAGAAACGTACTTGTAAAATCAAACGTTTTTCCCCACTCAAAACCTATACTCATAAGAATGGAGTGTGCATAGGAAACATTGTGGAATTATGAAATATAAATGACAAACTCACATAAACCATTAAATGGGATATTATAACTTATTAGGAACATGTAACCACTGAAGCTGTTCAGTAATACTTACTGCATTGTCCAAATTACGTGTTTTTATGTGTTTGGCCCTGGGTCTAAAACCACACTTTTCATTCTTTTCACAAATAAATTGTGTTACATAAACTCTACAAATATTCAGTATACTGGCTCAGGGATTACTTCTCTGCATAATTCGTATTAAATGGCGTATTTTGTCGTACGCCAAAAACAAATCACTTATAAAAACGCCAGAACCTGGGCAAAATTCCCTTGATAAATCCCCTCAGTGGATGATTGTACATGCGTCTCCACCCCGAAATAACTATATATAGAGCTTAAAACGTCTAGTTTTACCTCCACATCTGCATATAATTTGCATATGGAATTCATTCACGTGATAGCATGTTTAATGGTATACAAGACATTATAGGGAAATATGAGATACAGATATGTGCAGTCACATTAAAGTGAAAATAATTTAGTAGCCTAAAAATCATTTAGTAGCATACCCTTGCCATGTTTTTAAATAAACATTTCAGAGAAAGTTTTTCTCAATCTTTTCCACCGGCCAAATAGTATTTTTAATATCTTTATATTTTTAATGGAAACCGATAGGCCTTATTGTGCATTGTTTGCATGGAAATATTTTCTTAGACAATCTGCTATTGTTCGTGGTACGGATCCTCTCTGTAGTAAAACATCAAAACACAGCTTCTCACATGATAAGTGTTCAAAGCATCCACTACAAATACTTCTATTTATTAGAATATAAAAAATGTTGATTTCATGTAATTTAATGATTTCATGTAATTTAAGGGCTTATCTCCATTAATGAGAATGGCATATTTTATCTAAATGTGTATACCAGTTATTTATTTATTTTATTTCTGTTATTGTGAACATGCCCTGTATTTATGATAAGGACTCTGAAATCATGTTTTATGTGTATAAATTATTAAAATAAATAAATAAATAAAAACACTCAAAAATGCATCGAAATGATTGATATAACACGTATTTGGAATGTGATTAAATAACAAGTGGGCTACTATGGGTGTCTTGTTCATTATATTATTTATCTTCATAAAAAAACAACAGAACTTAAATTACATCCAGTTTATTAACAACATTGCACGAGCGTGAATCCCGCGATATCCACCTTTGATCTCTCAGGTGATCTGCACTTTTTTCACTGCAGCCGCCTACTCTCCACATTTCAGCAAGGCAAGCATTTCGGTTCTTGAACAGCGAGCTAAGAGTCCGTTTAATCAACTCTTAGTATGTTCAGTTTATGTTAAAAACTCGTGCGAGAGCGATTCAAATACAGAACTGTCTGTTCTATCTAATCGCTCTCGCGGTAGGCTACTTTGATGTCATACACCGACCGGTCTGTGCACAGCGCTCGACGATGATGTCCTGTGTTGGAGCTGATTATGTGCGCATGCGCAAAAAATCGAACCGCCCGGTCGCCCCTCTTGTAAACAAGACGATACGAGAACAGTAAACGGTGAGATGTAAATTAAATCCCATGTTTATTTTCATTATTTCAACAGCAATTTTATGATGGCTATATGTAGGTGCAAATTATTTATTCTTGTTCGTGGCTCATTTAAAACATGCTTCGTTATTTGGCTATGCTTTCCAGATAGTTCTGGTAGGAGCTAGCTAGCTATCGTTTTGAACTGAGTCTATAATGTCTATTAATATGGCTTATCTCTTTGTGTGCAGAGTTTTTTGTTAGCATATTGCCTGCAATATAATATTTATTTATTTTATTATAAAATACTTGTAATACACAACCAGCGTACTAATGTAAGGAGTGACTCCTGTTGGTCAGTTCTGTTAATGGTTATTATGTAGCTAACGTTATATATCACAAGTAAGTTAACTTGGTGTTAACGTTCAAATAGTTTGTTTTCTCTACTGGCTCCATTACAGATTTGATCAGGCAACAAGGAGCAAAGGCACTTTTTCCTGTTACATACTGACTGTGGATATGAAAGGGTTAGTGGCAAGTATTACTGTCACTGATTAGAAATGGTCTGAATATGTGCACTATAGCTACACTATGATCTAAAATATTTTTTTTTTCAGACAACAGAAAAGTTCTGAACCTGATGTCAATGTTCCAGTCATTGAAGAAGGTATTATCAGATTAAGCAATACAGTAATGTCAGTTTTAAAACAAATATATTTTGAGAATTGATGTGTGTGGTTTCTTTTCCCAGGGGCAGTTGCTACTGCAGAGGACCCATCGGCAATCACAACTATTCAGTCTGCTTCTACGTTTTCCTCGGAGCAGCCGATTAAATACCTCTTCAAGACAGAGGGAGCTGGGGGGCAGGTAGGGGAGCTGTACCCTCCCTCAGGGCAGGTAGGAGATGGGGAGGAAGGGTTAAATTCAAACCCGAGTAAGAACTTAGGCCCAGTTTACACCTGGTAGTGACATTCGTCTCAGTCATCTGATCACAAGTGTTCAGTCAAGAAAGACATGACCTTTTGAGTGCTTTTGCAGAACAATTTTACAAATTTATTTAGTGCTGCTGTCCATGCCAGACAGATGTTAATACCAGGTTTAAACCAACCTAAATTCTTCCCATAGAATGTTCTTTCTGATGCACGATTCAGAAAGATTTAGCTGTGATCTCTCTTTTTCACTTTAGGTAGTATGCACAGAAGAGTGTAGTTCTGAAAGATTATATTGCATAACATCATTTTCCATCTTAATTTTCTTCAGGTTACATATCGAGTAATCCAGGTCGCAGATGGACAGCTGGAAGCTCAAACTGATGGTGCAACAGCTGTTAGTGTAGTTACTGGGTTTCCGGCTACAACACAGCCTGTCACACAGGTGGAAAAGCCTTTATTATTTTACCTGAAATAGATCATATGAATAAATCTGATTACAACTAACTTAATTTAAAAATGTTTTTCAGGCTGTTTTCTCTCATTCAGAAGGTTTAGATGGAGATGGCACAGAAACCCATTACACGTATTATCCCGCTACTATCTCAGACGCTGCAGCTGGCACAATGGTGACCAGTGTTCAGGCCTCAGATGCTCTGCTTAGTCAGAGTGCTCCTGCAGGTACATTATTAAACTCTTTTCAGTTTCTATTATCTGCATGAATACACAACAATGCAACAGTTCTGTTGCAAAGCACCCTGGATTTTTTAATATTTATTTGTTTGTTTTATTGCTCCTGCTTTAGGTCAGTTGTATGTTATGATGTCTCCGCAGGAGGTCCTTACTGGAGCCAACCAGAGGTCTATTGCACCTCGTACACAACCTTACAATGCGTAATGTTGCCTTTTCCAGCCTTTTAAAAGCACTCAGTCGTTTAATACATTTCTCTTTTCAGTTATTGCCGTTTCGCTATCTTTATTGACCACAAACAAAAATAAAAATAATAAACTAAATGTATTATTTTAATATCAGTCTAAGCATGCCATTATTCTATTTTATATTAAATGTTAAAAATATAGTGTATTTAATTGAGCTATTAATAAACGTATGACGGGGTGTTTGTGGGTCTTTTAAATTCTTAATTCGCCCTTACACAAATTAACGCCTTAAAAAGGTAGAGGTTAAAGGTTAAAAATCATAGCAGACAGTCTTAAATTCATAAAGTCATAGCATTAAATGTTGCATGCATTGCAAAAAATGAATGGGTCTCATTCACTAATAATTGCGTGGATCATTTCGTATTTCTACTCACAGGAGAACTTCTCACAAAAAATCTCTGCTTAATTCACAACACATGCATACGCACATGAATTTGTTCTTAATCTCGTTCTAATGTTAGTGAATTTGGAGTATTTTAAATGAGCGGCCGCGTGCATGAGGTTAGTCATTTGCATAAAACACGGCCAAACCATCTCTATTGTTCGTACACAGATTTCACGTACAAATTTGTGCGTACGCATGCTTAGTCAATGAGACTCAATATCTTCCTCAGTATTTTAATCCTGTTTTCCAATACAAATATCGAAACATCTTAAAATAAAAATGTAAAAAAAAATACACAATTAAGTTAATGCTTAAAGCAAAAACAAATATTCAAAACAAAAAGTTTCACAGAAAACAAGACTTCATATTTTATGTCTCCAGTAAATGCATCTTGATTTAACAACCTTTAGACATTTGCGCTGGAAAAACAACTGGAAGACAAATATACTTAGAACATCTCTTTTTTTGTAGTGCGATCAGGAGATACAGTAAACGGTATTTTCATATTCTAGTAGTTGGGAGCAGAGGTGTTCAAACTGTTTTTTTGTAAAATGAATTAGAAAGTCATGGATATCTTTTGTAAGTAGTATTTCCAAACTTTGAAGTGTTGCTAATACAACTCATTGTTTCTCCCTAGACATTTACATTTTGAATTCATGGATTAGCTTATGGTCCCAAAGAAGGGGAAAAACAGTTGTAACACACTTTTTCAATATTTGCAGTAAGTCAGAGGGACCAAGAACTTCTAGAGATGATAAAAGGCGAGCTCAGCACAATGAAGGTAAAGGTTTTCAATTGAAAAATTATTGAAAATTGCATGCAGTTTGTTGTGTAATATATTTGTGAGTGATTATTTTCAAACCACTTTACAGTTGAGCGAAGACGTAGAGACAAAATTAACAACTGGATTGTTCAGCTCTCAAAAACAATTCCAGACTGCACCATCGATGCCACTAAAACAGGACAGGTATGTGTTAGTTTTGTGAATATAATTGTATCAGCAATATCTACTGGATATAGGCTGTATGCCGAACGTCACATAAACAAACAGGAAAAAGTCTCATTGCATCCGCTTGTCGGATAAAGTGTTACTGGCAGACAGTACAAACTGACGGCAATATCTATGGACTTTTAAGGTAATCAGCTAACCTAGCTAGTTCTTTTTATTGTTGATGTTTTATTTGATTTAAATATCTAGAAAAATAAAAAACTTTTCGATATCAGTCTGCATATTTGATGGACATCAGTTATGCTCATCTTCGATCTTGAGTAAAACTGCTCTTTATTTAACGAAGCACCTACAAAAGACCTGAGCGCGATGCAACCGGTTTGACAGAATATGTAAATTTGTTGCACATAACCCCATTATATCTGCTGTTGTGTGTTACAGAGTAAGGGTGGGATCCTATCAAAGGCCTGCGATTACATTCAGGAGCTGCGACAAAGTAACAGCCGGTTAGGAGATGAAATGAACAGCCTTGACAGGCTGAGGATGGATAACCAACTGTTACGGCAAGAGGTATTTTACTTGTTTGCATCAATTAGGGCTAATTTTAAATCTAGATTAAATTAATCTAATAATTCAGTTGCACTTTAATCATAGTTTTGATCCTATTTTAAATTTTACAGTGAACCTGAATTATTTTAAACTCAGTTAAATCTCAAAATTAATTACAGGTAAAGGTTTTAAAAACTAATTTATTTAAAATGATTTGGCAAAAACAAGATCAACATTACATTTTTTAATAACTTTATCTATATGTCAGAAAGATAGACACTATTGGATGAGAACTGAACTGAGATCTATGTTGACATTACTGTTTTCTGCAGAGATACTTGAATTGAGTTGAATTGAATTGAACTTTACACAGTTGCTGAACTGAATCAACACTGAACTGACATCAGCTGAATAATTAGAGTATTGTCTTTTTTAGAACTGCTTAACAGCTGAACGGAATTCTTTTTTCAGCATTAATCATTATTTTCCTGTTTATTACCGTAAAGCTGCTTTAAAACAATCGGTGGTGCAGCTTTCCCCAAAAGCATTGTGAGCCTAAACCCAGGGACGCACAAAGCCGTCGGGACGTTTTTGAGCATTGGCCGACTTAGTTTTTTGTAGAGCCAGTGGTTAGAGAGCGAACTCTGATTATAAATTATGTGATCAGCATGATTGATATTAAAGAGCACCTATTATGGCATTCAAAATGTTCCTAATATTGTTCTGGGAGTCTCCAACAACAGTTTTACATGCATGCAATGACAAAAAACACTTTTGTTGTCTTATAATATGTATAATCTTTATTTTTATCTGATTTGCTCACCGACTCCCAAATGATTCGTTCAACCACTCATTTTTCCAAACCCCTCCTTTGCGTGACGCTAATCTGCGGTGATTGGTCAGATGACCCAGTCAGTTATTGTTTGCGTTAGCCCAACGCATAAACATATTGATAAAGCACTGCAGTACTACAAGGTATTGCTCTATTCTTTATGACAACTCCAATAACAACAACGAACATTTCACATATTTAAAAAAAAAAAATGACGCTGAGCGTAACTTACACAACTCACACACACACTTATTGAGCATGCTACAAAATCCATAAAAGCAACCATTATTAATAATACTTACAGGTTGTGATTCGTTCAGAGGAAGCTGATCAAATAAACTTGGTACTGAACCTTCCTTCAGTATCAGCCGACTCGCGAATCCACACTTGAAAGCATTTATGTTTGTAAAGCGATCGTTATTAAAATGATGCGAACACAGCACAAGGTTCGGCTATACTTGTGTGGTATAGTTGTAAATATAAACTCTAGCCACTGATTCTTCACATGCTCGTCCCTGGGCAGTGAAAAAAAAGTTCACTTTTGATTCGCACTTCAGAACAGTGCGTCTCGTCGCCATGATGTTTTCAAGTTTTCCCTGGCGTCTACGAGGCGAGCGCAATAAGTGGGCGTATCTTATTCAAACAACTTGTCAAGTTGACGTCATCTAGATAGAGAAAAAGCATCGTTCGTCTATCGATTCATATCAGCGACTCGGAGTCGACTCTTACTTTTGAGAGACAATAACTTTGTATACGTTGGACTTTCATATTTAAAACTTTGCAGGATGTTTTCGTTCACTTAGATCTATGTTACACACTACATGAAAGGTAATTTTCAACATTCCATAATAGGTGCCCTTTAAAAACTGTAAGCAAGCACTGCTCTGTTTATGGTTTGTAAACCTGCAGTCTTAGTTTTGCTTTCCCTTTTTGAATGACGAATATATACTGGTATATCTGCTTAAATAGACAGTTATCTCCTTGACATGCAGCTGCAGAACGTGTGTGCTAGTTGACAGTCGCCTGTAGCCCCTTCGGTTGTTCAAGCTCAGATTTTCTTTCCCATTGTTTTCTTCTTCTTTGGCGTCGGTTTGGTGTATCCCTACCCTAAATTGTTTGTAAACCAAAGGACTCTATGATCTACTTACGATGTCTAGGAAGCTGAAGATGCTTTTGGGAAACACATCCCTGTATCGTATAAATTATTATATACAGTAAATAAAGGTGACTTGACTTGGCATGTTTTCCTATCTGTCTTTATCACTTTCTTTATTTCTCTCTTTTGTTCTCATTGACAGTTTTATTTTGTCTCCTATGTTTTTTTAAAGGTGGAAGATTGGAAATCTAAGAATCAGATTTTGAGGAACCAACTCCGACAGCACGGCATAGTTGCAGCAGCAAGTGCAGATTCCCAGTGAAGAATTCTAAGGAGTTTTGGAAATTTAGAACAAAAACATTCGGTGCTGGAGATGCACATTTCTGCAGTTTTTTTTAACAACTTTAAACAACAATAATGCATGACTTACATAATGCAGTATTCAACCTACTGGTGATCAGTGGTGTGCACTTCACTTTAATTGCTTATAGTAAAGTGGCCTTTTGGTCGTATTGTGGTGCCCCCTGAAACGCGATTTCAACCGAGAGGGACCCTCCCCCCCCACATATGCCGCCGGAACGTGATTTCGCCCCTGCCCCAGCTGAGGTCTGTGCACGCCACTGCTGGTGATGATTCTCCATCAGGATCTTGCCTTATGTACATAATTTATTTTTTTATTTTTTTGCGCCTTCCAGCCCCCATATTTTAATGTAATTTAGCATTCATTTTTATGTACCAGGACATGTCAGTTGAATTTGTTTCATTTTGTACTTTTACTTCTAAATTTGTGAAAATTATACATGTCAAATATTTGTTATTAATGCATCTTTCATATTTTTCATACTTTTCAGAAGGTTTTTTAATTTAATTTGTTCGAATGAGCATGTAAATTAACTGCCTATTAATAGACAATTTACAACATATATTATCATAGTAGATTTCACTATTCAGAGTGCTGAAATAAATAGACAAATTTGCCATTCTTGTAGACTGGTTTAAGAATGTTTTGTGTTGCAACACCTTAGTGTATGTTGTTATGTTATGCCTTTTCACTTGTCAAATATTTAGTTATTAACAGAAATAGAAAAAATATCTCTGATTCCTGGAGATATTCTTGTCTATTTTTAAAGACTTAAGACTTAAAAATCAAGGGTCATGCAGCACTTCAGGCCTTAAAGAACCTGCTTTTGATGTTCTTAGACTTTCCTCTATGACACATGTGTCGAAATCCACTCCTCGATGGCTACTTTGATGCAAAGTTTAGCTCCAACCAGCTCCAAAACACCTGCCCAGAAGTTTCTAATAATCCTGAAGACCTTGGTTAGCTGGTTCAGGTGTGTAATTAGGGTTGGAGCTAAACTTTGCAGGACAGCGGCCCTCTAGGAACAGAGTTTTATGACCATGGGCATTATGGCAAGCCATTTTAACATTTATTTTTTAAAACTAACAAGTATATGTTTTTCTTGTCTTTTTTTTAAAATGAATAGTAAGTAATACAATAGTGATTAATATCGTTGTTAATTTTACAAGTTACCATTAGATACATACTTGTACATAATTCCAATGGTGACTGGTGTATTTATACTAATTACGTATTAGTACAGTGGTTCCCAATCCTGGTCTTGGAGTAACCCTTACCCCTTTTTGATGTCCTAACACATGTGAGGAGTTAGAGCAGGGCTGGCAAACTCAGCCCCTGGAGGGCCACACTCCTGCAAAGTTTTGTCCCAACCCAGCTCCAACACGCATAGCTGTTGTTTTCAAATGATCTTGAAGGACTTGATTAGCTGGATTAGGTGCAGTTAATTAGGGTGGAAGCTAAACTCTGCAGGCTGTGGCCATAGACATAAGCTGCGTCCCAATGTGCATACTATCCACCCTATCTGCCCTAAATAGTATTGACAATTACTAATGTCACATACTATTTAGGATGGATAGTATACACATTGGGACGCAGCTATAATAAATACATAGTAATTGCCTATTGGACGCTTTGGAACGTTGCTGCGATACGTCAACCCGTCAGCCATATTGCTGAGGGCAAGACTGCGCTGTAAACGGATAAGCTTGTTGTTCTAGATAAAAACAAAAATAACGTTTACATTTATCAACCGATTTCAGTGGTTTGTAAGTGCAGTGTACAAAAAGTTCATTTACTAGTTATTTAAAATCTTGATAGTTAGACATAAAATATTTGTCAAATTGAATTGTCAAAAATGTCAAAGCTCAGGCTTGTCATCCATTTGGCTTTTTATTCTTGGATAAGAATTGTGAAGACCCCCCTACTGAGATATAATTCAATTTTCACATTAAATGAAATTAAGTTTTCTTATTGTGCAAAGCATTTTCTGTCTTTAACCCGATTTTAGCTTTTCTTGTGCTTAGAATTGACCGCCATTGAGAAAATTAAACAAATCAGCAAATACAAATCACACCGGCGGCAGGCTGCTTTCTGAATTTTGATAGCACTAAAATGATAGATATTTACAGATAGATACTCCAAATATACAATAACAAAGATAACTGATGGATCCTTTATGGTAATACATATGATATGGTACAACTACAGTGCAATGCAAATAGTAAGTATAAGATAAAGTGAGAAGTAGTAGTAAATATTTTAGTGTATAGTCAATAAAATAAATAAACAGTATACAGCAAATAAAATAGTAATGAATAGTATAATTATATATCATAAGTACAATAATATAATAATACTATACTGATAATAGCATAGTTTATGTATAATACTATAATAATAGCAATAGAATATGAAATATCAATTACAGATTATACAAAAAATAATATTCATATATAAAAATATTAATATTCATTTTAAAAAACAAATTCTCGGAAGAAAGGTCAACAATTCAACAAAATCATGCACCTCATAGATGTCTATACTTTATGTGTGCTATATTAATTGTATATTCTATTTACCTTTCTATATTGTGTTAAGTTGTCTGCTCGTGGGCCAGGGAAAGGTTGTCAAAACCACTTTAAATTACTTACCATTGGCACCAAGAGCCACTGCAACTTCATCCCATGCTATTTCCTTTGCCTGCAAGTCCATCACATGTTTGTGCCAAGGCTAGAGTCCCGAAGTTACGACGTCACTTTGTAGGCCAAAACGCGGAAGTGAGTTCGCATTTTAGCACTTCCGGTTCCCTCGACCTAAAGTCTATGGGTTTTTTTTTTATTGGTTTTTGCTAAATCACCTGATATAAGGTCTGTGGTTAACAAAGCCTCTAAATATTTTTACATTTTGATCTATGACATAAAACACACCAGTTATAACTTTATTGTGTCTTAAATATATCTGACGGCTTTATTTAGGTTTCAAAATGTATACATTTTGGATTAACTTGTAATCTTGATAGACAAAACGTGTAAGGGTCACTGACAACTCTTTGTTGAACACAGATCTTTATTTTTTGCGATTTTCCAAAAGTTCCAAAAAAATGCATAGCTTTTTGATCGAGGGAACCCATGTGCCACTAACTTCCGAGTTGTCCTACAAAGTGACGTCATAACTTCGGCACTCTATAAACGCAGCCTAATATGGTGCAACTACTAGGCTACCTGGAAGAGAACTAATAACAGGAATGCGAACCTGGAACAAAGTTAGTTAACAGTTAAAGGTTGTGTAGGTAGAAATTTAAAAAAAAAACTTTTTTCTAAATTTGTTTAAACTTTCTATATGTATCAATGCATAATTAAAATGTAAGTAGTCTGATAAAAAGACTATAAAAATCGAGTGACTATAGACCGTTTAATCTGCACTAAACACAGCTCATTAGTTCAAACCGGGACGAAACAACGGATTGGCTTAGGCGACTGTCACTCTCTCGCAACCATGGCAACCAGCCTTTTGCCACACAGGACCTGCCCACTTGCGCGTGTCCAGAGATCATACCTGTTCACATGCCCTTGTTTGAGCTTGAAGATGCAAAACTCGACGCAGGTCCTCTTGTCCAAGAAGTGCTCTTATTTTGAGCTATCCGCGTGTATCCGTGTGTATGCGTGTATGTCAACGCCATTAATGTCCGAGTGATTCCGCGTGTATGTTAAATGTCCGATCGAAATGAAGCAAAATGTAGATCTACATCTGGGGAGCGATATTTTTTTCCTAGGATGGTAGGGGTAGACGGGAAGACTCATAAATGCTATTAACCCCAGTGACGGGTAGGTTTAGGGACGGGGTTGGTCATATTTATATACAGTAATAACGTTAAGTCAACGGCGTTCATAAACACGCTGAAAAGCGATTATACGTGTTGATAGCCAGAGTCAACAATGCTTTCATCATGGAAACTCTTACATGACGAACACCATGAATCTTACACGAAATTCATCTTCATCACAGTGTAAATGATGGCAATGGAAAAACGTGTATCATGCAACCTGTTTTTAGCTTTGCCTTATAGATAACCATAGATATATATAACTAGCTCGTTAGCGAATCAATAAATATATATTTGAACCTTTACCAATATCAATATGCTAGCTTGATAGTGAGTACTAAAATACATCTTATTTGTTTATCTTCATAATGATAAAGTTAGATTTTTTTATTACATGTGATTCTGACATGATGTCACTACATGCACTGCTCCTTTCTCTCCGCTCGTCTCAGGTAAATAATGCGTCTTCAGCTCAGCGGTCAGAGCCGCGCGTTCATGTGTTTTGGGGGCGTGGCTTTGGAAGGAGCCCAGAAGGGAGGGGGTGGAGTGAATGGAAATAATGAGCTGTCTTTAAAACAGTCGTGAGAGGTCTACAGACACTCGATTTTTATACTTTCTTTTTCAGAGTACTTACATTTTAATTATGTATTGATATATACAGAAAGTTTAAACAAATTTGTTAAATAAGTTTTTTATACAATTTCTACCTACACAACCTTTAACAGCACCAATCAGAAGTGAATAGAGGTATGTATGAAGTAACCACGATTACTTATATAAGCAATCATCATCACTATAGTGAAAACTGAACTATTACTAATAAAATTGGGATCAATTATTGTGTAAGCAGGTCTAGTATATGTTAATGGTGTACTAGTCACTATAAGTATAACCAACAGAGAGTTTCTTTAAATTACAAAATGTTAAAACGGCTTGCCATATTACAAATTAAATCATGAGCCTGTTTCTTTAAGGATTTGTAGGGTTTCCGGTGACGTGAGTAAGTTCAAAGTTGTAACTGTGTTATTATTAGTTGCACTCCTGGTTGCACTATGGACTTTCTACGGACCCTGTGATGGAAAGACTGCGTTGCTATTTGAAATAAATAATAAGCAAGAGCAATGATTTGCATACTATTAGTTGCAGGGCACGGCACGGTTTTAGAGACACAGATTAAGGTAAATCACTGATTTAAACGTTTTTCTGTGATCTGCTAAAACGATTATGATTTACTGTGTCATTTTGCAGTTAGCGTTTGTAATAACTAATGCCATGTTGTTAATTTCCATTCAAAACAATAAAGAAAAGATGTTATGCAATGTTCAATAAACATGTCTCTATATTTTAAGAGTGATATTACAGGTCTGTATGCTCATCTGGCCGGTGTGCCCAAAGCTCTGTTACCTGGAGTGGGGGGAAAGAAAATATTGGATTTCTGGTGGGAAACCGTTAACACGTGAGCCATCATATTTGTTGTTGTTAGCATCATTGTGAAAGGTATTTTCCATGCAAACTAATGCAACACAATATTTACCCTCTCTCGCAGTCGCCAGCTCTTCAGTGAAGTCTATCTGGTCACGAATGCTGATAAGTAAGTCCTATTTGTTCTGTCATTTGACATACATGCCAACTAGTTTTTTTGCAATGTATGTTTACATTTTCTTTTGTGAAAATAAGTGCAGGAAGAGGAAGTGTGGCTTTTTGTATGTTTAAGATACACAATAGCAGCCATTAAACTAATTTAAAAGTGTATATTGGTTCAAAAACTTCACTCAATCCAGATACAAACACTATGAGCGGTGGGCAACAGCCAATGACTTTCCAGTGGAGAATGTTGTGAATGATGGCAGCACTACTTTGGATGACAGACTCGGGGCTGTTGCAGACCTTGAATTGGCCATCCGAAGCCGACAGCTACAAGATGACATTATGGTGGTATGACACCACATTGAGCTATTAAAACTGCATAATATCCATTTAGTCACACCTTTTTCTAAAACCTATTTTATTCAACTTAAATTGAAAGGGCTGTTTTCAATTGTGTGTTCTCATATCGCATTTACAGATCGCAGGAGACATGCTTTGTGCTGATCAAAACTTTGATATTGCACAAGTCATTCGCTTTTTCAGATCTAAGGTAAGAGAGACTTATCATATTGACTGTGTTGTAACAAGTTGACTCTTGTGGGTGAGATGTCAAACAGTCACCCAACCAGGTTCGTACTGATTTATACTTTCCTGCTTGCACCATAGTGGGATTCTCATGTGGCACAGACTAACTTTTGTATCATTATTTTCTACTCATTTAACCTGCTGAAATAATTTGTAATTTCAGCTCAATTTTAATTCTCATTACAATTTAATACTACAGCCTGGAGAACTTGCTATATATTATGAGCTGGAGTCAGGAGAGAAGAGCTACTCCAGAGGAATTGTTGAAGTTTGTCCGAACACCCATCGGTGAGACATGACACAGCATCTTTACCCTCTGATATTATAAATTAGCCAAGCTTAGTAGATTCTTTATATATATATATATATATATATATATTAATTTAGTGTTTCATGCCCTTTTAATAAGCAGGATTTTGTGCATTATCATTTATTCATTTTATCACTAAATGGAAATATCTTTGACATTATCAGTGACATCATGATTCAAACGAAATGTACATTAAATGGACATGAATAGACGAGTAAATATTATATAAACATACTTGTAAAGTAAAAAAAGTAGTGCTTTAAAATGCAGTGTCATCTTTTATTTTTAAAAAAACATAACCTGACATTAATATCTTGCCAGGTCGGAGAAATACCTTCTGATATTATAAAAATTAGCCAAGATTAATAGATTCTTTATTATTTTCTATTCATTTAGGGTGTATGGCAATTTTATGTAATAGCAGGGTTTGGTTCTTAATTCTCCTTTTAATATTATAGAATGGAAATATGTTTTGACATTTTCATAAGTTACATTTAGACAAGTGTGTGCAGAAAATAAACATTACACCATAATCATTGAATATAAACATACCTATGGACAAATAAAAATAAACTTTAAGATTTAAAATTGACAATTAGACATTTTTAATATATGGCCTGATGGAAGATCATTTTTTAAATCATTTTTTCTTTTTTTAAGGAGAGGCTGCTCACTGCAGAGCCATGGGTGGCCAGCTCCCCCTCTCTAGATGTCATTTAGGCATAATGGGTGGAGCTAGAAGGTGGACATCATTTGGCTCTGCAGTGGGCACCACTTGAGTTTAAGCATTCACTACAAGATTCTGAATCTATGTGCACACCAGGGTCATGCGCTTCATTGAGAAGCCTCGGGAAGGCATCACCACATCCCGTCTGGCAAGTGTGGTGTTCTACTGTCTGCGTAAAGAGTCCTTACCGTACATATCTGATTTCCTTGTTCAACACCCAGACGTTAAAGATAGAACCTTTGGCCTTTTTTGGGTAAATGTTTTACATTATCTTTGAGTTTTAAAATGTAAAGCATTAAACCTTTGTTTCTGTGTCTTTAGATTTTATGTTAACTTCAATATTAAATAGGATTTTACTGGTTGTAGGAATGGCTTATAAATGAGGAGAAGGTTCCTGTTTATGGGATGAAGTTACCAACAGGATTTCAACTAATTGGACAAGTGGTGGGTACAAATGTAGCATTATTTAAGTTAATTTTACATATTTATATGATATATATATATATATGATATATATCAGCAGCCATAACTTTAGTTCTCTTACGAGAGTATCTCTCGTACTGCGTAATATCTTACGCTATGGGGAAAACTCTTTTCCACGAGATATTGAAGCCAAAAATTATCCTTAATTTTTTACTAATTGTAAAACGCTTTGCAGCAGCAAGCAGACCTAGGCGAGACAGCTCGCGCGCCTATTGGCTGCTCTGCGGCAATAGCAGCAGCCTATCGAGAGAGGCTCTGCGTGACGTCACGACGAATGGGGGCCCTTCGCGCCCATATCGTCACGTCCCGCCAGAAAGGGCGTGGTCTCGCCCTATATCTAGGCTCGATAGCTGCTCTTACGTCGATTTTCATCTCTTCAGCGAAGCCTCACGCATCGCTGGATCCAGAGTGAGAAGCCGCGCCGTCGACCTGTAGCCTTCAGCGGGACGTGCCATTGAGTCTGGAGTCGCTGGCCTCGCCGCCTTCAGCCGCCGTACCTGCTGTGCTTTCCGGCGTTATATCCTTTCCTCTGCATAGAGTGTGTGTGTGTGTTGCATATCTGCTTTTTTCCCACCCCCTCTAAAAGAGCGGCGTCTTTTTAAAGATGCCTTCCTGCGGTTCTTGCCGAGCCCCACTCAGCGACGAGGACCGACATGTCATCTGCGTGTCCTGCCTGGGTGAGGATCACGCGGCCATCGCGCTCGCTGACGGCGGATGCCATCACTGCGAACGTTTGCCTATGGTGACTCTGCGGACTCGCCTGGCTTCGTTCTCCGAGCCCGTATCCCAGCCTGCCGTGACGCCGCGTCGCAAGAAGCGCCGCGCCCAGCGCGCTCCCGAGCTATCTCCAGCCCGCCAAAGCTCGCCGGTTCGCCCGCCAGCTTCGCCGGCTTCGCTCGAGTCGCTCACCGACGGACAGCGGCCGCCGTCCGCCGCCGCGTCCGCCATCGAGTTGGACGACAACACCGAGGCGTGTTCTCTCTTGGCTTCGGATAGCGAGGATTGGGCGAGCTCTGTGGACCTCCCCTCCGCTAACGCTCCCCGCCAACCCTCTGGGAAGAGAGCCGGCATTGAGTCTGAGCTGATGCGTCTGCTCACCAAGGCCGTAGAAAGCATCGGCCTCGATTGGGAGGCACCCACGCTGCCGCCGCGCAACAGATTAGACGGGCGCTTTCTCGGCAAAGACGAGGCTCCGTCAAAATCTAGGCCCGCGCCCTTCCTCCCGGAACTTCACGAGGAGGTTGCAAAGTCGTGGAAGGCCCCCTTTTCCGCCAGGATGCGTACCTCTACCTCCGCGGCATTCTCCGCTGTCGACGGTGCGGGAAGTAGAGGCTACCTCGCCATTCCTCCGGTGGAGACGGCTGTCGCGTCGCATCTCTGCCCGCCCTCTGCGGGACGGCGGGTTCAGACGACGCTCCCGTCCAAAGCCTGCCGAGTGACATCATCGCTGCACGGACGCGCTTACACCGCCGCCGGGCAAGCAGTCTCAGCGCTGCACACGATGTCTATTCTGCAGATCTACCAGGCAGACCTCCTCCTCAAGCTGGACGAGGAGGGACCCGGTGCTATCTGTGTGGCGGACCTGAGGAGCGCTACGGACCTCGCTCTACGCGCTTCTAAAGCCGCTGCGCAAGCCATGGGGCGGAACATGGCCTCTCTCGCCGTCGCCGAGAGACACTTATGGTTGACGCTGTCCGAGATGACGGAAGCCGAGCGCTCTGTGTTCCTCGACGCGCCCATTTCCCCGGAGGGCCTGTTCGGAACGGCCGTCAAGGACTTCGCGGACAGGTTTGTTGAGGTGCAGAAGACTTCTCAGGCTATGAAGCACTTCCTGCCGAAGCGCTCGAGCTCCGCTACAGGCCGCACCAAGCCGCCTGCTCGCAGCTCTCAGCCCCAGCCTGCACCGCCCTCCGCCGCCGCCGCCTCACAGCGCCGCCAGGACCGGGATCAGAGACCGCGGTCTCGCTCCGCCGGACGCCGCCCCCTCACCGCGGGCCCCGGCCGAGGATTGAGATCAAGCCCGAGGCCCCAAAGTCTTCCTAGCCGCTCTAGGAAAACGACGGTGTTCAGATCCCGCTGCGGCCGGATTTCCACCAAAACTTCTCGCTCGTTCAGCCCCATGCGTTGTGACTGTACCAGTGTATTTTGCAGTGAAGCAGCCGGTGTCTCAGCCCGCTTGCCTGCACACAAAAGCTGTTTTTACGGCTACCCAGATAAATCCAATAAAGAGTGTATTTTCTGGTGTTCCGGCCTCGGCCGATGGTGTTATGAGTGTTGTAAGAATGCCCACGCCCCAGTGCCCATTCCCACACCCAGACTACACGCTACACTACACGCTGCGTGTCCCTCGGTTTCTGTAAAAACGAAACCAACACACATTCAGTCGGCCCTAAACGACAGTGTTTTCAGTGTAGCAAATGTGCCCGTGGTCCCGCGCCCACATTTCCTCACAGACACGCCGAATCCCACGGGATTCGCCCCGCTCTCTCTCTCGGCGCTACCCGCCTCAGAGGAGATGAGCGCGGCCAGGCTGCCCGCTGTGATCAGCGCTCCCCCCGCCTCGAACGCCGTAAACACGGCGCTGTGTTCCCAGCACACGCGGGCTCTTGTGCCGCCGCTTTCCCGCGGCCAGAGCCCAGATTTCATTCTGCCCCTAGCTATTCACGCGGATGCGTGGTCAAGGCTTCCCGGGGTATCAGAGTGGGTGATGAACACTATAAAGAGAGGCTATTCGCTACAATTCGCTCGACGCCCTCGCCGCTACGCGGCGCGCGTCGAAACTACGGTGAAAAGCGAAGTATCTCATCTACTTCGAGCCGAGATAGCGAAACTACTGAGAAAGGGGGCTATAGAACCTTTATCTCAGGCTCAGAGCGAAGGGGGCTTATACAGCAGATATTTTCTGGTACCGAAGAAAGATGGTGGGCTCAGACCCATTCTAGATCTGAGGCTGCTGAACAGAGCGCTCGTGAAACGCCAGTTCAGGATGCTTACGACCAGGAAAATCCTCGCGCAAGTGCGCCAAGGAGACTGGTTCATGTCAATAGATCTGAAAGACGCGTATTTCCAAATACAAATAGCGTCCCATCACAGGCGATTCTTGAGATTCGCCTTCGAGGGCCAGGCATATCAATACACAGTCCTGCCATTCGGCCTGTCCCTAGCACCCCGTACGTTCACGAAGTGCATGGACGCGGCCCTCGCTCCCCTGAGACTTCGGGGCATGCGAGTTTTGAACTACTTGGACGATTGGCTGATTCTAGCTCGTTCACGAACGGAGCTCTTAGAACACAGGGCCGCATTACTCGAGCACCTCGAGGAGCTGGGCCTTACAGTCAATTGGGCGAAAAGCTCACTGCTCCCCAGTCGGAGGATTTCCTTTCTGGGAACAGTGTTAGACTCGCTATCCATGACGGCACGCCTGTCACCAGAGCGCGGATTGAATATCCAGCACGTCGCGAAATCCTTCCGCCACGGCTCTATAGTCCCGCTCAGAAGGTTTCAGAAAATGCTGGGTCTCATGGCCTCAGCAGCCTCTGTACTCCAGTTGGGCCTGCTCCGCATGCGCCCACTGCAGCTATGGCTAAAAGCACGAGTTCCCCCCAGGGCATGGACCGCAGGTCTGTTTCGCCTCAGGGTCGACCATCAGTGCATTTCGGCTCTGAAACCATGGAAAGCGACCGACTGGTATCAGTCGGGCGTGAGTCTGGGGATCCCCTCAAGTGTGAAGGTGGTGTCTACGGACGCCTCCACTTCGGGGTGGGGAGCGCTGCTCGAGGGCAGACCGCTGGCTGGCCTGTGGTCAGTGCGGGAGAAGCTCCTACACATAAACTGCTTGGAATTGATAGCAGTCGACAAAGCGCTAAGGCGCTTCTGTCCCCAGATAACAGGCCACCACGTATTGGTCCGGTCGGACAACATGTCAGTGGTGGCATACATAAATCGCCAGGGCGGCGTCAGGTCCCGAAACCTTTACAGGCTGACGGAACGCCTCCTGGTCTGGGCTCAGCACAACCTGCTCTCGCTGAGAGCGGCGCATGTGCCTGGTCACCTGAATGTGGGACCAGACAGGCTGTCCAGAAACAACGTTCCAGCAGGAGAATGGTCTCTGCACCCGCAGACGATCCAGCTGCTGTGGGAAACGTTTGGCAGAGCGCAGGTGGACCTGTTCGCGTCCCAAGAAAACGCTCACTGCCCGAGATTCTTCTCGAAAAGCCGGGACGCGCTGGCCCATGTTTGGCCCCGCGCCCCCTTTATGCTTTTCCCCCTGTCTCACTCCTGCCTCAGGTGTTGGAGCGAATCAGGAGGGAGGGATGCCCAGTGCTACTCATAGCTCCGCTCTGGACAAACCAGTCGTGGTTCCCTGTCCTGATGCAGCTGACCAGCGCTGCTCCATGGCCGTTACCGCTGAGGAGAGACCTCCTCTCTCAGGCGGAAGGCTCGATTTGGCATCCTCGCCCGGATCCGTGGTCCCTGCACGCATGGGCCATCAACGGGTACCCGCTGACCTCCCAGAGGGAGTGCTAAACACGATCGCGCAGGATAGAGCCCCGTCTACCAGACGGCTCTACTCCTCGAAGTGGTCTGTGTTCTCTGCTTGGTGTCAAGCGCAAGGCTTTTCACCTGTAGACTGCGGGTTTACGGAAGTGCTTTCCTTCCTTTAGGAGCTACTGGATAAGGGCAGGTCCCCCTCCACGCTCAAAGTATACGTGGCGGCCATAGCAACGTTTGCAAAACCGGTGTCTGGCCAGTCACTAGGAAAGAGCGACTTAGTCGTGCGTTTCCTTAGAGGAGCTCGGAGGCTAAACCCTCCCAGGCCCCCTTCAGTCCCGACATGGGACCTTTCCACGGTCTTGGAGGCCATGAAAGGCGCCCCATTCGAGCCAATCCAGTCGTCAGACATGAAACACTTGTCTTTCAAGACAGCGTTTCTTATGGCTCTCGCTTCAGTGAAGCGCGTAGGGGACTTGCAAGCGCTCTCAGTAAGCGCGTCATGCATGGAGTTTGGACCTAACGACTCTAAGGTCATACTCAAACCAAAGCACGGTTACGTGCCGAAATCCCTCAACACACCGTTCAGGGCCCAGGTGATTTCCCTGTCTGCCCTTCCGGTTCTCAATGAGGAGAAGGACGCGAGTCTCCTTTGCCCTGTCAGGGCACTAAGGGCTTATGTGTCCCGCTCGTCTGGTTTCAGACAGACTGAGCAGCTTTTTGTTTCGTTTGGCGGCCGTACTAAGGGACTTGCCGCGTCGAAACAGAGCTTATCCAGATGGATAGTTGGTGCCATAGCGCTGGCTTACACTTCTAAGGGCCTTCAGTGCCCTTTGGGTGTTAGAGCGCACTCCACGAGAGGCATGGCCTCCTCGTGGGCATGGTCTAGCGGGGTTACCCTGCAAGATATTTGTATGGCCGCGGGCTGGGCCTCGCCGTCTACATTTATAAAATACTATAATCTGGAGGTCCCCGCCTTACAAGCTAAGCTTTTGGCGGTATAGAATTCAGTGCTATCTGCCCGCTGTGCGGCTCGGATACTGAGTTTGGCCTGCGTATCGCTCACTGACCGGTACAGCAGCTCATTTAAAAATTGACACACTTGTGGCCACCCAGTTCAGGCTGAGTGTTCACCCTGACGGTTTGGTTATTGTCATATGATTGGCCCCTTTCGGAGGCTATTTACAGGGAATGATGCTTCTAGCCTCTCTTCCCTCACTCTCTGTGAGTTTATGGTGATTATGCACTATATGCGCCCCGGGCTTCGGCCCCTGGGTCTTTGGTGTTGGATCCCTACCAGCACGGCGTGTTGCATTGTGTTCCCCATAGCGTAAGATATTACGCAGTACGAGAGATACTCTCGTAAGAGAACGTACTCGGTTACTAACGTAACCTCGGTTCTCTCTAGAGAGGGAACGAGTACTGCGTATCTTGCCGTGCTTGGAATACGCTCTGGTTCGCTTCGGCGATGAAAACCGACGTAAGAGCAGCTATCGAGCCTAGATATAGGGCGAGACCACGCCCTTTCTGGCGGGACGTGACGATATGGGCGCGAAGGGCCCCCATTCGTCGTGACGTAACGCAGAGCCTCTCTCGATAGGCTGCTGCTATTGCCGCAGAGCAGCCAATAGGCGCGCGAGCTGTCTCGCCTAGGTCTGCTTGCTGCTGCAAAGCGTTTTACATTAGTAAAAAATTAAGGATAATTTTTGGCTTCAATATCTCGTGGAAAAGAGTTTTCCCCATAGCGTAAGATATTACGCAGTACTCGTTCCCTCTCTAGAGAGAACCGAGGTTACGTTAGTAACCGAGTACGTTTTTAGTGTCACATGATCCTTCAAAAATCATTCTCAAGGCCCGTTCACACAAAGAACAATAATTATAAAGATAACCATAACGATAACTATATTATTAACAACGACATAAACAAACGATAATACTGTTTATCCTAAGCGCACGCTGCAGGTTTATTATCCGCCACTTTAAATGCTCAAGGATGGATTCTGATTGGCTGTCAATGTTTTTATCTTTCTTCAGCTGGAAAAAAAACATTATTGTGCCATTATTGTTATAGTTGTGGACAATGTTATTATTTTATATTTACAACGATTTTTAAAACTTCATATTTATCATTATCGTTATAGTTATCATCCTTGGTGTTGAAAAACATTTCTTCTTATATTATCAATGTTGAAAACATTTGTGCTGCTTAATATTTTTGTGGAAACTCTCTACTCAAAAAATCCTGAAAAAAAGTAGCAATGTTAAAAAGTACAGCATTTATCTGAAATCTTTTGTAACATTATAAATTACTTTACTATCACTTTTGACCAATTTAAAAATCTTATTGACACCGAACAGGAGTGTATACCCCACTATTCTAAACATACATTTTGTATTAATGCATGTTGAGAATTTTAACATCTGTTTTTACAGGGTCTGTCTGATTACACGAAATGGCTCGTTCACTATTCTTCTAAACAGCAGCTGTCTCCATCTAAACCTATTACATGCCGCTCATATGCCAGGTCAGTCAGAACACATGAGCTAGTACCCACAAATGCCCACCTGCTTTTCATTACTATACATAGGTCTGTGTGTTGACTCGCAGGGTTGGACTCATGGGGAACCCCTCTGACGGTTTCAATGGGAAAACCATTGCTATGACCATTTCTAACTTCTGGGCTGAGGTCACACTCATTGAGAGCCAGACTCTGGTAAAACAAAAAAAAAACAGACTGAGATAAGACATCAAGAAAAGCACTGTTCTTCATTTATTTCACTGTTTTTATTAAGGCCATTCTACCTCATCCTCTGAATGACCCTACGGAGTTCGGAAGCTTGCAGGATCTCTTTCAGATCAGCCGGAAAGAAGGGTTTGTCCAAACATCAAGTATTTGTCTCAGATTTTTTCAACAATAAGGACACTTTAAACAAGGAATAAATCGTGCAAAATTAACATCTCATGTTGACTAATCATTTACTCGCTTTCATGTTGACCCAAACCCATATGTCTTACTTTCTTATGTGGAACATTATAATTCTGCAGAATGTTTACGATACAACAAAACCAATTATTATCATTAATATTCATTTATTTACCTTACAGGTATTTGGGAGGTCTGAGACTTTTACAAGCCACCTGTAAAAAGTTTTACCAGTTCTGCTCTGAACAAGGGTGAGATCCAATAAACATAATTGATTAAATACATTCTTAAAGTCGTTATTGTCAGGGTCCAATCACTTTATGTAGACATGGCTTATGTAGATAATACAGTGATACAATGTCAGTGTCTCTTTTTAAATACAATACTGTCTCTTTATTGAAGTATTGTTCTATGTACTATATTGAAATAAATAATTAAAATAATTAAAATCCCTGTACTGTATTTATTCTTTTTCGATAATCCATTACACTTGTGTGTGTATATATGGAATAATACGGAAGAAAAGATCTGTTGTGTAATTGGAATGATTAAGACACTGACTGTATTTGCTTTCTTTTATGCGGACAGCATTGCTCTGTCCAAGCAGAATTTTACTCTCAAGTATGACACAAACATTCCTCGGCAAGTGGTAAGACTTAATACTAATGATATTTGCAGTTGACTATCTAGAGTCGAAGTTCTAAGAATGTGGAGTAATGCTGTACTACATTTCTTTGATGTCTTCTAGGGTTTAGCTGGCAGTAGGTAAGTAAAACATTGACTGCAAACTTCAATGAACATTAACAGTCAGTTTCTCCAAAGCTCATTCATGTCTTTTTGATTTGTAATCAAACAAGATGCATTATAATCATTCTTCAAGTGTCAAACACTTGCCGTTTCATCTGCTGTTATTGGGGTCAAATTTGAGTATTCTAACATTAGCATTTGGGTGTTTTCTGTGTAGTGCGATTGTGTCTGCCACACTGAAGTGCCTGATGAAGTTTTACAACATCACAGATAACGTATGTTCAGCAGCATTCACCAATCAGTGGATAGATTTAGAACTACTTTTTAATGTTGGGAAAAAACTATTAGCTTACATAAACTTTATCCTGAGTCAGGATCTTCCTAAACCAATCAGAGCCAACTTCATCCTCAACGTAGAGACAGATGAGCTGTTCATCACAGCTGGTCTACAGGATCGAGTTGTGCAGGTGATGTAATATAGTCATATTAATTTGACCAATCTGACTTAGACTGTGTGGAACATGACTGTCTCTGTATTAACTTTCTAATAGGTCTATGAAGGCTTGGTTTACATGGACTTCAACAAACAGCTTATGGACGAGCGGGGTTATGGTACTGTCTTTGAAAAGAACTATTATTCTGGGCAATATATAAAAATAAATCATTATTATGCTGTATATAAACCTAAAAAATTATTGTGTCTCTGATGTCTCTTATGCTTACCAAGGCTGTATTTATTTGATCAAAAATACAGTGATAACAATAACATTGTAAAATAATATTACATTGAAAATATATGAATTTTCAGCATCATTACTCCAGTCTTCAGTGTCACATGATCCTTCAGAAATCATGCTGATTTGCTGCTCAAGAAACATTTATTATTATCAATATTGAAAAACAGTTTTCAGGATTCTTTATAGGAAGTTCAAAAGAACAGCATTTTTGAAGTAGAAATTTGTAAGAATATAAAACTCTATTTATTTTAAGTAAATTAAATTTGAAGTGGCTGTACTGCATGTCAATCTATTCTTTTATATAGGAGAATACATTCCCTTGGACATGAATGATCTTCCCTTGTTCTGGCTGGCGTACTTGAGCGATCCAAGTGATTCTGGACGGATTCACAGTAATGTTAGACAGCGATGGTTAAACGGTAAGTCCTGCTTTATGTCTTGGTTTATGTCTTAATAGTGAATCAATAAAGCTTTTCACAAGTCTTGTTCTTTCTGGACAGGTGACTCTGCTGTGGCTGAAGCTATGAAATCGTTTGCTGAACTCACAGACCAAGCCCGGTTGGTTCATCTTTGAGCATTGGTCCTTCAATAATTGTAGCGTTGTACTTTTCATGTAAAATTCAGATCAATGAAAAGTGCTTTTTTTTCTCCTCACCATATGCAGGGCTGCCTTTCTGTGTAAGGACTGGGCCAGACTCGCACATCTCATGGATGAAAACTTTGAGCTTCGGCGGTATGATGTTTTAAGTTAAATGGAGGTTTAACAGCATGCCACTAATCTGTGGGTTAACTTTGTAGTTTTAAGCTAAAAGAACCAACAACGAGTCCTTCATTATGTGGTTTAAATCAAACAGGATTTTAATATAAGTTCATTTATAATAGCTAAATAGATACCACTGTTGAAGTTACCTTTTGTCCATCAGGTCTGTGTATACTGAAGACTGCTTGGGCCCTGGAAATCTGAAAATGGTACAGCTTGCGAGACAGGTAAATGAATGTCAATGCATTGTTTCCCTAATATGTCTGGAAAATTAGCTGGTGCACTAAGTTATTCCATAATACTAGAAGCAGCACATCTGAATGATTTTTTCTTGTCTGTGCAGTTTGAATCTGCTGTCAAATTGCCCGGCAGTGGTGGTGCTGTGGTGGGCTTGTGTATGGACCAAGAGCGGCTGGTAAGGCAGATCTTTTGACTTTAAATGATTATTGTTTGTAATTTAATTTATGCAACGTGTGAATTACCATAATTAGGAGGCAACAAATAACTTAGGATTCTACTCAGAACTATTCATGTGCTATTGGAAACTTTAACTTTCATAACATCAAAACTTTTGCACTAGATACACTGTCTGTAAACCATTTTAATGTATTTGGTTTATAATTGAAATGATTCAATATTAAGACATTATAAATCATATCAAACATAAATGTACACTAGCATTCAAAGGTTTGTGGTCTGTAAGATTTTATTGTTTTTGATGCTCAACAAGGCTGCATTTATTTGATAAAAAATATTTTAATATTTTAAAGTGTAATTCATTCCTGTGATGGCAAAGATGATTTTTCAGCATCATTACTCCTGTCTTCAGTGTCACATGATCCTTCAGACATTATTCTAATTTGATGCTCAAGAAACACCTCTTAGTATTGCTGAAAACTTGACTTGTCTCTTTTGATGGATTTAATGCATCCTTGTTGAATAAAAGTATTAATTTCTTTCTTTCAAGAAAATAAACTGCTGCCATGTTTGTTGTTTTTGCGGCATTAAAACAGTCAAGTTAGAGAAGCCTGACATTCCAACTTGTAATTTCTACTGGTCTAGTAATAATGTACTGGTAATTACACAAATTTTAACATGATGTGAAAACAGCATCAACTATCATAAATAGATGTTGTAACTGGCTGATTTGAAATTAAATTGAACTGAAAGTAGTATATATTTTTGTGCCCCAGTCTAAAAATATATTTCATGTTTTACCACTAGGTGGAGATGAAGAGGGCTTTCCAAGAGGCGGGATGTGTGTTTTGTCTAATTGTGCCTTATGACCCGTCAGTGCAGGGTCAGAACTGATCACCCAGAGAAATGGTTGTATTAATTGTTGGCCAAGAAGATATAAAAGGTTTGCTAAAGGAACATAGCTTAAAGGCATAGTTCACCCCAAAATGATTTTTTTTACAATATACAGTATAAACATGTATGACTTTATTTGTTCTGTGGAACATAAACGAAGATATTTTAAGACTTTTTGGATGTCAATGGTAGCCAAAGCTGTTTGGTTACTAACATTCTTTAAAATATCATCTCAAACGCAAGTTTGAAACGACATGAGAGTGAGTAAATGATGACAGAATGTACATTTTTGGGTGAACTATCCCTTTATATTTGTTTTAACATAAGTTTTGAACCTAAGTTTAAATTAACTTGTCAATGTTTTCCTATTTCAGACTTCTATATCACAGTTCATTGTTTAGCGCTAGGTGGGGCTCAAATTGTAAGTTTCAGATAGAAACGAGAAACAATTGACTTTGTAATGGCCTTCCACACCCATCCTGTTCTTGTGTCGTAAAGAGGTTTTTGTGCAGAGCCAAAAGTGTTTTCTTTATTTCAATAAGACGTGGTTGCGAATGGAAGGTTTTATTCAATTATATCGGCCTATGCATTATTGTCAGCGCTACCAAATTACCACCAAAAAACTCCCATGGTGTCATATATTTTGTCAATATGTTAATTAATCAAATAAATCCTTTTGACTCACTTTAAATTATGGAAGTAAATATGTGATTGAATGTGTGTGGAGTTACTTCCCAGATAGCACAAGTCTCTTTGATGTTATATTTACATCTGGAAGACGTATTTTTAAGAGTGTTTGCTCATCTGCAAGACGTCTATAGGACGTTTCTGTCAGATGTCAAATAGACGTTTAGAAGATGTCTTTAAGATGTAATGATTTAGAATGCATGTTAAACTGACATCTTATAAACGTCTATTTGACATCTGACAGAAACGTCCTATAGACGTCTTGCAGATGAGCAAACACTCTTAAAAATACGTCTTCCAGATGTAAATAGGACATCAAAGACACTTGTGCTATCTGGGTTATTTCAGGGCATCTGTGTAGGCTGACAGTAATGTAAAACCTTATTAACTTTGGACTTTTAGGTAAATTAGACTAATTAAAGAAGGTTAGTGTCAAGCATGACGAGTGAACGGGTCACTGCTAGTTTGACAAGCATAACACTTGAGCTGTGTCTAAAACCTCGTGACCTGCCTATATAGATAGCTTTCTTTTTTTGGCATACAGGCGCGTTGCTCAAATATGCTGCTGTGTTCATAGCCTACTTGAAACCCGCCTATGATGGTCAATGTATTTTAGTATGTAGGCAGCTGACTAGGTTTTGAGTATACATTATCTGTAGCTCGTTAAACTAGCCTACTACTGTATACAAACATACGCTGCCGCTGTCAGGAGGAGGGACCGATTATGCGCTTATTGCAGTCATAGTGTAAATCGCTAAATAAGCAGATGTGGATGTGTCGTACCCGACTATCGTCAGTATCATTTGATGGGACTAAAGTATGGCAGCAAAGGAGGATCTTTACTCAAAGATTATTCCGCGCAGACTGAGACAGAACAATTGCGTCTCTGTCAAACATGGATCCAATCTGGACGTGCTGCTGTCGATGGGATTTCCTCAGATGAGAGCGTAAGTCACATATAATATAGACTATAACGGCGTTCTTCTTAAAATCATCCATGTATAAATATAATGAAGATGTTTTTGTTGTCCCTCAAAGTTCGTCTGTAGGGTGTCTTAACACGATATAGAACCTAATTAAATTATTGTTGAGGTGGATTACTTTGACTTCAAGTCATAAAGTCAGGAAACTGACTGGGAAAATGTGCATTGATTTAGACATTAAAATAATGGTTATCATGCAATGCAAATGGCTTTTATTATATCGCTTACAAGAAAGGCTTTTGTTTCTCATTCAGGTCACTGATGTGTTTTTGCAGCCACATTGAGCATCACATAAGAGAAAGTCTTCTAGCCATTTTTGGTAATTGTGTCAAAAAACCACAGAGAGATCTAAACTAGGGAATTAATCGGTGTAACGATGTCATGTTATTTGAAAAAGCCATCCTTCAGCGTTTCCTTCACTAATATTTTATTATACAAATATAAATCTAAAATTACAATTATATATTATATAAATGTGACAATGTAACAAATAAATGTAAAAAATACAAACAAAAAAAATAGGCCTATATACTTATATTTTATATATTTATATATATTCATTTTTTCTGTTTAAGGGCACTCGTAAGTGCATTGTATTAACTAGCGTGTGTGTGTTTGTGTCAAGCTTAGTCAGGAGTTGTTAATATGCTTTTCCTCTGTTTCCTTTATGGATGTATTGACCCACATAACAGTGAACTGTCCTGATTTTCTGTAAAGGACTCTTTAAGGTTAAGAGCTTTCAGACCTGTCAACTGCCCTGATGTGAACCAACTGAGATATAGGAGGAGCACCATCATACTGACCCAGTCAATGTAAAAAGATGGTAAAGGTGTCCTGTAACATGTAGGAAGGAACAACTGTGCTTATTACAGCATGAGTGATTTGTAAGTCACAAGGTTTTTGTTTTCATTCTTATTTTGGCACGTATACGAGAAAACCCAAGACTATGCAGCTGTTCAAAATTAATAAAGCACATGTAGCCGATGTGCGCTCAGTCCTGTGTGGAAAGTTTCTTCTTTTTTTGGTGGGCCTGGTGATTACTTGTTTGGTCCTGTTGCATTTGAAACTGATCACAAGGAAGGTTTTTTTTTTTTTTATATATAAAAAATGAAAATTCTGTCTTTCACCCTCATGCTGTTCCAACCACATGCAGGTGACACTCGAAAAATCTGAATATCGTGCAAAAGTTATAATTTTGATGATTATGTGTTCCAGCTTATGAAAACCCCAAATTCAAAATCTCAGAAAATTTTAAAATTACATGAAATCTATTAAAAAAAGGATTTTAAATACAGAAATGTCGGCCCTCTTGTTACCCCCACCCCACACAACTATGATATTGGTGTTATTTTGACATTTAATACTTCTTGTAGCTACCTTAAAAGTTTTTTAAACACAGTTATAGTTTACTTTATTGTTATAATTTTCTAATATTATGGTATATTTATTCATTTAATATATATTAATATCTAATATTTGTTTATATGTAATTATTCATAAGGCCAAACATGCATACAGGCATATAGAATGGTGCATAAAACAAATTCATTTGGGGAAAAAAACTATTTAAAAAAATCAGCTCCATAGCAGATTCCAAGTGATCAAGCAATGTAAGCCATGACGTACACCCGAGTGAACGAGACGGAGGGAAGTTAGCAAGGGAAGGGATTTAAATACAGCCTAGTTTTTGTGAACTGAATTAACAGATTATTTGAGAACATTTGATTCGCAAGAATGATTCGTTCACAAACTGGACATCACAACCAGTGTTGGGGAAAGTTACTTTTAAAAGTAATGCCTTAAAATATTGCGTTATTACTTTTCATGGAAGGTAATGTTGCATTACTTTAGCTTGACTTTTTCCTCACCTGAGCTGGGCTTGCTTGTTTGTTTTTTAATTACAAAAAAACGTTTTATTTTTCTGCAAATGTAAAGGCCCTTTCAACAGTATTGAGTATGATGAGTATGAGTAAGCCTTATGAGTAAGAGTAAATGAGTAAGTGAGTAAATTTATGAGTAAATGAGTAAGCCTTGACTGAAGGAAAGGCAAATTCGCGGCTGTACAGTAGAGGGTGCAGCTTAAACAATTCTGGATGGCTGAGTAATAGGAAGCAGGACATTTAAACTCTCTTACTTCAGCAAAAAAAAAAAAATGTGATGTTTATCTAGTAATTTTTGCTTATTAGTATGTTGAATTGGATCTTCAAATGTCAGCATCAAATACTGTTTAATAAAGTGAGATTAGCTACAATACAATAACTATCATATATACACATTGTACACAACGTCTCTGAACTTTACTCTGGATTTCTCTCAACATGGGGACAGGAGAGGTATCAATAAATAAATAGGAAACAAAGTAACTTACGTTACTTATTTAAAAAAGTAACTCTGATATTCTTTTTGTAAATGTAAAAGTAATGCGTTACTTGTTACTTGAAAAAAGTAATCTGATTACATAACTCACATTACTTGTAATGCGTTTTTTCGTTACACCCAACACTGATCACAACTTCTCTCATAAACTCACCAAGTTTGTGGCTTGTCAAGGTCAAGATAAGCGTATGTCAAGATTTGCACTGAATAACAGCCTAAAGTTCATGAGTCATTTGTACCAATTTTATAATTCCTTTATTAACAGATTCTTCTACTTACTTTATGGTGTATTTTTTCATTTTGGAGCTTGACAGAATACAGTTCTCATTACCTTTCATTATATTAAAAAATTCCTCTTTTTGTTCACATAGTCATACGGGTTTAGAACAACAGCAGGGTGAGCAAACAATTTCAGTCTTGGGTGAACCGTTAAGTCTGACTACACTAACCAGTCCTTCTCGTTATTCGATTGCTCATACTTATATCACCGTTTCTGTCTTGTCATAGGGTAGCGTTTACCAGTAGTCAGTCTGCGCGTATAATAATGCTGTGGCTTTCTCTCAGGGTCACGCTGTGTAAATGTCATCAACTTCCTTCCTGAAAGATGACAGAGCAGGAGATGAGATAGCGACCATGACCTCCATGGTGTATAAATACTGAGATCCTGATCATCTTCCGTACTGAAAGGCCACATTATGTCCCTTGCAGGATGCATTTCATGATTCTGTTGTGATGTGATACATGTTCTGTTCTGTGGATACAAGTGGGTCGTCAGCTGTCCCTGTTGCCCGTCCTGGTCTGGCCACATTTGCCGTCAGGCCTGCAGGTGTTGGCTGGCCATATTTTGGGATGAACAGCTGTGCGCTCTGTGTGGCAGGGATGGCAGCTGGTACTTGTGGGCCTTGGGGCTTGTGGGATAGTGTCTGTTGCTCTTGCCGGGCGTCAGTGAGATCAATCGTATCTTTTTCTTCTTCCTTTTTGGCTCAGCTCCCTCGGTGGCTGCTGGGATAAAGGAAACAGATGTAGGCCAGCACACTAGCATCAATAGGGAGCGAACCTCTCCTCCACCTCTGAAAAAATAGACACGGGCATAAGAGTGGGATCCACAGAAACAGTTGTTCTAAAGTCAGCCTACTCTTCTACTCCTCCACTGTTTATAAGGGGCCTGTATCAGTGTGTGTTCTCTCATTTGTGAGTCCACCATCTGTGGCGGTTGTGCGATTGCCAGAATGAGAGCCGTGTGTCCAAATGCGGGTGTCCTTCCACCCTCCTGCTCAGAATGAAGCTCTGGAAGAAAACACAAGGATACAGCTAAAAATGGGAACTATTGTTACTATTTAGAGTGTTTTATGCTTTAATTTTCAGCAGTCATTACTCCAGTTTTCAGTGTCACATGAAATAACTCTAATATGCTGATTTGGGGCTCAGGAAACTATGGACGCTTGTTTCCGCCACAGAATAAAACATTTTAAAAGATAACTGCGACTTATTATCTCACAAGAGTTTACATCTCGCATTTGACTTAATTTCCCAGAATTGCGTGATATAAAGTCAGAATTCCGATAAATAAACTTGCCTTTTTCAATTCAATTACATTTTTTATTCTTCATTCTGTGGCTGAAACAAGCTTCCATAGGAAACAGTTCTTATTATCAAGATTGAAAACGGTTGTACTGCTTAATATTTTTGTGGAAACCGTGATATTTTTCTTAAAGGGATAGTTCACCCAAAAATGAAAATGAAGTCATTAATTACTCACCCTCATGCTCTACCAACCCCGTAAGACTTTTGTTCATCTTCAGAACACAAATGAAGATATTTTTTTATTAAATCTGAGAGGTGGATCACTCCTCCATAGGCTTCCTAAGGGATTGAAACTTGACGGCCCAGAAAGTCAGAAGAAAATGTTTAAATATTTAATGTGCCTACAGTGGCTAGATCTTAAGTTTATCGAGCTACGAGAATACTTTTTGAGCGCAAAAAAAAAAAACTAAAATAGCGACTTTATTCAAGTATTCTCTTTGGGCCTGGAGACTTCACGTAGTGTTATTGCTCAACGCTTCTGGTTGAACGTCACACGCATCACACACATGACCAGCGTCGGCCAATAGTGAGGCTACGTGTGACGTATAACACAGAAGCGCTTCGCTGTTACACTACATCAAACAGCTTAGGAGAATGACACGGAAGAGAAGAGATGGTTGAATAAAGTCGTTATTTTACTTTTTTTTTGCGCGCAAAAATATTCTCGTCGCTTGATAAACTTAAGATTGAGCCACTGTAGCCATTTGGACTATTTTAACGATGTCTTTAATGACTTTTCGGGGCTGTCAGGTTTCAATCCCTTAGAAGCCTATGGAGGAGTGATCCAGCTCTCAGATTTAATCACAAATATCTTCATTTGTGTTCCGAAGATGAACGAAGGTCTTACGGGGTTGGTACAGCATGAGGGTGAGTAATTAATGACTTAATTTTCATTTTTGGGTGAACTATCCCTTTAAGCTTCTTTAATGAATAAAAAAGTTCAAAAGAACAGCATTCATTTGAAATAGAAATCTTTTGTAACATTATAAATGTCGTATTTGATTGATTTAATGTGTCCTTACTATTATAAAAGCTATTTATGTTTAGAATCTTATAGGCTATACTTTTGAGTGCAAACAGTCTAGTACTGCAGTACATCTATCATACGCTGACATTAGTTATTTGTCTGCAAAACCAGTTGTTGAAAGTGACTCTCTTGAGCCTCATGGCAAAGAATCAGGCTAAACGGAAGATCTGTAAACAGGAAACTTAGGGATGCAGAGGTCTGAGCTGTGGGATTTCCCCAAAGAGCTGAGTGAAAGGTGTGTTCATGCCTGTTTGGTCAGCTGGATGATTATGAAAGACGCTTTGTGGAGATCATTTGGAGTGATTTGTGCAAAACAGTTAGTTGCATCATTAAACAAGAACAAAAAATAGAACAGGCAGTAAACCTGTAAAGTTAATCTTGTTTGCAGGCTGCTAATGCTAAACGCCTTGATATAAATATCCACAAAATATAATCTCCTTTTAGATCATTTATATCATATACTACAAAACATTACAAAGATTTTGCTCATGTAAGGGAGGCAGCTGTGGCAAAAAAAAAGCAGTAGTACTAAATGGTCAAATTATTGATTTTAGAATATGCTTTTAAAAACAAATCTTTTCCCCTCTCCATTTTCTTTTAGTGTTTTATTCAATACACTTGAGGACATAGATGTACAAAAATATGCGTGGAAGACTGGACGAACAGTCATAATTATTTAATTATCATATGTGTCACTGGAATTTGTGAAGAATCACCCCCCCACTGCACCTTCAGCAAATTATATATGAGTAATTCAGGGTCAATTGGAAATTGCTAGTAAGACATAAAAAGGCATCTTAGGACATGACAGGTTGTGAGTGAGGCGTATGTGGGCGTCTGGGCGGTTATTCAGTTTTTATCTCGTTTTAAGAGGCATATTTGGTTATATGATGGGAAAATATTACTTGAAGCGTTATGACCTACTTTAAATTTTAATCAGTGGATGTTTTCACTATCATGCTTGGTATGCGCGTTAATATTTCATGTTGTCAAGAGCTTTTTCCATAAAATGAGAAAAAAACTAATTTGTTTTGCCATCATCTTGTTAACATGTAAACCTCTTCGGCCTCTTTCTCTTTTTCACTCAGTGCATACTGTGTATGAGAAAATATTTCAGCCTGTTACCACAGCGATTAAGTCTACTACGATGACTTGATCTGGGCTGCTTTATTATGAAAAAGTGCTGGTCTGTTTTAATAAGAAAATGAGGAAATGGGATTTTTTTTTTAATGCAAATAATAAAATGTAACTAACCATATCAAACCAATCTTAACATATATTAGATTAGATTAGATTAATTATATTATATATTTAAAATAGCTAAATAAATTCATCAACTATAAGAGAGGACAAACGCTTGACTTTTTTGTGAGTTTCATGTCTTGTTTGCTGTCAAGTGAAATGCCATGAGCCTATGAAACTGTGATATTTTCCATTGCTGAGAATGTGGCTAATACTAATACAATATTTAGCCCTGTGATTGTCTCATGTGCATTGTTAAGCACACTTTGGTGTATATCATTCTGTTAATCCCTTTCATCATATGTAATAGTTAATAATTTCCATGTTGTTGGTATGTATGCTATCATGGAAATATTATGAATTTCAAGTTTTTTTTACGATCTAGTCATTTATGTATGTTCAGATGTTGACTGCTGTTAACTACAGCAATTCATTTAAGTATTTTCAATGAACAAACAATATTGTAAAATGTTTTCACAAAGCTGTGATTCGTCCTAGAAAAAGAGTTTAAACCGTCACAGGGAAGTAATAACTGAAAAGTTATTTTTTTTTTTACTTTTTGAGAAATGCGGACTGTCTGTGACTCTGGGTAAACTCTTTCCTGTTCAAGGTCTTTGCAGAACAGAGCTTAGGGGAAGTCCTGGTATACCATGAGGTTTCGCTTCAATGGTAATAGTTAAAATGAGGCAATGTGAGGTCTTATTGAGGTCCTGTTCACACAGGCTGAAACACTCTAATACAGTCTATAATACCATGTAACCACAGTGTCACTTCAGCCAGTGCATTCAGAACAGAAACCATCTCACGGTTTTTTTTTTTTTGTTCTATTTGGTCACGCAAATGCTGTTAAATTTACCTCCTCTTCTTTAGACATCAGGTTTCAAGGTTTCAGAAAATGGAAAAATAGTCAGGGTATTCTTACCCTGACTTTTTTTTTTCATGAATGTCTTAAAGAATTGTTCTATGGTTTTTTAAAGTATTTAATGCAATTACATCAGAAGTAACTGTAATTAAATGACAGAAAAATTAATAGTAATCCCTTCTTTTTCGTAACACGCAAATAAAGTCCAACTAACTATACTATCATGCGGTTTATCAACTTTCAAATTGTTATGGAAAATGTTTTCAATATGTTTTGTTGTTGATCTCAAAGGTTGTGTGTTGAAACTCCACTACATTTTTGCACAAATGGTAGAAGCTTGTCAAATAAAGATGTTTCAAAGAAGATCTTTGAAACCATGAACCATGTATGCAAGATCAAAGAAAATATGATCCAAACTGCATTTAATACTGAAATACTTTCCATTTAAGGTGCATCCTAAAAAATGTACACATTTTAAAGCTTTCACTTCAAGAACCAATCACAGTGTGTATGAGACACTGAGGTGTAAGAGAAGTGTGATGATCACCTCTCCCACGCAGCATATCAGCTTTTCACTGGCTCACATGTTAGAAATTATTAAAAAAAAAAAACATCTCATCTCTTTTTACACGTTCCACTGCCACAGACCTCAAGACATGGTGTGTCAGTGTGAGCAGTGAACATATCGTTTATTAGATTCAAAATGACACATGGTCGACTGGAAAATGACAGTGCATCTTGGCTCGTGTACAACAGGTCATAGATAAACATATTCTCATCATACTGTATGCTCGCTCAACTGCTGTTTTTAATATTGTTTATGTCTATGTGGTGTTTTTAATCTGCTTTAAGACAAACCATGTGCAAATTCATGTCAACATCATTGCTGAGTATTTTCTCTTTAAATCTGCAGTGATCTAAAGACAGTCTTAAAAACACGGTTTGAAATCGCTGGTGTTAATTACATCACAAACTACATGTAACCAATCACGTAAATGTGCCGGTGGTCTTTAGCATATCATATGCTGTGAAGCAAGAGAGTCTCAAGAGAAGCCATGTTATCCGAAGAATATAGAGCTTAAGAATATAGCAGGTGAATTATGTATGTTATGATGAACTAAATGCCTTTCTCCATTGACGATCTAAGATGTTCAAAGTGTTTCTGAGGCAGCTGTCTGACTCTGAGATGGGGAACTTGTAGCTACTGGTAATTCTAAATATTTTCTCTTTACAGGCTGAAAGCTCTGGCATCAACTGGAGGCAGAAGTGTTCAGCTTGCATGTGACTGGTGAGCTTCCCTAACTGCACTCCTAGGTCTTCAACCCTCCTCCTGGGGACCCAATCTCCTGCAAAGTTTATTTCCAACCTGCTTCAGCACACCTGAAGACCACGATTATCTGGTTCAGGTGTGTTTGTTTAGGGTTGTAGCCAAACCAGAGATGTGCTGTGTCCCAATTCGCATACTCTCCGTCCTAAATAGTATTTGAAATTAGAATTAGTGTGTCCCAAATCGTAGTATGTTAATGAGTTTTCCAAAGATACTCGGATGGTCTACTTTTTCCGTTTAGAATCCAAAGTGCAAATCCGTGCAGACTGAAATGGCTAATATTGCCTAGTGCCACAAACCCATTGAGCGTTGGACAATTTTTTTTATTAGAATTACAAACACGAATAAAGTGTTAAAAACTAGTAGTGTACACTGTAGGTTTAGATAAAGGGGTCTGACCCTTGAATGATCAGTATTCAGTATCTAACCTGACCTAAAGATATGTATTCAATGTTATCCACATTATATTTCATCTGCAAAAGCATTGTGAACTTTTGTACTTTTAAAAACATCATTATGCAGATTGCAAAGGAGAGTTTTCTGCATGAAAGACCAACGACTGGCAGATCAACGTGCTGCTATATGTCTCTTCGAAACGGTAGGAAATTAAATAAAATTGAATGTGGAGGATTTAACTGTGACAAGATGATTGACGGCATTTTAAATGTTATGACGAAGTAGTATGTCCCTAAGCTTTCCTAGTATTCTGCCACACACTCAAAAGTATGTACTTTTTCTTTACGAAAACAGTGCATACTTTTAGGGCATAGTATAAGTAGGCGGATTGGAACGCTTATTATTGGGAGATATGAGGGTCCGTGGCTCTAACATTGGGAGAAAGTGTAACAGCCGACTTGGGTCATGTGTGCCTTGATAACCAATCACATTACAGCCTTGACGTCATTGAATTGCGTTCAGAGTTGTGCGACAGTTAATCACTGTTTGCAGATACCATAAAAATGAATGAGAATAGCCATAAACTGAATCATACCCGTCACCAAATGTCCATGACTTCTTTTATAAAACTGGATTTTTTTCTGTGTAAACTATCCAAAACGAATGTTTAAGAGCAAACATGTTGAAGATTAGCCGATTGGCGGTTGATTTATTAAATAAGCCATTTCCCACAAAAGCTTTTTATTCAGTGTAGGGAAGCCTCTCCTCCATTGACATCCCAAAAAAAATCCAGCCTTTGCTCTCCTTCGACCCCTGGGTGACACAGCTTTAGCAGCCGTTATGCTTTTTTTTTTTTACGTTGGTTTCCCAGGAGCAGGGTTGAAGCCCTCTGGCTAAAGGAATCGTACTGCCCTCTAGTGCTTCATTTGCATCAATCCAGCAGTTCTTTACATAAAACAAGCAGAATAATTTGATGACAGTTACAAATACACATACTTTATATGCTGGTTTAGCTATGCTTTAGAATTTATGATCATGTGCATGTGTCTCCTTAGGCTTTTCTCACATTTGGATGACCCTTTCCTGGACGACCCTTTACCCAGAGAGTATGTGCTCTACTTGCGCCCCAGTGGGCCTTTACAAAACCAGCTTTCCCATTTTTGGCAGCAGTCTCGCTTGACTTGTGGAAAGAACAAAGCTCACAACATATTTCCACACATCACACTCTGCCAGTTCTTTATGGTGAGTCACAGTTTATATTTGAATCTTGATCTATTCTAATTATGCTGTGGAATTTTTTTTTACGTTTCTTCATTTTATGTGTTTGCAGTGTCCAGACAATAAACTAGTGGCTCTGTGTGAAGCTCTGCAGTCTGCAGTGAACCATTGGAGAGGACGCTTCCCCAGCCCTTTGCCCCTGGAGCTCTACACCTCCACCAACTTCATTGGCCTCTTTGTGGAGGAGCAGGTGGCTGAGACACTGAAGAAGTTTGCGGCTGACTTTGCTGTGGAGGCTGCCACTAAAGCTGGTGGGGAGGCGTGATCAGAGCATTTGTCACAGATGGTGCCTGGATAGTGCTCACGTTTTTTTCTAATTAGCTCATTACTCATCCTCGTGTCGTTCCAAACCCCATATTAATTTCGTTCTTACTTGAAACATAAATGTTGAAATTTGGCAGAATGTCCAAGCTGCTTTTATCAATAAAATGAAAGCAGGGCATTTTAAAAAACGAAGTACATTTTTTGGGACTTTTTATGGATTTTTAAAGATTTAATTATTAGCGAATAAGAGTTGCCACTGTTAACTAAAATGGTAACACTTTGCAAGAAGGTTTCTTTTCTTAAAATTAGTAATTTTTTTGTTAAATTCACTAACAATGAAAAATACAATGAAATATTCATTAATCATATTTGACGCTAAATTCAACTTTTACTCATACATTATTAAAATCAAAAAGTTGTATCTGTTAAAATTATTTAATGGACATGAGCTAACATTAACGTTATTTAACATTAACAAAGAGTAATAAATACTGTAACGAATGTCTGTTAGTTAATGCATTTATTAATGTTAACTAATTGGACCTTATTGTAGCGTCACCACTAAAACTAATAAAATAATTTTCGATAAATAGCTTTGTTTTAAAGTGACAAAAGCAACTACCCAAAATTAGTAAATCTAAAATTTTAATTAAATTTTAATATTACAAAAAGCTAATTAAAAATATTAATAAATACTATACGCAAAACTAAAATAATGTTCTTTTCCTGACTCAAAGCTATCATATGGCTTCAGAAAACTCATATAATGCACATAATATAATATAGGATAAGATAATAAGATGTATGGAATACTTTTTTATGGTTTTATGATGCTTATTTTTTTCCTTTTTGGAGCTTGACGACCCATGGACACTATATGCTTTTAAAATATGGACAAGAGCAGCAAAAAACATTCACCTTTTATTCTTTACTGAAAGACATGACATCAAAGACATGAGAGTGAATGATGACAGAATTTTCTGTTTAAAATAATTTTAATCACTAAAACTTTAAATCTATAATTGTCCTAGATAAATTGCTAAACTATTAAACATTATGAATGATTTATGTTTTAAAACATCTGTTCAAATTGACTGATTTATTAATCAAAAAGGGTATTTGAATGATTATAAATTCATAAAAATGCTCATGACATTATTTATTTATGTATTTATTTCATAGATGTCCATGTGGAACCACATAAAAAGCAGCTTCATTTGACTCTAGCCTATCACTTCCCAACAAATCATTTTTCTTCCTTGGAAAAGTTGGCGAGAGGGATTGAGGTGAAGCTGGGTTGTGACTGGCTAGCTGCGCTCTTTTCACGGGACATACGATTTGCTAATCACGAGGTGAGTCCCAATTGAGCCAATTTCATTCATGCAGTTTTACTAGTTCATGCAAATCCACTATAATGCACACTAACCTCTGTTTCACTGTCAGACTTTGCGAGTGATGTACCCCTACACTCCTCAGAATGACGATGAGCTGGAACTGGTGCCAGGAGACTTTATCTTCTCATCTACAGTGGAGCAAATGAGTACCAGTGAGGGCTGGGTGCACGGCACGTCTCTGGGAACAGGCATCTCTGCACTGCTGCCTGAGAATTATGTGAGCCCTGCTGATGAGTCTGACACGTGGGTTTTCCACGGGTAAGTTCTCCAAATGCTATGATCAGTTCTCAGCAAGACTCTTTCACATTGCTAGAGGCTCAAGGGAAAGTTCAATTAAACATACTCACCGGATGCATCCGAAATCACATACTTCCCGAGTAGGAACTTCTTTTAAATAAGAAATCACTTTGTTTGCATCCATTAAACAAGTATGTTCTATATAGTGTAAGAGGGGCTGTGGAATGAATTAAAGGCATACAAGGAAATTTGAAACTTTATTGGCTACTTATAGGAAGACACACGCTGCAGTAACGCTCGCTTCACCTACTGTGCTCTCTATTCTTTTTCCGTCACACATAACAATAACTGCGCATGTCAGCTCGCCAACTCCCCATACCTATCCATAATGTCACAATTGCATCACCCATGAACAGCAAACCAAATTACCCATTTTATATAATACTAAATATTCACGCAAAATAAATCTCACAATTGTATGAATGTGTGTAATATGAATGTTATATCCAGACATACTACATGCGCCATGTTTTCATTGTCATGTGACCTACCAGCGCCAGTTGCATCATTTCGCTGCCATTCAGAAATCCTCTCCCGTGGCCTTATGGGATAGTAAAGTTTCCATTGGATGCGCACTTCGGAAACTCGACAGAAGTAGCAGGTCATCCGGGTACTTTTCACCTACTTTTTTCACGTATTATGTATTAAGGAAGTATGCAATTTCGGATGCAGCAATCCTCATATCATTCCTACACTATATGACTTACTTTCTTCAGTGGAACACAAAAGATACTTAAAGGGGGGGTGAAATGCTGTTTCATGCATAGTGAGTTTTTTACACTGTTAAAGAGTTGGATTACCATGGTAAACATGGACAAAGTTTCAAAAATGAAGTTGTAAGTTTGATGGAGTATTTCTGTTCCAAAAATACTCCTTCCGGTTTGTCACAAGTTTCGGAAAGTTTTTTTCGAATACGTAACTACGTGACGTCAGAGTGGGCGGAATTTCCTTATACGGGTCTTAAGGCACTTCTCCCGGAAGGGCGCGCGCAGCTGTAGCCTAGAGCGTACGAGAGCGTCCATCAGACCGCTGTGCTCTGCTGCGCTGCAATCAAAACAATGGCACCAAAAAGTGTGTTTTTGGTTGCCAGGGCAAGACAACACTGCACAAATGTCCAAATAACCCAGAGTTAAGGGACCTGTGGATGGATTTGGTTTTTCCAGAGCAGCAACGGAGTTGCGCAAGTGTTCTTTTTTCAAATAAGTTATTTGTTCCCTTCATTTCGGCGGTAGCTGCTAATAGTTTTATAAACAAGGCACAGTTCGACGATTTGCAGATCGCCTAATACTTAAAGATGGAGCAGTCCCAACGATAAAGGTTCACGGAAAAGCAGGCGGTGAGTAAAACTGCTTCAAATGTCTGTATGTTGTTAACTATCGGCGTGTAAGCACAGCAAGTAAACAACATGATCACGTACAGTTAATGTATCGATGGAGCATGCGATGTATGGTGTGTGTTTGTGTGTTTAAATACAGTTGTTTAGCTGGCCACTGTAGGTGTCAGTTTGTTTATTGTAAAACTAAATCATGTCCTCATAAACCACGAGTCTGTCTGTTTACAACACACGCAAAAGCTTCGCGCGCTCCCGCCCACACGGCACGCCTCCACCCACTCGGGTTTTTCCGGAAAGACTCGGTACAGCCTATTTTTCTTTTATAAATATAATAAAACTAAAGACTTTTTGGAGATATGAAGGATGCAATACTACTCTATAGGTACTCAAGATTAACATGAGATTGAGTGAAACTGAGTATTTCACCCCCCCTTTAAAGAAATGTCTCAGTGTTTTTTATCCATGCAATGGAAGTCATTGGGGTCCAATGTTGTTTGGACACCAATGCAAATTTTTTGTGAGTGTTCCACAGAAGAAAGAAAATCATACAAGTTTTGAATGACATGAGGGTGAATAAATGATGTCTGAATTTTCATTTATGAGTGAACTATCTCTTTAAACATTTGAACAAACCTCAAAATTCATAGCTAACACAGGAACTACTTGGCAAACTTTTTTATTTTTTTTACATGACATAGTTTTCAACCAAATACAGAACTTTTTATGCTATTTTTATTTAGGTTAATTTAAAATTAGTTTACACTCATTTACATTTTGGGGCCCTGAAAACTTTTAAAAACGGGATTTAAAGTGTGCAAGTTTTTGAAACCGATACCATTATTGCCTCCGTGTAAACTAATGTGAAATGTGAATTCATGAAAACTGTGACATCATACACGTGTGTTACGTGTTCACTCTATACGTGTGAAGTGTTTCTCAACATCACCAACTACTGTCCTGGCATACAGAATACAATGGTTTTTTTTCGCAGATCCATGAACGAGATTGTTTGACAATGTTGTCATCTATACAAGAAAACTTTTCTGTTTTTAGTACATCGTTGTTGTGTAAACCAACCTACCCTTAGAAAACCTAGTTCAACCACATAACATGCATTCATGTAAAAATGTAATCTCATTTTCAGTCTGACTGAGTGTTAAATGTTAACAAAGACAATGTTTTGCAGTGCGTTTAACTCTTCTCATGCTCCTTGAACAGATCGCACTCCTTCTTTTGTACTTCTCCTTCGGAAAAGTGTTCCAAAGAGAGCAAAGCATTGGATGGGCTGCTCAGCCTTCGATGCTTTGAAAACTCGAAGCTGGGAGAGTCCGCCATCTTGAGTGTTATTTGCCAACCAATGCAGGTGCCTAATAATTTATGAGTACAAAATAATATAATATTGAGTTCAAAATAAACATTGAGTTTTGCAGTTACTAATGATTTGAGTAATTTATGAGTGCCTTTTGTGCTGTTGATGGTAGGTGCTTCGCTCCAACATGCAGTCTCGGACCCCTAAAAGGACCCTGTTTGTATGTCGGCATGGAGAGAGAATGGATGTTGTGTTTGGGAAACACTGGTTCTCACAGTGTTCTGACTCCAAAGGTAATCTGAACGGACGGCTCGTGGCGCCTCGCTCACATGGTGCTGTTAGTTTGCCAGCTCAGTTTGTCTTCCTGTAGGCAGGTATGTGAGGAGGAACCTGAATATGCCTGCTGCACTGCCCGCCTGGGGTGGAGCGCACAGGGACTATGAAATGGATGCTCCTATCACAGTGGTTGGATCTACACAGGCTAAGACAGTGGGTATGTCTGCTCAGTGTTTTAATGTGCACATGCAGTTTCACCAATTGAATTGTCCATCATGCTATTTTTATGTCATCTGTCTGATTTCCAGGTGAGGCTCTGCTGGAAAGTAATACCAGTATTGATTTTGTGTACTGCTCGCCCAGCCTCCGATGTGTCCAGACAGCTCATGAAATTCTCAGAGGTACCACTGCATTCAGGAATATGGAGGCAGCAGTGGTGTACTGGATAAGAATGCCAACATGATGTAAAGAAGGGTAGAATTTGCCACTAGGAATATTGGTTTACATGACCTACATATGGAAGAATCACACTCTTATATCTTGTTAACGATATGAATGAGAATTAATGAGCTGATTCAATTACTGTCAAATATTACACCTGTGCAGTGTGAACAAATCTATACATGTCTACAGGAAAATTCAAATAGGGTACAGTATGTAAATGTCTTTTAGACCAGGGGTTTTTAATCTTTTAGATGCCATGGACCCTCAAAAATGATAATCCCCTGTGAGGGACCCCCTTCCTAAAATAAACGGCAGAAATACATTTGCATGTATAAAGAAACAATTTATACTATGAAAAATAAAAATACTATAAATGCACAAACACAACTGTTCAGTCAGTAAGATTTTTGAAAGACATTTTTTATTAATTGATCAACAGTGACTAAATATATGAACAATGTAACAAATCATTGGCATCTTGGTTTCCACAATAATATTAAGCAGTACAACGGTTTTCAACATTGATCATTACAAGAAATGTTTCTTGAGAAGCAAATAAGCACATTAGAATCATTTCTGAATGGTCATGTGACACTGAAGGCTGCTGAAAATTCAGCTTTTCCATCACAGGAATAAATTACATTTTAAAATATATTCAAACAGAAAACAGTTATTTTAAATTGTAATAATGTTTCACAATATTACTGTTTTACTGTATTTTTAATTAAATTAATGCAGCCTTGTTGAGCATAAGAGACTTCTTTTAGAACTTTAAAAAGTCTTACAGACTGTGAAAATTATTAGCTGCAATATTTAATGGATATTAATTGAATATTTCTATCCATTTATGTATATTTAGTTCTAAGTTACACTTTTCTTCCACCCACCAGTTAAAATTTCCTTGTGGCTCCCTGGGAGTCTATGGGCCCCAATTTGAAAACCCGTTTTAGAGAATCACAATTGTATTAGATGTGTACTTATACTATCATAATAAATGTGACAAAATGACTACATCTTTATTGACATTGTCACTTTATTTTTAATTCATTTTTTTATATGTAAATGCTCTGTAACATGTGTCATGCACTACTTTAGGAATGCAGCAAGATGGCACAATAAGCATTCGAGTTGAGCCTGGCTTTTTGAATGGACTAAATGGGTGTCGGGGACATCTTTGCCAGCTTGGATCCCCCCCACAGATCTTGCTGCGGCCAACCTTAATGTAGACACAACGTACAGGTAACAACTGGAGTGATCATGTACTGTGGCATATGTAGGAGCTATTTACATTTCAAATTCAGTCCTAATCAACAGCTGCCTTTCCTCAGACCCCACATCCCCATTAGCAAGCTAACCATCTCGGAGGCGTATGACACGTACATAAGTCGCAGCCACCAGGTGACCAAAGAAATTTTGACATACTGCAAAAATAAGGGTGAGTGATAAAAATGCTGCTTTTGCTTAACTATGTATGCCTTCTGTATGTATGTATTCTGCCTCATACTTTAAAAAAGCTGGACGACGCGTCTCCACCATTTCCCTCTACTGTAAAAAAATTAAGCCAAAATATGCCAGAAATGGTTGTGGCAGATTACGTCCTTCGAGGTGGAGACACGTTATCAAGGTCCCGCCAATATTCCCGCTCACGCAAGCACAGCTGTCAATTCTGATGTTTTTTATCGCATCACATAACTAAAACCAAATGATTGGAAAAATGCTTGAACATACGACTGTGTGATAAGAACTACAGTACCGAAAATGACAAAATAAATAAATTATTTAAAGTGTAATTTGTTTTGTTTTTTGTGTTGATTTTTTTAAGTTTGATTTGTGTCCCATTCGATTACATGGAGGGGTGGGATTATGCAGCCAGCCACCAGGGGGCGATCAAAATGCTTTGGCTTCACTTTTCAGGACATGTGGCACACTTGTTCTTTACTAATAATAACCCCCTTCTCTTTTTTTATATCAGGAAAAAATATTCTGTTTGTGGGACATGCTTCATCTTTGGAGGCCTGCACTCGCCAGATCCAGGGTCTTTCTCCCCAGAATCCTAAAGATTTTGTGCAAGTAGTCCGAAAGGTTAGTTTCACTCTTTATACTGTGTTCATTTCACCATTTGAATTTTTATACTTTAAAAAGTGATGCTTTATGAAAGCTGATCTTTCCATCCAGATTCCATACCTGGGTCTCTGTGCCTGTGAGGAGCAGGGGGACTCGGGAGTCTGGCAGCTCGTGGATCCACCAATTCTTCCTTTAACTCATGGGCCCAACCACAGCTTCAGCTGGAGAGAGACCCTACAGCAAGAATGATCTTATCTGCAGGGTCATTCCACAAGAGACTGAAATGCTACCTGCACTGGAAGCACACAACTAATATTAGAATATTTTTTAAACAGATCTAATCTGTCACGTCTTTAAGTTATGCAAATAAGATATTGATACAGGATGTGGCAGAGCTTTTGTTTGCAGGTGGACAGAGAAGACTTCACTGAAAAATTAACATTTGTGGTAGTGTTTACTGAGCCTATAAAGAGGCTTTCTCAGGGCATTGGCTATCACTTTAACTGGTCAAAATATGCACAGTGGCATAATGCAGCACTTATTATAAATATTAAAGATCATGTCCTGCCATGCAAAAATGTACAATTCTGCAAGAGCTTAAAGGCAGCCATGTCTCAATTATTTCTCTTGCAAATGTAACTTGAATGCATAAAAAGTGTAATATTTGTTTTAGCATAGCTGAATGAATATCAGATGCATTTGTAATATCTTTACATTAAAGCTGAAGTGTGTAATTTTTGAAACAAATAATTAATATTGTAATTAATCTTAAAAGTGGTTCCTGTCCCATATCAGAATAATATGATCAGATAAATATAAAGTTATTTGCAGGGTGATTTTCCTCTTTTCACTCATCGTTATCACTGTTTGAGCAGCTGAGACTGCAGCATTGCTCAACTAATTGCATGAGTTGGGGCGAGGCTGTCAATTTTTTGACCAATGATAGACAAGGGCAGTGTTCTGGAAAACTGTTTGAAAACAATAATAGATCCTTTTAACAGACAGTTTTAATGGTCATCAGCATCGTAAATCCTCAAGGATTTTTTATTTTCTTTTTTTTTATGTATGTAGGCTACATTTATACCATTATAATTTGTATTATTTTACCTCTGCATCAAATTAAAAAAAAACTAGTTTACGCTGCATGTGGGAGTTACGATAAAATTGCTATATCTCTGAATTCAGTTATCAATCTCTCTCTATTTTTTCCTCTTTTTAAAAGTTGTGAAAACACTATTTGTCAAGATTTTCTTTTGCTATTTGAGCAAAGAACACAAAAAATGTTTTCTCTCAATTACCTCTATAGAAGTTAACCCAACTATGACGACTTTGCTTCTGAGAAACCCGGAAATGTAAAAAGGGTTAATTGTTGCAAATACCTTTAGTGAGGCAAGTGCTATAATAGTATTTACATACTTCAGTTTTTTTTAACACCATCTCAACCAGACGAATCACGGTAAGTTTCCAGCGGTAATGAGCTTTTTTTCAACACTGACACTAAAATGTGAAAATTCAGCGTGCGCGGCACAGTAAGTCAAGTCAATCACAGACGTTTGTCATCTTAAACTGTTTGCGATCATTGAGCATTGCTAATCAAAAGTAAATACATTTTCCCTAAATGGAAAACTTGGGTTAATACCGTAAAACTGTTTAGTAGGATGCCCATTTTATTAAAACTATTGATTGAGTTGCACTGCACTGCAGGCCTATTTTGACTAGAAGGGCTCCATTTAACAGTAGGCTATCGAAAATCACAAACAACTAATTAAAATCATTAGTCGTTCTGTCAAATATAGCCTACCATTTCAGAGCGACAACTCATTCTTTAAAATTCTTGGACTAATAGACTAATAAAATAGCCTACGTTTGAGAGTTAAACTATTTGAGATGTAGAGAATTTGTAGAGATGTAGAGATGAGATCTGTAGAGAATTTGAGAACCCTATGAATTTAAGTTGAATCGTTTTTAACGCATATGGTTGGGGATACGAAATAGCTACAATCAACACCCTCACAACCTGCTCAAAAACGCACAATAAACAGGAATATATAGAAATGGTTTATTTGAATGTTTAGAGTAATGTTCGAAAGAACCGATTCGCGGAAATGATTCAAACGACTGACAGCTGCATCGCCTTTATTCCATCCACACTGGGCAGTGCAACAACCCTTCATCCCCACTGCAGAAAAGAAAAATACTGCAGAGAGATATCATTAACAAAGAGCGACATAACAGGTACGAGAAGTAGGTAATTAATTGCTTTCGGCCATTTCTCAAAGGCAATAATTGCACGTTTTATTAAATTATATCTATTGCCAATTTGGGCCAGGATCCATCAAGAAAATCAGCTCTTTGTTGAAGAGCTCCCATTATCTTGTTTAGCTAGGGATGAAAGTTTTGAGAAGACAGGCGAGTGTCTCACGCCTTTGTAAGGTAGGCCTATCTCATTTGCAGTCAGCTAGTTTCGCGCCTTTGCAGGTGACGTGTTATGGCGCGAAACAAGTCGATTGAAAATATAATTTCTGTCAATTAGTTGCTTTTTGGAGTTCGCGCCTTTATCAACTACATCATGAAGTGTTGCCAACCCTTCCCTTTTTGAAGTCAGTTTGCCGAAGAAGTCAGTTAACAGTAGAGGATAGTTACAAAAAATGTGAGTATATTAATAACAAATGATACAATTTCCAAGTATGTAATGTTGACAGTTTTAACCATAATAACTAAAGCCTAAGTATATAAACTGTTTGATTTATTATTATTATTTAGTTTTAGCTTCCGACGGAATCATTAAGGCCCTTATGCCACCACGATAAATGCCCTTGGTCAGGTTTCTAAAGGACAACAATATTAAATCTTTAATGTCCTGGTTTAACCTCAGGTATCTTGTCATATGGCTTCTTCCTTTGACCTGTGATTTGTGGGCTAATCTGATCTATTAGACATATTTGTTCTCTTCGATGAAGATGCCCTCTAGCAGCATCCTGAAATTAGATTGAACAAATGCAGCATTGATGCATTTGTTCAATTACAGAGAGCCGGTCAGTTCAGGCCAGCTACTGTTAGAGATGCTCATGGGAGAGAGTGGTTTCTATAGCAAACTCCAGACATAGAAGTATCTTACATCTGTTACGTTAGATAAGGGCAATTTTAAGCAAATACCTTAGATCTCAGTGGCAGAATTAACATAAATAAGTCTCTGATTAGCATGTTAAGACTTAGCTATTATTAAATACTTAAAACATACTTACCACATATCGATGAACCCGAAGCAGTCGACTCCACCTGTGTTAACGTCCTTTAATTACACAAGCTGTAAAGCAGCCTTTTTCCCCCTCTTCTTTTTTGTTTGGCACCTGCGCTCATTCAGATGTGGACCGGTTGGACCTTTCCCTGATTAATGGACCTGATTGGCAATAGAGGAGACTGACAAACGATTGCAGGGGTTTCATTCCTCTAAAAATCTAAGTCATTATTGGAGAGCAGTGAATCTGTGCAATCTAATAATGCTCTGAGTGTTCTTTTCAAGCTTTTAAACTAATTCGTGATTGATCACTAATTATCGGTGACTGAGCCTCTCGAGACAGCACTTTCCAGCTCTGAACGTTTGTTCTATCTTAAAACTCTTTGAAAGGAGCTATAACTTCCAAATGGTTGACTCTGCTCCCTGGTGGAGAGTCAATAGACCGCCTTGAGACGTTTGAGTGAACATCGATGTTCTTTGCCAATATGCAGTATTGCCTCTCGACAGAATAAAACACCTGGAACTGGCCGTTTGGTTTTGATGGGACCATAGTTGGCAATCAGCAGTGTTACTGCTCTTATTGAACTACTTATTGGGTATTTGTATAGTGCTCCCCACACGCACTTTAACAGCCAGAAGTCAGTTGACAAATCCACATTCTGTAATTGCGTGACCATTGATTTCAGTTCCAGTCAAAAAGAGAGAAAAAAGGGAAGTGCCTTCTTAAAGACAAGACATATATTAGTGTGAATGCCGATGGCAAAGGCTCGTAGCCTATATGTGGAGTGAAAAGAACACACACACACACACACACACACACACACACACACACACACACACACACACACACACACACACACACACAGAGGGTGTAAAGACACTGAGCCTGTGGCTCTGCCACGGACGTCTCACCGGAATAACGTTTGCTTATCAGTGTTGATATTATAGTCTTTGCTTGTTCACTTTGCATGCAGAATGTGGAAGAGGTCTGAATCTTTCAAGTGGAACTTCTGTTTCTACAAATTATGGACAGATGATTAATATTTATGCCATCATAACCAGAATATTTCAGGTAAGATGACAGTTTTCTTACTTTATGTTCATATAAATATTTTTCATGTAGATTTTTTAATGGATATTTTTCAGTTAAGGAACAGGATATTTTTGCGCAAATAAAGGAACAAATTTAAAAGACAAAAGAAAAATGTATTTCTGTTGCATTCACACATCCTAATATATGGTCCTTGAAGAGTAATCTTTGTGTTTAAATGTTAGATATTAAAAAACATTTAAAATATGTTTAAATCCCATAAGGAATTTAAGAAACTGCAGCCTGCTACAACACTAATCAAGCTGACTGAATGTCTGACTGAAATAAAGTCCTCAGGAACTTCCATTTAGTTCCAAAAGGAGGCAATAGTGCTTCATATGGTGCGATGTAAGCTGCCGGTCCATTGCTTCATACAGCAACAGTGTAAGACCTGTGAGTTTTCTACTTTTTGCTTGTTAAGCCCTTTTATTTCAAGGTCTGCTCACAGACATGCACACCAGGGATGGAAATTAACTTTTTTGTCCACCGGCCACTGTGGCTGGTGGATTTCAAAATCTACCAGCCACTCAATGTTTTTACCAGCCACTTTCTTGTTTTTAACCGACAATGTGTTTACAATGTGAAAATTAATACTACAAGATCTACAATACAAGCAGTTTATTTAATCTCAAATCTCAATGCAATACTGACATTTTCTCTTTCTCTCTTATACACACACAAACCATGAACTGATATACATTTAATTAAATGAGTAGGGCAGATTAAACAAAAAACTGAACCGATGCTGAACCGCACTCTGCTGGACAGGGAACTACACTAACCTTTTCCACTGCTGGCACTTGCGCTACTAACTTTTTCAGTTACTGGCGCAAAACATGATTTAGTCGCACAAATTATTTGGTAACACTTTATTTGAAGGGGTGTGCATAAGACTGACATGACACTGTCATAAACATGACATAACACCTGTCATGAACATGAAGGAGTCTTTATGAATGTTTATGACTGTTGTCATTAAGTGTCATTCGGTAAATTATGACACTTTTAATGCAAAGTTGACATTGTTTAAAATGTCTTTGTTATGACAACTTGACATTACCCAAGACAAAAATGTCTTGATTATGACAACTTGACATTAACAAAGACAGAAATGTCTTTGTTATGACAACTTGACATTAACCAAGAAATCATAACCTGTCAACCTGTCACAACTTTGGCCGTCATGACACCATTATAACTGTGTCATGAATATTACCTGTCCTCAAGTAAAGTGGAACACATTGTACTAGTTATAAAGATGTCATTAAGGGTTATTACACAGCGAAATGGTTTAAGTTTGGTAATTAGACATTTCTGTCTTTGTTAATGTCAAGTTGTCATAATCAAGACATTTTTGTCTTGGGTAATGTCAAGTTGTCGTAACAAAGACATTTTTTGTCTTTGTTAATGTCAAGTTGTCATAACAAAGACATTTTTGTCTTTGTTAATGTCAAGTTGTCATAACAAAGACATTTTAAAAAATGTCAACTTTGCATTAAAAGTGTCATAATTTACCGAATGACACTTAATGACAACAGTCATAAACATTCATAAAGACTCCTTCATGTTCATGACAGGTGTTATGTCATGTTTATGACAGTGTCATGTCAGTCTTATGCACACCCCTTCAAATAAAGTGTTACCAATTAGTTATAGTAAGGTATGGATAATAATGAACAATAATGAAACTGTATTGCATTAGGGGTGGAACAGTACACAGAAGTCACGGTTAGTTTCATACCTCGGTTCAGACATCACAGTTCGGTACGATTTCGGTACAATGGAGTGAAAAGCAAAACAAAAATGCAGAAGGCATTTTTATAAACTTCTAAGCCTTGTATTTTTAAGTTGCATACGTTTTATTAATAAAGGCATAGAACCAGTGTATTTGTAGTGCACTGACAATAGTTTTATACAATTAGTTTATTAATTAAATTAATAAAAAGACAAAAAGACCTTGAGATGTTTGGTAATTGTACCTGAATGAATTTAAAATTAATTTGCTATCAGATCAATTTATTTGTTTTCCTTAATTTTAATTAACCTTAACTTTATTCTCATCTGAATTATAAATAATTGATTTCCGTATAAAATAATACTACCATTAAAAACACATTTGATTTTCTTTTTTAATCAATGTAGAATGTGTAACTTAAAAAAAAAAACAGATTAGTGCTCTGACTCCGAGGACAAGAAATGAAAACCAATGCGATATGATGAATGTCCAAAAGATGTAACCTGTTTTGAATGTTTTGAAATGGGGTTGGATAAATGTTTTGCTTTTAAAACTGTGCGTGCGTGTGTGTGTGGTTGGGTGACAGTTGTAGGTTACAGTTTGACAAGAGTTTAGAGTGTGACAAAAGTATAATGTTGTGTAAAGTATAATGTTTATTGGGAGTGTACACAAATAAGTAAACACTTTGCAGTTAGAATGATGTCCTGTATGTATGTTTTAATGTTTCCACTGATCGCGCTCGCATCTCTCTCTCTCGCCTTTGGGACGGCAAACCGCCTCTCGCGCTCAAGCCTCGACGGAAGAAGCGCGCGGGTAGATGTTCGCGCGGCTAGCTCTTTACTACACAAGAGAGCTACCCCGCCCTAAAAATAGACCATGCGCTCGCGGCTAGCTCTTCATTTGCCTCTCGTGCTCCCACGCCGAACCTCGACGGAAGAAGCGCGCGGCGCGGGTGAAGGTGTGCCTCCTCTAAAAGTGTCCGCCGTCCGGGTGAAACAGTATGCGATTTTTATTTACCCGCCACGGTGGCCGGTAGGTGAAGCGAGTTTACCCGCCACAACACAAAATCACCCGCATTTGGCTGGTGGCGGGTGCTAATTTCCATCCCTGATGCACACAAAGGTCCATTGTGGTGTTGTGCAGGTGTTACAAGTCTATTGAAAGAAAATTTGCAGTGAGTTTGCTGTTTTATAGTTTACACGAATAACGTATAATAAATAAAAATTTTATCATAAATTTTTTAAAATCATTGTAATAAATTTTTTTTTTTAAAAAAAACACTACAAATGTCCCAAGTTTTCATAGCAAAGGGGTCAAATACTGCCATCTGCTGTCTCTGTATTGTTTTAAATTAGATGCATGGTTTCATTATATTTTTGTGGCAGAAAGAATACTCAAATACATAAAGTGTGATACATATCATTTGTTTGTAGGACAGATGACCTGCACCGTAGCTGCTGCTGTTAGCACAGATCTTTGTTCCAGGCTCTTGAGGTTAGTAGCTTTAATAATGCACACTGCGAGAGATTATCGTCTGATTTACTTACCATGATAAATGAAAATAGTCCATTCACTATTTGTTGTGCTTTAGTCAGTGGTTTTAAATGCGCCCTTCCCCTTTTTTTATTTGCAGAGGAAACACAGATAACCATATGCTATTCAGCATCAATGGGGCAGGCAGCAGCTGCCTTTGAAACTCCGATTCCAACCACATTCTTATTTGTTTTCACTTTGTAAAGTCATAGGGTCAGTGTAGTGGCTTGCCGGTCAATGTTGCTGTGTTATGGTAAGGCGTGACCTGAGAAAGGCAGTAAATGTACCGCCTTTGTTCTTGATGTTGTTCTTATGTACGGACAATGTGAGCTGTTTGTCTGGCTAAAGTGGTCATTAAACCTGACAAATAGGACCAGGGCTAAGAGCCACTGGCTGAACCCACGCTAGGGTCTCTTAAAGCTTAATTGGCATTATTTTGGCTTTGAAGGGTCACAGGCTTAACCTTTTATTGTGGCCACCGTAATGACAATGTTCCTCCCCCACTTCTGCACCTCTCTGTTTTGTTCTTACCCAGTTAGACAACCAGCTTCACCTCAGCACGAGTGCTCTTTTACCTCCTTTTTTTTCCCATAACCTTTGACCTTATGGACTGATCTGCAATCATCTGGAGCAGTCCTCCCTTATTTAATGCTCTTCCTTGTAGTCACTCTGACACCCGCCAAAACTAATCGGGCGATTTGTTTACACAAAACATTGATGTTTTGTGTAAACTGTTCAAGTAATATTAGCTAATTAATTTAATATAAAAATTAACTTGTGTTAAACTGAATAAACCATTTAGGATACTTTTTCTGGAATACTCTAGATTTGCGAGGTATGTTATTATGTTGTGTGGTAAGAAGAGACACGGGAAAAGGGTAAAGCTCTGCATCAGGGGTTTTCAAACTTTTTCATGCCAAGAAGATTGCAAAGGACTTTCTTCCTAAATTATGAAGATTGTCGTATATTATTAGTCCAACGTATACTAATTATTATTAGTATACTAAAAAATTAAATAGTTGCGATTTATGTATTTATTGTACTAACGCTAAAGATATTAAATATTATCTGCAAGGTATCATTTGTATTGAAGGGAACAAATACTTTTAAATTAAATTCAGATTTACTTGTTACAGCACTTTTTACATTGCTGTTTTTTAATTTTTTTTTGCCAGAGACCCCCTTGTTGCAAACATTTAGAAAACTCCTTTACTAGATACAATGAATAGAAACCATTTGAGGTAAGATGTTAATTTGGCATTTGTTTGGTGCCTACAGGGATATAGTATGATGGACAGGTATTAAGAGGGAAGGGAAATACAGAGAACGGGGTAGGGTTCTCATTGTAGGGTGGCAATCAGGAAAAGACAAAAAAAAGTGAGTGAGGGGAGAGAAAGTGAGAGTGTGTGAAAGAGGAGAGAGCTAGAGGGAGGCTGAGAGAATGTCTCAAAGGACTAATGTCCTCATTGTACAACCTGGTTTGAATGCAGACAGATTCTCTGAGAAATTAGGGCAGGAGAGAGAATCGCCAGAGCGCGGCTGAAACACCCTGCACAGTGAAACTCACTGCCAGAAAATGTCATTCCTGGTGTCAAAAATATATTCATTACTTTACTTTTATTAGACAAAAATGAGATTTCAGCAGTAATTAGCCGATGAATGATCAACCTGTTTCAATCAACCTTTTTTGTTTTGATGAATTAAAAAGCAGAAACACATTTGATTTGTATTTCTATTCTCTGAATAAAAATATTCTCTGAATAGAAGCTTGTTCCAGCTAAATCACGTTTTCTGGAATGAATCTGTTTGCTCTTCAGTCTTATCAGCTCAGTGTGTGTTTGTGAGAGCTGGAGAATATGAGCAGTGATTCCATGGGTCGTGTGTGTTTTTGTCTGCGATAGATAGAGTGGTATGTGATAAGTATGCATGTATGTGTGAAAACAGCAGTGGTTTGTTTTGCTACACTTGGTGAACAAAAGTCTCATCCGGCTGATCAGTGAAATGGCAAATAGATCTGCATGTAGGCTGAGAGACAAGGCGCTTATCAGAGTTATCCAGAGTCAGACAGCGGCACACAGATAGAAGAGTGAAAACAGACGTGCACACACTGAAAAACACCATGGAAGGCGTGTCTCATTCTTCCCATATGAAACAGCATACTGTAAATGATAACAGTACTGGTGGATGAGATGGTCAACAGTTTCCATAACACATTTTTTGACTATTTTGACAAATGAATTGCTCTACTTGGTTGCTTTTAGTTCTCTTTCATTCGTTCATATTTTGTGTTCTAATTGTTTAGTTTGTCTTTTAGTGTTTTTTATTGTAACTAACAAGCATAATTTAACAGCATAATACATACAGCATGCAAACTTATAATTCAGTCCTTTTCAGCTGCGTGGTTGTGGTTGATCAGACGGTCATTAACGCAAAATATAATCTGTTAATCTGTCATTATACTGTTTATTACATGGCTACTTGACAAATAAATAATTACAGAGACCTAACATGTAGAAATTGCTTTATCAGCATGTGTAAAAAAAAAAAAAAGAAAGAAAAAAAAGCAGCATGTTACAAGAAACATGCTTAATGAAACAGTTATAAACAGTTAAGTGGCCATTATACAAAACATGTAGAATTCTGTGTTTGACCAATCAGAATCAAGTAGATTATAGTATAATATGATGTTATTGTTGTACTCGATAGGATAATAGTTAAATAGGTAGAATTAAAGTATAAATATACATTACCAATAAATACCATAAATATACATTCAAAAGTTTGTGGTCAGTAAGTTTTTTTTTTAAAGAAATTGATCATTTAATTCAGCAACTTGATTAAAAGTGACAGTAAAGACAACATTGATAATAATAAGAAATGTTTCTTGAGCAGCAAATCAGCATAGGATGATTGGATCAGTGACTAAAGACTGGAGTAATGATGCTGAAAGTTCAACTCCATCACAGGAATAAATTACAGTTTAAAATATTCAAATAGAAAATTTATGATTAAATGCAGCATCGGAGCATGAGAGGCTTCCTTCCCGAAAAATCTTACTGGTCCCAAACATTTGAATGGTATTGAATAAAGAAATAATTTACGACCTGCTTAAGTTTCAATAGAGGTCATGGGTTTGACTAAGGAGGCGTGTCACCTGTGATTTGTGAGAACTTGTGAGCAGTAACATAAGAGGGTATTTCACAACTTATTTAACCAGTTGAAAAGCTTTAGCTCAGGTGTCTTTTTACCTCGCACATTCCTATTCTTTGTAGAAACGCACTTTGTTGGGAAAGCCAGTCATTTTGGGATGCCCTTGGGGCAGATGAAGGGTCGGAGGGTTAGTTAGGTGCCATTCTCTCAGCGCTGGGAACTGGGACCCTCCCATTTGTGGTACAGACCTCTGCCATTTAGCCACCTGCCTCCAATAAAGAAAAAGCAAGCGGCCGGTAAAATTCAGCGTTTGCCTCGGGCAGCTGGACGTGTTATTGATCCAGTGGGGGAGGCTCTCTCTGCTCCTCTACTCCTGATGGAGGCCGGACTTTGGTCTGAGCCGCATTCCTGGGTTCTGTTCAGCTCGGAGGCAGAAGGGAGGGAGGATGTGGATGGGAGGAGGGACTGGAAATCACTAGTCATGTGCCTATAAAAGTGTGCCTTTCGTTTCAGAGCATGCTCACTGAGGCACGCTCGGCTCCCACAAAATCCAGCCCCCAAATTTGAACTGGAGGGAGGGCAAGTTACGCAGCTGACTCTTGTGTTATACTCTTCTGTGTCTGTTTGGCTTCTACCCTGCATGGTTCCTTCTGCAACTATGGCTCTACGGTTGAAAAGGTGAACGTGGATTACACTGGAAAATATGGAGAGCATTGACAGGAAGACTTATGAGATGGGTGCGTGCACTTTTTCTTAATTCCAATTTTTTTCTACCTCTGTACATTTTCTTTCTTAAGCAAGCAAAACTTCACCAGAAAGATAAAAAGCAGTCTGTATAAAAAATTGAGAAATAATGAGTTCAAAGAAACTTGTAGTTTGAAGTGTTGTTAAGCTCAAATGGAAGGCAACCAGTGAAGTATAAGAAAAGGTCAGGAGGTATGTTTTCATGCTGGCAAAAAGGCGTTAGGAGGATTGTTATGATTGGGAAGACACGTGGACACATTCTGAGAACTCCTACATTGACACAGGGCTCAGAGTTTTACATAACTGCTCAAAGTGTCTCATCACCACTTCATGTGTGGGTGCTCTGATTCAGGGTGAATGTCTGTCTGGGATGTGACGGCAGGGCGGAAGGGATTTGTCTCAACTGCAGCCACGTGGGTACCATGAAAAAAGGCAGATTTCATTAAGTGCGAAACACGTCGTTGTTTTCCCGAGTTCTTCCTGCAACTTCTAGAATTTCTGTAGTCATGTGTTTTTCAAAAAGTCTCAGATTTTTGTGTGTTCTTGGGGGCACAAGCCGTGTGATTTCTTAGCACTAACATATACTGTACATGTCACCTGCTGCATCTGAAGTAATACAGAAATACTATAAGCAGTAACTTATAATTTCCGGTCACACTTATAAAAGCTAAAATTACAAGATGTTACCTTGATGTACAAAAATCTTTAATGTAACCATTTCACTGTATGTGATCTAATCGATGTTTTTTTGGTAACACTTTACAATGTTTCATTAGGCAACATTAGTTAACTACTTAATTAACATGAACGAAGAATGAACAATACTTCTACACCATTTATTGATCTTAATTAATGTTAATTTCATCATTATTAAAATCAAAAGTTGTATTTGTTAACATTAGATAATGCACTTTGAATTAACATGAACAAACAATGAACCACTTATTTAACTAACATTAGCGAAGATTAAAGGGATACTCCACTTTTTTTGGAAATAGGCTCATTTTACAACTCCCCCATGGTTAAACAGTTGAGTTTTACCGTTTTCGAATACATTCAGCCGATTTTCTGATATTTAGAAGAATATCAGTAACCAGACAGTTTCTGGTCTCATTGACTTCCATAGTAGGAAAAAAATATACTATGGGAGTCAATGAGAACAGAAACTGTCTGCTTACTGATATTCTTCTAAATATCAGAAAATCGGCTGAATGGATTCGAAAACGGTAAAACTCAACTGTTTAACCATGGGGGAGTTATAAAATGAGCCTATTTCCAAAAAAAGTGGAGTATCCCTTTAATAAATACTGTAACAAATGTAGTGCTCATTGTTAGTTCTTACCGGTAATACATCAACTATAAGGGGAAGTAAAGTAAAGTGTTACCGTATCCTTTATGCTGAAACCACAGCATGTGTTATTTTTGCGAACATATTTTTATTGAATTTTACAACACATTTAACACAAGAACATAACGTTCACACATAACTAGTCTCGCGTAGCCAGACCTTCAGACTGACGGCTGAAGGTCTGGAATTCATCGCAGCTTTCTTTGGCCAAGGCCCGCCCATAAGGCCGTTTGACCGACATGTCAAACAACCAATTACAGTTCGTTTCGTTCAGCGTCACGTTTCGGGGCGTGGAAATGTCCCCACAACAACAGACCAGCGTGCAACAAGTCAGTCAGCGGAGAAAATCAAAGAAGGAGAAGTAAACAAGCAGGAAGTCATTGCTGATTACGTTGATTACTACGTTTAGCTGATCTTGATAAATGCTCATTGTCACTAATGTAAACAGAACACAACAGTTTTTCTTCCGCAATCACACGTCTGCGCTTTGTTTCCCGGCGGACCGAAAATAAACCTGACACTCGCGCCCCCGGAAATCTGATAAAATTCAACCAATCAGATGACGACTTCGACATTCATGAAGTGTTTCCAGTTAAGTGTACCATATGCATCAGACGTTTAGCCAACGTTCCGTGGGCGTGGCGTCTGAGGCTGAGACTAACACATAACTTACTCATATCCCTCCCCCTCCAGATTAACCCTGGCAGTCATAAAAAAAAAATCCTTAAACATACAGTACTTTATATATCACACACTCCGGTTCAGAATTAGGCATACTACAACTTCACACATCAATAGCCTCTTCAATATCTCCTTCTTTAACAAATCTCAAGAACATCTCCCAAATTTTGTAAAATTCAGAAGACTTCCCCTTGATCACATATGTAAGCTTCTCAAGGGCCAAACTGGATATCAAGTTTTTCAGCCAAAGTCCAAGGGAAGGACTGTGTTATTTTAATATGTCAGACCAGGAAGTTGATTAAAGGCCTCTGGCTAAGATATATATACTTTTTTAGTTTGAAATCAAGAAGCTAGATCTTAATGAACAACATATTTACACATTTGACACCACTGTATTGCCACCCACTTAGAGGGGCTGTAAAGTTTATCTGCCTTTTAAACCTTAAACTATGTAGTGTACTAAATTAAAAGTTAGATTTAGTGTCATTTGTCCTGTGAAACAGAAGTTCCTCAGAAGTGTCAAACTTCTTATTTTCTATGTATTTACATTATAGCATTATTAGCACTATTCCAGTCCGGATTTTTGAGCACACACGGTTTAAATTCCAACACAACGTTTGTGCTTGTTTAATTTCTGAAAAGAAAAGTTAAGATGTTTTTCTCCCTCTCTTATTTTAATGTCCAGGGGACAGTGACAGTCGATGAAATCATTTTGCCACTCAGCTGTGTGCAGCTCCCTTCTCCAGCAGGAGATCTAAAGATGAACTGTGTTTTCCGACAGCCTGTTTGTTTTGTCATAAAGGCTCACCAGACATAACACTCACTCCCATGCTTTGATACGGGGAATTCACATCTGGGAAGTGCTGCTTGGCAACAAACAGCAGTATGAAAATCCCATAACCCACTAATATGGTTTATTTTCATTGCACCCTTTGGCACTGTTTGTAAGTAACTTAACACAATACTACATATGAAAAGTGTGTTTGCACTCTAAATCATTGACTCTTAGGTACTTGTTTTAGCACTTAGATAATTACACTCATTCATCACCTTAAAAAAAACCTCATAAACTTAAGGAATAATGTCATTTTATGGACCCAAACACTCTTGGTTAGTGGTCAGTTTTTATGTTTCCATTGAATAAAAGTAAATATGTCTTCTGATGGATATGTGGTTGGTTTTCTTGTAAATATATATATAATTTTAAAATTAATTTCTAGCTAATCAGAAGCATTTAGTAAATTAATTTATTTGCTGAAGATACTTGAACCATTTGTGATAATAGATACAAACAGCTTAATATAATTTTCTTTGTCCTGAATGCTGAAGTCTAAATCTTCAATTCATAGAGCATCACACTCAATGAGGCCATGAAAGCGTTTTGGTTTACTGTCCAATGCCAACACTTTTTCCTATTGTGTTTAGTATCAGAACTGTCATGGTCAAAAATAATTTGCCATAACTTGCCTTGCTGTGTCCTTCAAAGTTGCAAAAATAGAGGGACGGATGCTGTAAAAAAAAAAAAAAATGTATTGAACTAAAAAATTAATTAATGAAATTATTTGCTGCCTTAAATCTTAGAGATTTTCCACACTTGTATTTTTGTTATTTTGGTCTGGATGGAAAATAAAGAAAATAATGCATTTAGGGTGTATTCACAAGTTGGCAGGTTTGGTTCGATTAAAATAAACCCTGGTGCGATTGCTCTGTTAGTGCGGTTCATTTGATTAAGTGTGAACTCTACCATTCGAGCCCTGGTGTGCACCAAACAAGCGAGCAGAGACTGCTGAAAAGGTCTCCGTTCACTTCCAAATGAACTCTGGTGTGGTTCGGATCAAATACATGTAAACAAACCAAAAAAGGACATGATCTCACAAGATACGACCCGAAAAAAGATTGCTGAAGCATACCTGCTTTTCCTTTCATATTCATAGTCACAATGTTGCCATTATAGTTTGATAGAACCGTGTCTGCTCCCAGCAGATCTTCTTTGTCTGTGTAAGAGAGGGATTCCTCTGCTGTTTTGACTCCTTCACTCATTTTATAAGCTCTTCATGTGTTGTCAGCTCCATCATATACCATCATATGTACGCGCATAGCGAGCACATTTAGCCCAGCACACAGCATTATTTTAAATGTTCGACATGTCACAAAAGCCTTTTTTTGTTTTGTGTCTTAATAAATGCATATTTTGTGACACAGCTTAATAAACATCCAAAACAATGCTGTGTTCTGGACTAAATGTGCTCGTTTTATGTGCGTAGCCAACATATTATGGTATTTTGACAAGCTGAGAACATGTGAAGAGTATATAAAATGTGTAAAAGAGTCAAAACAGTGTCAGGAATTCCTCATTTCTGCAGATCCTTGTATGTGTGCAACAGAGACAGCGTTTCTGATGCCTGTGCCGAACTTTAATTATCAACGTAGCTCCTATGATGAGAGAAAATGGGTATGCTTCAATCAGCATTCTATCTTTCTTGGGTGTTTTTGGTTCATTTAGATGTCTGTGGTCCGTGTTGCGTTCATATTTCAGCCGAACCACAGAGTTCTTTTAGAAGCGAAGCGAGACCCACCTTTTTAGGGGTCTTGGGTTGCTTGTTTGGTTCGAAGGGCAGCGTTCACACTTAATCAAATTAACACAATCATCAAATGACAGCTTGCGTGACATGCTTTCATCCTTAAAAAACATGAGCAAAATGATGTAATGTAGAAGAAAATATGACCCAGACTATTACAGAGTTCCCTTGCAATGAGGATAAACATGTTTGTCCTCTGAATTATTAAACGCTGAGATTTTTAATATTTTTTTATTTCAATTTTAATAATTTATTATTTTTATTTAAATACAATATATTTATATTAAGGGTCATTTAATTGTTTGATTTTTAAAGATAATATTAAGCAGTATATAGCATAGCATAACAGCTGTAGCTTTGTTGCAGGGCAACCTCAACCTGTTATGAAGTCTTAGCTCACTCTGCTTTGGGCCAAAGTACATTGAATGTGTCAGATCTTTTGTTTGGTCTGGCAGACACACGTCATTGCTCACTCAACTTTATCATACTGACATCAGCTGTGTGTTTTGAGTAAAGGGTGAAAGAGTTCAGTTGTTAACACAACACTAAAATCATACAGCAGAAGGCCACTAAGCCTTGAAGGAAAGCAGTCATTTTCCGACTTTTAAGAATGTCCTGAGTATTATATGAGGTGTTTCCTTTCCCACAATAGCAGGACACTGTTGGTTACCCTTGGAAGCAATATTATTTCTGAGTTCTTTGTTTTCTCAGCTATCTTACCTGTCCCTGTGATTGATTTGAAGGCTGAGTGTGAAATGAGATCAGCTGATAAAAGCAGCATATGCATTTGTGGAAGCTGGAATTGTTCCCATGTGAGTTTCTATAAGGGTTATGGGCCGCAACTGGCAGGAATTTTGCTGTTGATATTTGAATTTGGGTGTTTTAAACATTTTACGTCTTTGCTGTAAGTTTAGATGCTGCAACGCATATTATCCACTAATGGCTAGTCTCGTGTAGCCAGAAGTTCTGGACTCCATCACAGCTTTCATTGGCCAAAAACATGTAAAGCAAGCAACCAATCACAGTTTGTTTTGTTCCGCGTCATGTTTAGGTGCGTGAAAATGTAAAGGCCAATCAGAGAGTTAGTCAGAATCTGCTCAACACCGCTCAAAACGGCAGAGTTTTCGTTCAACGTGCACTTTAGAGTTCTGTATGAAAAAAATGAGTTTTCTCATAAATCCTTTCATTATTACCAACAAAGTGTAAACACTATGTAAATAATAGTTGTACTGTGCACTGTAGACTGCTTAGCAGAAGGTGAGTTTGTCTTCGTGGAAGGGGTTTGGGTAGTGGGCACCCACTGGTGGAAACATAAATTGGCGCCTATGTTGACAGTGATATAACCATAGCAACAGATGGGACAAAACAAACTGGTTCTGCATTGAGTCTTGGAGTGTAAATGCAAACTAATAGACCAACCCTAATTTTGTAATTATTTTACATATTGCTATAATAACGGATTTACACAGTAAGTGCAATTTAAAGTTTAATTAATTTGGTAGTTTGGGGTCAGTAGGATTTTTCTTATTCGGAATTAAATTAATCAAAAGTGACAGTAAAGACTTTTACGTTGTTACAAAATATTTTTTTCAAATAAATGCTGTTCTTTTGAGCTTTCTATTAATGAAAGAATGCTGAAAAAATGTAAAGCACAACTGTTTTGACCATCTATAATATAACATTTTCTTGAGCCACAAATGTATTTAATGTATAAGCAAAACGGACTGAAATATAACCAAATGAATCAGAACTGAATCAAGGAAAGCAAGTCCTGTTGCTCTTGCGACTGGATTGGACACTCTGTTAGTCTAAACTACCTAGCACTTATACTATTCAATCTCTTGTATGTATTGTTATCATTTTTTAAAAACTGATAATGCCAAGTTTCTGTTTTTCCAGCTCTGTTTACTCATCAGTAGCAGCAGTAAACACTGTCATAGAGTCCGCTGGGCTTTTGCACAAGTGGAGTTTGTCATTAGTCAGGTTAACAGCTCCCGTGGTTCTCCTTTCTTTCTGTCTCGATCTCTCCTTCTCCACGGGGTGTTCAGAGTGCCAGACACTCACAGGTTGCCATTTTATGGGGCTCTGCAGAACCAGATTTATGGAAATGATAAAAGCTGTGTAGAGCAATAACGACACAGGCAGCTGCTCTGAGCCTCGTTCCTGTCTTGTACTGCTGTGTCCCCGGTCCTCTCAGAGAGAAAGACAAATAAAAATGTATAAATGATGTCCTGTGGAAGACATTAGACAATATGATCCCCTTACATGTGTGGTGCTTATCTCGTTTGCTGTCACAATGAAGAGCTTTGTGGCTATGTGCTTTGATCTAATGCTCCTGGCCTCTTGTAGTGTGGTAGTTTTTGGTCATGTACAGAAGTAATCCATGCTTGTAAAAGCCTGTCTCTTAGTCTGCGATAACATCCATCATTCATCACTATAAAATAAGAGGGAACAAAAAGCTGATGGGACTTGGGCAGAGAGAGAAAGAGTGGGGTAGCGACTGCCACCGTCATTAATGGCCTGACAGAAGTGGAGATTGATGCCGCTTTGTGTTGTGTAATGGTCCAGCAGACTACCAATGAAAAAAAAACAGATCATAAATCTACAACTATCTGCTTGGTACAACAATTTTATGTGTGCTGTCTTGCATTTATTGGATTCATTCGGAACATATTCCATGACCCTTGGTAGTGGCTGAACGAAATGGGTTTTTCAGTGGCCGATGCCATTGCTTATCTCTTGAGAGCAGGCTAAAATGACTGCAATTACTCACGCATTCACTAATCCCTATATAGTACATGTGTTTTTTTTAACGCTATATCAGCAAGGAATTGACCAAGATTTCAGACAGCATGGTGGAAATCGTTCGTGGGGTGAGGCGGTCAGAGTACCGGCAACATATGAGAAGTGCTGGCAGTATGCAAGAAAAAGTGAGGTACTACATTCAGGTGCTTACTTTGCGCACTGTACGCGGTTAGAAAAATAGCTGCATGCATGCGAACATACGCACATACTATGTTGATGATGAAATACGATGATGAGTATACTTTGCTCCTAACCCCATTATTGGACACTTTCACTATAAATGAAAACGTGCTGTTTTAAATGGTCTTGTGTACAAGGCCGCTGGCTCAGGATGCTTTAATAACAAGGATTTTTTAAATTTCTGGATATCCTTTGACTCATAATGACCTGCATAATCAATTTTTGAAAGACATTTTACTCACACTTATCATGAATCATTTTGGGTGTCACTTGGGTCCACATCAATTTGTTCTGTGTGTATTTTCTCTTGTTCTGCTTTTCTGACAGTGGTGTTTCTCTGTCCACAGCTGGAGAGGAGAAGAACAAGTATGGGGCCCTTTGTTTGCCATGCTGAGAGAGACGGATCGGGTCAGTGTAACTGTTGTCATTTCTCCCCCCCATCGTATATCCCCCAGCAACACCCCAGCTAGACCCATCAGATCAACCCTAAAGAATGGGGTCAATCTTGGGTTTGCCGGCAGATTAGCTGCTCAGCCAATAAATGATCTGAGGATGAAACCCTGGCCAAATAGCACTTATAACCTTCTTTCACAACCCTTTCAGATCTAGTTCCAGATGGACACATTTACCTGCACAAACAGTGAGTGCACTAAGGTTGAGTTCAAGCATCTCTTGTATGTGTTTTCAAATGGATACTTTTACATTCATAAAAGAACGGTTTAAATTGCAGCATTCCCTGTCGTACATTTTAAGTCTGTAAACCTTGCAAAAATAATTGCTAATAAAAAGCGTAATGCCCAAAGAACCAAGCATATTTGAAAAAGCACAAAATAACATAATTTGTGCCTTTTTGTCAAAAAAAAAGAATCTCGTCTGAGATTTTAACTTGGTGGGGCACACTTTTTGCCTCCTGTTCAGTCATTCTCTTATGTCTTCCCATTCCTCTTTCCGTTCCATCATTTTGCCAGAGGATTCATATGCTAATAGGGTTCAGGAGATGAGGTGGTTCTCACGTTCAACTTGAAACTCAGGCTTTTGTGTGCCTAAAGCACAAGCTGCAGAACAGAAGCTAGAAGGGAAATTAAAATCTGCTGAATGCCCCAGCGGGACTGGGAGGGTAGTGAAGGGGAGGGCAGGGGCGGTCCAGCAGCTGCTGATATTGGATAAATGTGAGATGCCCACTGTAGCGTTTCTTGCTCTCCTAGGGGACCGGCTAAACGAGGCATGGCTGTGTTTCTTTAATCTTACTGGCCTATTCCTTGTCTACTGATCAGTTCCTTTCTAAGGATGTTTTTTTTGCAAATGGAACTGTACCCCGTTGCATACCCTGCAATTCCATGGCGTTGTTGAACTATTCTAGAAGTTCCTCACACCACTTATAATACAAATCTGACTCTGTATTTACTCATACTCTTTAGTTAATGTAAGGGCCCACATGCCATTTCTGAAAGTGGTACCATTTAAAGGGGTAAATTAGCTCACCCACTTGTGTTTTTATTTATTCACCCTCATGCCATTCCAAACCTGTATGACATTCTTTTTCTATGGAACACAAAAAAAATATTTTGAAGAGTGTCTTTTTTTTTGTCCATATAATGGGTTCAATGTTATTTTGGACCCCATTAAAACTATATGATCAAAATAATCTTAAAAAAGAAAACCATACAGGATTGAAATTGTTATTTTTGTTTTTTGGTTGAACTATTCCTTTAATGGCGTTTGGACCGGTTTGCAGTCGCTGTTTAAAGAGGGGCCATTTTTCAGGAGTTACTCTCAGGATGTGCAATCACTAGGGCAACCACAAATCTTCTGTTCTTGCTGATGCAGAATACACACAATCGGGGCTTCAATGATTAATATAGCCTTTTTTCCCCTTTAGCTCCAAAAAACATAGGACCAACCTTAAAATACAACTCGAGCCTGCAATTATGAGCAATTTTGAGAAAATGTGTGATAATTGTACTGTATAGTCCTACAAGTTTATTATTCCTGTCACCCATAGCAGAACTAGATAAAATATAGGTATCACTTTGTGACCAATCAGAGCAGCTCTGTGATTGATATAAGGAATAGTTTAATTTGATTGCAATTTAGCATTAGACCCGCTTCAGTGTGCATTTGCTTTCTCCGTTTGGATGATTGTCTTGGGTTTCGTCTTTCATCAACTATAGAGCCTGGTCTGTGTTTGTGTAAAGACTGAGAAATGAAATAGAAAAGACATGATCTCCAGACACTGACAGGAATGCACAACCACAGAACACAAGATTGAATGCAGTTTATTCTTGTTAATCGTCACCTTCCAGACTCTGGAATGCTCACATGTCAGCCCATCTGAGAGGATCCTACAACTCCCTGCTGTCATAAATGATGTAACATTAGCTGGGTCAGATTGAATTGGAGTCATGGGTGAATGTCTAGTGTCCATGCCAGGGTTTTATTTTTTGCTTTATTATTTCCATTGTTGACTATCTATTATACAGCGTTACCTAAAAGGATTTGGATGCTTATATCGCACTTAAAGTCTAAATGTGCAAACAAATGAATAGAATCACAATAAACTTTTTCTCTGCCATTTTTACAGTTTCTATTAACTGTGATTTTAGTGGCTGTAAGAACTTAGATTCCCTCAAGTTCACACATGTGTCCTAACAGGGTAACCACAGGTGCAATTTATCACCTTAAATCTGCAGTCCATAGTTTTTCTTCTTTGTTGCCATCTTTGTTTGAAATCTGAAATTGCAGTTATTGGTGGAATTATCAACTTTACGTGGGTTGTGCCTTGACACGGCACTGCACGGATGAATCCAATGTTTTGAGGAGAATGTGCGGCTGTCAGTCACCGCGCTGGTGTGAATACTGTCATTCAGATTCTACTTTTTGAAAGTATGACCAACATAAGAATTTTCACAAAAAAAATGTCATCTGAATAAGTAACATCCACTTTTGTTCTGACCAACTAAGGGGGAAAAAAGCATTGCAGTAAATCACGCTGATTAAATCTAACGATCGCTTATCATATCACATCAAACCGTGCATATTATACTTTATCAAATTGTTAATGTTAACAATATCAGCATTGCGTGACTATATTTAATGCCCTTCCGATATTATCCTTGTTTTCGCATGGGCCCGGTTGCAGTCTCTTTTTTCTCTGTAGCCACTCCAAAGTCTAAAAAGTCTAAACACTGAACGTGTGTTTTGCATTTTACAGCAGGTGAATCTCCAGTTGTCACTGGTGATTGTCGTTTGAACCTTTCTGGATCCGCCATGAAATTGATAAGTTTAATTATATAAAGTGCTGTAAGAAAAGGCCATAAATCTCCACCTCCAGCATCCTCACACGCACTATAGCCTACTAGCCGAGACTCCTTCTTTATGTGTACAGATGTGACGTAATGACGCAAAGACATGCTCGAATTTCCCACGGAAATCAACCAGTACCACTGGAATTCAAAACATTATTACAAGCTTACCTTTTTGAATCGAGCTAAGGCAAGCAAATAGTTTTGAACACTGGCTGGTTATGTACTTGCTCAAATTTATTTAGGATAATTTTTAACTAAAAAAAGTTACGGAATGCAGCTTTAACTAACATAATATTGCAACTTACACTTGCACAAAAGGCTGCAAATGCACAAGCTCCTGTTGTAACTCCTGTTGTGGATGTGCTTCTCACGCAACAATGTGGCAACTAAACCAAATTAATTCACAACATTTTATTAAAATAACGTTCTCATTATAATGTTATCTAATATGACAGTCCCAATCATAGTTATTAATGTCGTGCATTGCTGTTTGAACTGCATGCGCTGAATCTAAAGAGGATCACCGGTACACTGAAGCGATTTACTACCGCATTATTTATAAATACAGAAATGTCTGCCCTCTGAAAAGTATAATCATATGTATAGTTATATATACTAAATATATTAGTTTCACCTTTTAATTTGAATTACTAAAATACATGAACTTTTGCACAACTTATGGCAAATTCTGACCTTACCATCTGAATGATGGCAGATATCGAGACTCATCAGACCAGGCAACGTTTTTCTAATCTTCATCATCATCATCCAATTTTGTTGAGCTTTTATGAATTGTAGCCTCAGTTTGCTGTTCCTATGTGAGGCCATCCTTAAAAATATTTTGGTTTGCAGTAACAGCAAAAAAAAAAAAAAAAGGGGGTCGGTAGGTAGGCCTATATTTTTTTTTTCAAGATTCAATGGAAAAAAAAAATGTAAAATTTTGGTCATGAATTTAAACAAATTTGCATATCGTGACGTCACTGACGTAACCGTGCCTTCTGGCGCACCTTTGCAAACCTCATTCTGATGCAGGTTATATAGATATGTCAAAAATATTTGTATTACATTAATTCCAGCTGCATTTATTTCATTTTTTGTGGCAAAATCAAGAAAAAAGAAGCCAGTAGAGTTCAATGAAAGTGGATTTTCAGAGGTAAACAAATAAATTAAAATGACTTCAGAATTCACAAAATAACAGTTAATTAGATTATGCAATGTAATACCTATGAGAAAACATGTTAATGTGTTACATTTAGGATGTTTACATCCAGAAAAACATAATTTCAATTGTGTTACTGGTTACTAGTTTACTAGGTTATACTGTTTTACTTGCATCCACCGCTAGGTGTCAATGCAACCTACAAATCAGACACCAGTTACGCTGCTTTCGGCTGTCACTTTTGTGAAAAAAATCCTGTTTGTTTTTTGAGACAAAAGTGTTCATTTAAATCGATTGTAAAATCAAGTTTTCATGTCTAAAGACGTTTCCATTTTCAACGCTACATATAGGCAAATCCACGGACAACTAACAGGCATTAGGACCAGATTAGGACGAACGTAAAGAGAGCGCACGAGACGCGCACAAGTCAGCAATATTTCTGATGATTTATTGGCGTGAAGTTTCGTGCACAGTGACAAACAGGACTACACAATTCTCGAAAAACAACACCCGCAGCCATCATTACCAAGCACGAACCATTGACAGTGAATGAAACGAAGCGAACGTGTCTAAGTGACGTATACCATGGTGTAAACATAATCATAGACGCCGCGGGTTTATATCTAAAAGAAAGAACCTAGCCTATGTAGGCTTTTTATATTCACAATACTTACTAAAATATGATTCATATTATATTATTGCATTTGTATTAGATGTTTGAAGAGTAAAAAAATTTTTGGTCGGTCTTAACGCAGGTTTACAACCGGCAAGTCGGTCGGACTAAAAGGGAAAAAAAATAAATAATGGTCGTCTAATGACGGGTCGGTCGGGTTACGGCAAACAAGAATATTTTTAAGGATGGCCTGACAGGAGTGGCACTTGGTGTGGTCTTCTGCTGCTGAAGCCCATCTGCTTCAAGGTTCGACATGTTGTGTGTTCAGACAGAGACGCTCTTCTGTTTACCTCGGTTGTTACGAGAGTTTCTGAAATACTCAGACTAGCCCGCCCGGTGGCACCTACAACCATAACATGTTCAAAGCCACTTAAATCACCTTTCTTCTCCGTTTTGATGCTCACTTTAAACTAAGATTGTCTTGACCATATCTGCATGCCTAAATGCATTGAGTTGCTTCCTAAATGCACTGAGTCGACCATATCTGCATGCTTAAATGCATTGATTTGTGTTAAGGAATAGTCGAACAGGCGTACCTAACAAAATGGCTGATGATTATATTTAACAATATAGTGAAATTTATGCTGTATAGTATGTCAGTCCTTACTTTTGTCCATAACAGATCAGATGTTTCCCATTTTATATGCAAAACTGTTATTTAAAAATCACTGACCCAAATTTCTCAGGAGACATGAAATGGCCGAAATGTTTCACAGCCAGTACAGAGCTGGACAATTCACTGCATCCTCAGGAGAAATATGGGAGCAATTAGATGACTGTATGCTTACAACTTGTAGAGATGGGCACATACTGTCCGACAGGCTAAAAGGCCGGAGCCTAGCTCCGCTCTATTTGATTCGTTTATTAATTTAATTTGCTAGCCCGCCATGAGAGGAGTCAAAGGGTGCGTGACTCTCCTGGGCCCTAATAGCTTTTAGCAAGATGACGAGGGTTGATGGAGGGAGATTTATTTATTCTTTTTTTCGCTTAAAAGCTGGCCGTGCTCCAATCATCACAGATCTTGTTTGTTTTGTCATGGGGTGTGATGGCTGCATGCGTGCGTCTCTGAGGGAGTTGAAGAATGACTGCAGCTCTCCCTGCGGTCGGGCCCCCACAGCTGCTCTGGACACCACACCTCAACTCAGCCTGGCTAAACTCAGATCAACACGCCTGCAGCAACACCCGCTGCTTTTTTTGTTTGCATAAAATATACATAAGCAACAGAGCTCAGTGATTGGAAAGTATTTCACATATGTTTTTTTTTTTTACATTTATAGCTCCTGACAGGAATTTGTAATATACTTTATCCTTTCTATATACAGTTTTGGGTAACACGATTATAATTAATATGTACTGTACTGTATAATAACGTGGTATCATCAGATTACTTATTGGAAGCAATGTCAGCTAGTTTTTTGAATGTACATGCGTTTTCCAGACACTTTTATTCAAAGCACCTTTCATTGCATTCAAAGTATAGCCTACATTTAAATAGTCCATATATTCCCTAGATATCAAACCTATGACATGGTTTTTTATTATAGCATTACTTTTTAAAATACATCACTGAACAAAAACCTTAAACCAGCTTAATGTGGTTGGCTGGTCTCCTAGTCTGGCCAAGCTGGTTAAGATGATTTGTTTTGTAGGTTTTATAGAGTTTTTGCTTTTCATTTGCTCAAGCTTAGAGATCAGCTGCCCAACCAGCATTTTCATTATTATTATTATATATATACATTTTTAATAATTACTATTATTTTATTTAATATTTTTAATATTATTTCAATAAGTTAATTTATTTTCTATTCATAATAAAATGTATTATTAAAATTCAATTTAAAATATTATATTTACAAAATAAACGTAATATTTTATTTATTTACTTACTAGGTTTATTACAGCAAAGTCTTTTCAAACCCCCCTGGAACCAGCTTAAGTATTCCCGGGGTACACACACACCCCTGGCTGAGAATCACTGCTCTTGATCTACATTCTTTGTTGTCAAAGTCTGCAGTATTTTTCTTCTTGCTGTGCCTTTTCTCTGTTTGGTATCACTATTTGCTCAGAATTCCCTGTGTGTAGACAATGTTAGGCAGAGAGAGATTTGTCCAGCAGAGGGGAGAAGTTGGATAGACAGGGAACTATTAATCTTTCCATATTATTTCACAGGGCAAAACGTGTCTGCCGGTCACACTGTAGCTGGTGTGACAGGTAATTATTTAGGCTTAGTGCTGGCACCCTGTGCTCTCGATTTCCCTCTCTCTCTCTTGGCCTTTTCTGCCAAACCACTTTCTGTTTTGCCGCCCCAGATAAGCTAGAGGAATGTGGGCCATGAAGTGCTTTTAGCTGTTGGGCCTTCAGCATCCCTTTCCTTTCCTTTCTGCTCCTTCTCCTCCTCTCTCTGCCAGATTTGTCTGCTGTCTGGGGCAGTGAGCATCTTTACCTGGTGTTTTATGACATGAGCAGGACAGTCATGTTTTGGGGGAAGGTTGCTCTTGATGGGTCTTGTAGGTGGAGACAGGGCTTGTAAATCATCTGGGCCGGTTTGAACAGCTCCATGTCCTGAAGAATCGGCCGTCTGGAGGGGACAGACAGGTCTGCTTTGATTTATGATTATAAATATGAAATATGATACCAATATGAGTGTGGTTGTAATCTAGAAATGTTCGAAAAATAGACTCCGATCTTTGTAGGTATTTCTAGATTTACCCATGTACAAGAGGAGCAATATGTTCAAAGTCTCAGATCAGCCCAGGTTTTGAGTAAGTGGCTCCCCGCTGCTGTCAGATGAGTTGTGAAAGCTGAATCAACAGGACTGTATTTACTGAGGACAGGCTACACCCTCACATTTGACAGCTTCACCTTATTTTCCAGATCAGATTTCCTTATACACTATAAAGCCGAGCTCCTGTTGCTTAAGTGGGGACAGGTGCACACTTCAGATGGGCTCTGACCACCAAGGACGTGGACCGAGCTTTAGAAGAAGATTGTCTTAACTCTACCCAGAGGAAAAATGTATTGCTCAGTGGTTGCTTTTCGCTCATGAGACTTACAGTGTTGATGGTAAAATGAGGGGTATATGAGAGTCACAACTAGAGATTCAGATTTGTTTGAATTGATCGCTCTCCCGCCCGTTACGTCGCACCCATTTTCAGATGCGTAAGTAAAATGTTCTGACAAAAACGACTCCAGAAGCCAATGTAGCTCATTTATAAGTATATTTTAAAGAAAATCGTCTACATTATTTTTCTATACATTGACTCGTTGGGTCCTCTAACCTGCAATATTCCCTTTAAAACTGAGAATGTGTTGGAAGAAAAATAGAACATCTCTTTATTGTCTTGCTGCAATCTCTTTCAAGACTCCATTATAGGAATATTTTATTGCTCAGAGTTTGCTCTTTTTAAGCTCAGGGAGACTTAGTTTTGATTCTCATATATCTATCATTGTAGTATCAACAGTGTCTCATATGTTTCCCCTAAAATTCCTTAGACATTATTGAGACATGAGAAAGTTCTAAGATGAATGAGAAACGAGAAACATGGGATATCTCTTTCAAGACTCCATTGTAAAATTATTTTCAGAGATTGCTTTTTCTTTCATGACATTGGGGTTTTTCACCTTTAATAGACATGACCATATAATGAGAGACAGGAAACAATGAGAAAGGAGAGAAGGGAACAGAAGCAGGAAAGTACCTTTAGCTAGGACTTGAACTTGTGCTGTCAGAGGTGCAGTTGTGTCTTGATGTGCTGCCCTGACAGAGATTTCACTAAGCTCAGGCTACTAAGGGCTTATTGTTCTCTTATATGTCTCATTTAGGTATAAGCTTTGTCTTTTGGTACCAGTTGGTTGCATAGTAACTTAAGAACTAGTTTGACTAAGGCCCTGTCCACACAGAGAGGCGTTTAGCTGTATACGTACAAATTTTGCCAATTATACAGTCAATTATACAATGACTGTCATGGAATGGTGAAATAGTGAAGCGAGGATTCAGATCTTTAATTAACAATAAAAGGAAACAAAATACAAACAAAAACTCCCTCTCGGGGAAAACAAAGCAGGCATCAAAATACTCCAGAACTATGGCAGGACACAGGAACACAAGGATACATAGATGACAAACCAGCACAGGACAGTAAACGCAAACACAGGGAGAACAAATTGGGAAGCAAACAAAAGGGGGTAACGAGGGAAGGCAGGTGGGGCAAATTAATCAATAATCAGATAACAAGATGGGAGGGGCTAGACAATCGATAGGAGAGCACATGGCACAAGGAAACACATAACAAGCCATGTGCTCGCAACAAACAGGACTATAGCACAAGCACATGACAAAACCAGGAGTGTGAGAGCTGTCACGAAACCAAAAATAAACTAGACAGAAGTGACAGAACCCTAACAATGACAAAATTAACTGCATTTATCCTCCAACTTTACATTTACTTACTCATCTGCACCAAGCAAGTTGCTAAGACATACAAGGTCCTTCAGATTTTTAGATGATAACGAAACTCTCTTCTTCTGTACAATATGACCAGCAAGAGAAAACAACCTTTTACTGGGTCCGGATGTTGCAGGTGTGGCCAAGTACTTCTGTGCAATGGAGTCCAGCCTGCTGTGAGCCTGCATGTTCGGACCACCACTGTAACGGACAGGCCTCTGTACTGATGGTGGGCTCTGCTCTGTATCGGCACACCCTGTTCTCTGAGTCTTCCTCGTGTTCAGAATCAGACTCTGATGAAGCAGCCAATAGGGCAAACTTTCTCTTTAGTGACTTTGATGTTGTTGCTTCCACAGGTTTCTCTGCAACAACCCTCTGTTTCTTGAGTAAGTTGGTGAGGCCCATACCCTCACCTCTCTCAGCTCTGGGTATACACTTGAGGTTCTTGAATCTCGGGTCCAGTGCGGTAGCAATCTTCAGATATGCAATGTTGGCATTTTCCTTGCGTGTCTCCAGGTCTGTTCTGAATGTATACTTGAATTTGTCCACATAGGCAGGGTCATATGAGTTCTCCAACACCCAAGAGAGATGGCATAAAGCAGGCAGAACCACAGAGCATGAAACATACTTTTCTCCTCCCAGAAGTTCAGTCACATACCTGCAAAAAATCAAAACCATTTCACTCAAATGTTTTGCATTCACTTATACCCACAAAAAATGTCCTCTACATATTCATGCTATATTTACACACACATACAGACACACAATTTATCTCTCACATGCAGAACATTGAGAAACATGACGTAACATATCTGCAGGGCTCCAGTAGCATTTCCAACCTCTGCAGTTTGTCCATTTCAGCTGTAGTTGGCATGGCGATCTTGGTGTTGTATGTGTGTGGTGAGGACATCCCTCAGTGGCTGTTCATTTCTGCGGACACTTTTTATCATGTCTAGAGTCGAATTCCATCTGATTGTCTTGTATAAGCGACTCCTTCTTTTCTCCATGTTCAATTTGTTTTTGTTCTAATTCTGCAGCACTCGCTGGACTTTGTTTATAGTAGCCCACAACTTTTCTGAGACTGTGCGCAATGCAGGGGACGTGTTCAAAAGGCAGATGTCTCGCAGCAGCAATTATATTTATTGCACTATCTGTGCTAAGTGTGCTGATTTTATTTGTAACATTCCACGTTTGCAACATGAATACAATGTTCAGCGCAGGTTTCAGCAAAATGTCTCTCTTGTGTTGTCATTACAGTCAGAGCATGTGAATGCAGTTCCCACTGTTCATCAATATATTGCACTGTAACTCCAAGGTAATTATGGTTGCCCAGCGATGTCCAGTAGTCTCCGGTGAGGCCAACAGTTGGTGCAAGTTGTAACGCCGTCGCCTTTGTAGTCCTCTCAGAGAAGCTCATCTTCATGCTCGTCGTTCTCATCGGGGTCTTGATCTGACTGCAGTTCGTCGTCGTAACCGACTTGAGTGGTCAAATGCTCACATTCGATGGCGTCTGGCACTTTGGATAGGTGTTCTCTTCATAGATGAATCCCGGTTTTCACTGTACAGGGCAGATGTGTGTATGGCGTCGTGTGGGTGAGCGTTTTGCTGATGTCAACGTTGTGGATCGACTGGCCCATGGTAGTGGTGGGGTTATGGTATGGGCAGACGTATGTTACGGACAACGAACACAGGTGCATTTTATTGATGGCATTTTGAATGCACAGAGATACCGTGACGAGATCCTGAGGCCCATTGTTGTGCCATTCATCCACGACCATCACCTCATGTTGCAGCATGATAATTGTTGCAAGGATCTGTATATAATTCCTGGAAGCTGAAAACATCCCAGTTCTTGCATGGCCAGCATACTCACTGGACATGTCACCTATTGAGCATGTTTGGGATGCTCTGGATCGGCTTATACGAAAATGTGTTCCAGGTCCTGCCAATATCCAGCAACTTCGCACAGCCATTGAAGAGGAGTGGACCAACATTCCACAGGCCACAATCAACAACCTGATCAACTCTGTACGAAGGAGATGTGTTGCACTGTGTGAGGCAAATGGTGGTCACCCAGATCCTGACTGGTTTTCGGACCCCCCGGGACCCCCTCAATACAGTAAAATTGCACATTTTAGACTGGCCTTTTATTGTGGCCAGCCTAAGGCACACCTGTGCAATAATCATGCTGTCTTATCAGCATCTTGATATGCCACACCGGTGAGGTGAATGGATTATCTTGCCAAAGGAGAAGTGCTCACTAACACAGATTTAGACAGATTTGTGAACAATATTTGAGAGAAATAGGCCTTTTGTGTACATAGAAAAAGTCTTCAGCTCATGAAAAACAGGCAAAAACAAAAGTGTTGCGTATATAATTTTGTTCAGTGTAGATACACTGGTTTTAACAAAAATAAGACTTCCAATTCATTATATAATACAAGAATCACTACATATCACACTACCTTTCACCCGTTCAACCTAACTATCTTTCTTTCAACTTGTCAATTTTTCGATCTTTCCTTCTTTGGACCCCATTCCTCTTTCAAGGATTCTTTGATTCATTCTTTCTTTAAACCTTTCATATTTCTTTTTCTCTTGAACTGTAGTAAAGAGCTGTGTAAGCAGAGGTGCTAGCTTATGTGGGGCAGCTGTCACAGAGATTAGTGAAGGAAACCAGGTGCTGGATGAGTCCTGACTGGCGCTTAGATACTACACAGCCCGGCTACAGATTTAGACCCCTCTGCAAAGGATCATGGGCACTCGGTGCTGAAAGAAAGCTTTGTTTTGGTTTGCCTCAATTTTCAGTGTGACAGGAAAACTTAGTTAAAAATGATTTTTCAAGAATCCATAAAAGCCAACTGTATTTACAGTAAAACGCACAGAAATTCTCTGCTCTAATGTTAACATGACAATACTTCAAGTAATAAGTCATAACAGAACTGAATAGATGTTTTGTTCTGAAATATGTAGCCTGCTCTCCTCTGTGCTGTAATGTAAGTACTCGAGTGTCCCAGGTCTTCCACTCATTTACCCTACAGCATAAATCACCCACTAGAGTCGTGTTTCCATTCCTGTGAAATACACTACCCAGATGTTGAGTTTAGAGTTGGAGAAAAATTATATTTAAAATGAGCTCTTGAGCACACAAACATTTTTAGGAGGGAAAATTCACTCTGTGCATTATATTCTCTATTATTCTGGGGAAAAAAACTCTGCATACTAATTTGAGCGTAAAGTTATTCACCTCTCAGAGATGTTTGGCCTGCTTCTAGCAGCTATAATTTGACCAGAGTAATTAGGATGGAACCATTTGTCATTGGTGAATCGGGAATACATTTGACAAGACACGCGCAACAAAATGGGAACACAGACCAACCGTGTATCACATGAAATACGTTCTGAGGAAACCATTTTGCAAATCGAAATTATGTTACATGCCAACTTATAAGCAGTGCTATTACGTTGGTCCTGAACCTAATCTATTGCAGTGCTATTACGTTTGTCCTGAACATAATACATCCAAAGCTTCTTTTCATACGTAGCAGCACAAAAACGTAATTTATTTACGTATGAACAAATCTACCGAAGTAGACATTTGTACGTATTACTATTTATGCATAATCGTGGCATTAATGTTTTGACTCTATTGCATTCAACTGTCTTATCAATTAAGTTTTCAGTCGCATTTATTAATATAATAGGCCTACGTTACTCATAAATATTAACATTTCGCTCTGTTTGTGCTTCTGCAGCAAACTCGTTTCGGAGGATTAGCCTGTGTGGTTAAAAAGGAATACACTTTTAACCTTAAAAATACCTTGTTTAATCGTTGAACCATTTTGTAGTATTTAGTGTATTTACACAAAAAAGCATTTTCTCCAATAAAACACAAAATACTGATACATTCACAAAAGACATACATTTTATTAGATTGATGTAATCCAAATCCTAGAATCCATACGTTGTTTGCAAGAAACAGATCCAAATTCAGCCTTTTATCCAGCGATCTTCATCTTCATTTCTCAGCTGCGACCGCAAACATCAAATCTATCCTGCGCTGGTGATGAATTCAAATTCAAAAATTGCGCCTTCAAGAAGCGGTACGACATGTTTTACGGCCGTGATATCAAAAGCTCATTGGCTCTCGCCTGGCTTCGTCACAGATTGCGACATGCCGTGTTTCAGTCGGTGTAGTACATTTGAAATGGAGAAGCGCGCGCGCCTTCAGAGAGCGAACCGAAATCGGATTAACATTTTCATGGATTAACGTTAATAACTTAAATTCTGATCTGTACCTCATATCATACACAACTACTATAATACTGCCAGAGAGGACTGCGACTGCAACGCATCATGTGAACGACTTTTGGTAATGTTAACGTTACCGGTTTTGACATTTTCGCAATAAATAAAATATTGTGAAATGTATTTGTCTGTCTGTTATGTTTTTTTTCTTCATAGTTTTAAGGAATGGTGGGTAGGTTTAGGGGTAGGATCAGGATTAGTGGCTCAAAATATATTTTAATGATATTGTTAATAAAACTGCCATTTACCTAAGTTACATCTCTGTCCAAGTGTTTTATCCTTTTTATATTCTGTATAAAATGGATATGTTTAAGTTTTGGGAGTAGGATTAAGGGATCTTGTTACATTTATGTTTAAAAGTGAAATTATACATCTTATGATATGAAATAAACGTAAATAGTTAACGTTTTGTAGCTGTAAAAACGTAATAATGTTATATTTAAATGCTGCAAATACGTCCATATTAACGTTATACGTTTCAGCATCTATCCAAACCTATTTTTTACAGTCTATGATCCAAACGTACAAAAACGTACGTTTTCTATCTTTGAAAATAACATATTAATACCTACGTATTAACAATGAGACCAGGCTGCTATATTAGGTTAAGGACCAACGTAATAGCACTGCTTATATGTTGGTATGTAACGTAATTGCGATTTGCAAAATAGTTTCCTCAGAACGTATTTCATGTGATACAGTGTTGACACAGACACACACAGCTACACACAAGCTTTCTTAAATTCTCCCATCCTTTAGCATTTTATGTCAGATATCAATAGAAGTGTAAACTCTGAGGTGCTGTTACAAAATTTTTCTGTTAGTTTGAGCATCCTTACCAGCTCTATAACAACAATATTGGCTAAACCAATAGAGTGAGTTTGTGTCGACCAGCAGTAGCACACTGAATATGTTCACTGAACTTGTTTAGCAATGTTATTTTTGCAATTCTAGTCAATGATGCTAATGAGATGGCAGTGAAATTTAAATGGATAGAAAATTAATCCCATTTCAAATTATCAGTCAAAAACTGTTCTCAGATTTGCCAAGTTGCTGAAATTTACAAAGATCTCAAAATTCTCAAACATTTCTCATCAAATTCTTTCTAAGAATTTTCTGCACCTTTGTGTCTAATTTTGGGAGAAACACCGGACACAAATGTGATACTTCAGTGAAATATGACTGTGAACATTAAGTCTCATGAAAGAACAACTTCTGAGCAATAAAATTGCAGAAACTTTCCAGAAAAGGCCAGTCTACTCTGCTCTTTCACGTCTATCGATCTCACTGCAGTGACGTGTGTAACTGTGTGTGTCTGAGTTTGCTCGTTTATGTGTAGCTGAGACGCCGGCTTTTGACGGATGGCTGTATAGAGCGGAGGCATGGGGCCGTGATGTTCTTGACGTTCTTTTATGGCTCTGGCACTCTGCAGCCCACAACAGCCCTGCTGACATCTACATTTAACACGCTGCCCAATGACACCATTCCAGTTGCAGAGATCTGGATAATTACCACAGCTGGGTTCTGCTGCTGGTTAGAATCCAACCTGGCTAGAAAGTGCTGAAGCCTTGTTGCTGTCATGATAATCACTGCAGCTCACCTGATACTGGAGACAAAAGAGTCTCTTGTAAAAGTCCACTCCCTCTTCACTGCTGATTTATGACAAATATGCTTCTTTATTTTATATTTTTATTTATTTTACCAAGCATTGCAGATATCTCTGGCTGTAATTTTTATGCACAGATGAAATGTTACCTCGACTGGACAGGTCATCTAGTCCTGCAAGATACGTGCAGTATTTAATTAAATTTAAATGTAAATAAAATTAAATTTACAATTTAATAGTATTATTATTACAATGCATATTTTTCCCCAATTAGCCATCTAGTCCAGCAGTGCTAAGCAAAGTGCAGTATTTAAGATTATTTACAATGTAATAATATTATTATAATTTTTTCCCCAATTAGCCTGGAACAGAAATGTTCACAAGTCTTTAAGCTGGAGTGTTTTGTCACGAGTCCGAGTCGAGTCTCAAGTCATTTCATGCCAAAAAATAAATAAATTCAGGCTCAAAAAATCCTATTCTTATTTTAGTTGTATTATATGGACAAAGTATATGATCCTTTCTATTATCTGTTTTGTTTGTAATAAAGGTCCAAATATGTAAGGGATACTGTATATCCAATTTGTTACTTTATAATCCATTACAATGTGCAAAACAATCATCCTGGAAACAAGACGAGTAGTTATTTTCAATACAATTGCTAAGGGGACGCAAGATGGCGCCAGTCCCAGTTTGTTATACAGCAGTTTGTTATACAGTGGCGTTGTTATTGACAACAGTCATTATCAGAAAAAAATCAATCCTCGTCGGAATGTTTGTCAACTACGCATGCTGATTGACGATACGTTAAAATATGCTCTTTAAGTAATAAATGAGAGAAAAGCTGCATATACGAAAAGATTGATAAAACAGTGCTAGGTTTCAGTGCTAGGAGCCATGCAGCTATTATACACCACAGTATAATAGATGTGAGTTAATGTGTAACCTTTGTGGATGCGATGTCTAATAAAATGTTATGTTGACTGTCTGGTGTCTTTAATTGTTTTCAGAGAGAGACTATATGGGGCGGCTTCTGTCACTTTGAGTGATTTATGACCCTTGATTGACCACGCCCCTTTTTCCCACGCTTAGCCCCGCCCCCTTTTCCCACGCTTAGTCCCCCCCCTTTTCCCACGCTTAGCCGCTTCCGGAGAGATCATGTGACCGTGGGAATTCCCACGGTACGGAACCCCTCCCATCCGAACCGGTTCCGGTCTGGGCACGTGTTGTACACCTGTTACGGGCATCTGTCTTGATCAATGTAAAAAATGTTCAAAATAATGGAAAAACATTCAAAACAATACATTTTCAATCTTTTTATGAAGGATGACAGAAAACAGAGATAGGTTTAGTGTTTTTTATTAAAGAAAAGGGTCATAACACGTAGTGATTAAAACCATTAAGATACATATGTCTTTACCTTTACACATTATTTAGTAAAATGTTTCATTTTACATAAACATCTGTTTTAAAAAGTGTTTTCAATCACAATAATAACTAAAACAGCGTGTATTAAAATTATATCAAGTAAATAGTTATGTTTTCTTAAAACATCTAACATCGCTTGTATTAAAATTACATCAAACAAATAGATCTAATATGTCTTCAGTGTTCACACACACTTGTAAGTTGTTTAAACTGCATTTCTTAAAGTTATCAAAGTGTTTTAGTTCTTAAAACATCTAACATCGGTTGTATTAAAACTATTTCTATCATACATTTACAACTATCTTCTATCATACGTTTAAAAAAGTTGTGTTTTTCACAATAACACAGTGTTTAAAACTATTAAAATAACTTATATCATTAAGATACTATTGTCTTTAGTGTTCATACACGGTGCTAATATTAAAATTATATCAAGTAAATAGTTGTTTTCTTAAAACGTCTAAAACCACGTGTATTAAAATTATATTATGCAAATACATCTAAAACAATAGTTCTATTTTTATCATACATTTAAAAAAAGGTGTACTTTTCACATAACACTCAGTGATTAAAAACCATTAAGTCATTTTTATATCATTAAAACACAGTGTAGACCTTTACCTTTACACATTATTTAGTAAAATGTTCCATTTTACATAAACCATATGTTTTAAAAAAGTGTTTGCAATCACAATAATAACTAAAACAGCGGATGTTTAAATTATATCATGTAAATAATTTTTTACTTAAAACATCTAAAGACGGTTGTATTAAAATTACATCAAACAATAGTTCTATCTACATTTAAAGAAGGTGTGTTTTTCACAATAACGCACGGTGCTTAAAACTATTAAAATAACTTATATCATTAAGATACTATTGTCTTTAGTGTTCATACACATGAAAAAAAAAGTTTAAAAGTGTTTTCTTAAAGTTATCAAAATGCGTTAGCATTAAAAACATCTAAAACCGTGTGTATTAAAATTATATCATGCAAATATTTATGTTTTCTTAAAACATCTAAAATCGGTTGTATTAAAACTATTTCTATCATACATTTACAACTATTTTTTATCATACATTTAAAAAAAGTTGTGTTTTTCACAATAACACACAGTGCTTAAAACTATTAAAACAACTTATATCATTAAGATACCATTGTCTTTAGTGTTCATACACTGTGCTAATATTAAAATTATATCAAGTAAATAGTTGTTTTCTTAAAACGTCTAAAACCATGTGTATTAAAATTATATTATGCAAATACATCTAATTACTATATTTGAAGTTGCACTTTTCACAATTACACATCGTTTAAAAATATTAAAATGCTGTATAAAGTTAAAATACACATATCTTTAATGTTTATTACACATTTGTAAAAGGTTAAAATGCATTTTCTAAAAGTTATCAAAACGCTTTAGCATTAAAACTTCTAAAACAAGGTGTAGTGCATTTTTTTCTATCAAACAAATATTAAAGCATATCAAAACTTTATGTTAAAAATCATAATATTAAAAACACATACATGCATACATTTTAAAAAACTGACTTACGTTTTTACAACCTGTTTTGTTATCCTGTTTAAAGATTTAATCCACCAGCAAAGATACATCCAGCACCAGCGGGATTGTCCAAAGGTATTAAACCATCTCAAAAGATATATCCAAAACTTTAGAGATTTTAATTCCAAAAGCTGTGTAAATGTAATTTCCCGGGAGCTCCACGAAACACGTCCGAACACACCAGAGACAATCCCAAGACTGACTACAAACTAACCTGACACAGACTCCACCCCTAGACCCTCCCACACCTAGACCCCACCCACGCCAGGTGTTGATGCGTGAGAAAAAATAACAACAGATTCCCACACTCAGGGTCCTCGTGACCGTTCAGCTCATAAACCCCCTCCCTTCCCCATTTATGGCTTTGCACACACAGCGTGGGATTTTCCCACGATAACCAGGCCCATTTCTCCACCCACTTCCGGGGATGTCATGTGACTGTGTGAATCCCCAAACCCTCCCTTAGGGGTGTGAACACCTGAAGAGTGGCGGGGTGGGGGGTTGTCACCCCACGATTACTAGTTCTCAATGTGAAAATGTTCAAAAAGGATGAAAAACATTCATTCAAAACAATATGTTTTCAATCTTTTTAAAGAAAATGTATAATAAGGACATAGTCAGAGATGAGTTTAGTGTTTTTTATTAAAGACTTTTCATACATTTCAAAACAATGTGTTAAAAAGTATAATTTTTCTTAAAGTTATCAAAAATGTGACATTGTTAAAATAGCTGTGTTACTTTTTAAGATGTTAAAATGTAATTTAAAACGTTTTTCAGTAAACAAGTTAGAGTTTTTACCTTCACACAGTAATTGTAAGATTGTTCAAAACTGTTTTCAAACACACCATAATATTTAAACTACATGTTTAAAATCATATTAATACCTTAATACCTTACATTTTTACAAACCGTTTTGTTGAAAAATAACGAAAACTTTGGTTTGCAAAAAGTTCCCATGTGTATTTTCTCAAAAGTTTAGAACAATGTGCTAAAAAGTATAAATGTTCTTAAAGTTATCAAAAATGTGGTAGTGTTAAAATGATATCAGACAAATAGTTGTGTTTTGTGTTAAAATGTCATTTAAAACATTTTTCAGTAAAACAAGTTAAAGAGTTTTTACCTTAAAATTGTTAAAACTGTTTCAAACACACCATAATATTTAAACTACATGTTTAAAATCATATTAAAAAATACCTTACGTTTTTACAAGCCGTTTTGTTGAAAAATAACATGAATTAACCAGTTCGCTGTTTAAAGATGTGTAAAAGTGAACAGTGTATTTTCTCCAAAGTTTAGAGATGTTTCAAGTAATCTCCTTGAGTAATGTGAAACGCGTCCGTTCGCTCCGGAGGCCTAGCCGAAAAATGACGGTCTGAAAGTGCACGCAGGGCCACACGTAGACTCCTCCCACGACACGCCTTCCACACCAGGGAGCGTGGGAAATAGAGCACCCCCCCACATAATGAAAGAAGAGACGCCCCCGTGCTCCGTTTGAAAAGCCACAAACTCAACGTACTGCATTCTCTTGGAATTTACGCTAACTGCAGATCCCAAAGACTCCCGAGAGATGCCTTGATGAAGCTATGATGGATTTAACTTTACCTCCGCGAAAATTACAAGGATCGTGATTAACAAAATTAACCGGCGGAACGTGTGGAATATATTTTTCACTTGTCTGGAGGATGTGCGTGTACATATGATTTTGACAAGGACTACGTGAAGGCTGATTGACCAATGTGGATATAACGATAGAAGATTTACATGGAATAAGACAGAAGACCCCCTCGATTTGGTTTTCACAGAGTGAGATATTTTATTTTTACCACGTTATGGATCGGTATGGAAAGACTGAGGAGACGGATTAACAAATGAGGAATATACAGACTGCTCGTGGACCATGTTAATAAATACCCACGTATTAATTAGAAGGTTATAAGGTATATGTATAAATGTATTTAATGTAATAAATAATAAATATAGCCTACTTCCTTTGTATATCCTTTGCATCCATCCTATATCGTTGAACATCGATAAACATGCCCTTACATGCTCCCTGAGACACAGTCAAAGTCTACACGACATGCACGACATAACATACTGTACATATAACACGGGTAGATCACGTAACGATCAACGTGCAAACATAATTAATGCAATGAATGCAATGATAGCGATCTTCAATCTCTCTTATGAACGTATTATACAATAAAATATGCACATGTGTTTACAATTAGTTGCACGCACACACATATTCCTTAGTTAACAACACTTGATTTCACTATTATTTACATTGAACAAGCCCATCCACAAATTCTCTCAACATTAGATGTTTTCAAACTTCACGGTAAGTTTTAGAACAGTCCAAATCGTGAGCAGAGGTGGGGGTGTTTGGGAGAGTCCATTTCTAAAGGGTCTTTTTTACTGTTTTAGAACAAATAACATTATGTCCAGGAGAAGTTCGCACTCACACACAAACACACTTCTACAATGTATTGTCTGTGGTAAGATCAGGGACTTGTTTTTAATTAAAGAAAGTTTTGTTTTTCACATATATTTGAAAAGTTCACCAACACATTTAAAAGTTTTAAAAAAAGTTGTATAAAGTTATGGTTGGTATTCGTACATTTTACTACGTTATCAGAAAATGTTAGAGAAAGTTGTTACTTCTTTTTAATTCTGTATTTTTACAGACCTAAAACCATGATGCTTCAAAGTATGGAATATAAGTTCTCTTTCATAGGTTCTCTCAACGCTGCGGAAAGCGCAGTGGGATATTCTCTGAATGTGCCGATTGTCTGAAGCCTTATAGAATCACGCCAATTCATTGGCTGATGGCGTCCGCGCAATATGGCTCCGCCCCGACGCTCTTACGTCGCATCATACGTATTCGCGCGCGCGCCATCTGCTCCTCAGATTTCTCTGCCTTCAGAACGAAGCGGTCACGTTTGCCCTTCGCTCGTGATTTTTCTGAGCTACAATTACATTTGGATTATTCTCGGCGCTTCTGCGACTGTTCAAGCGGAACTCTGTTTCTCCTTACGGTGAAGCTGCCATGGATTACAGACGCTGTACTCCGCCATGTGCTCGTTACATCGCTAACGACGACCCACACAGTAAGTGCGTTAAATGTTTGGGTTTTTCACATGCGCGTGAGGCAGTTATAGGATCGTCTAAATGCAAATTCTGTGAAAATTTGTTGCTCAAAACCCTCAAATTGCGGCTCGCGGTCTTTGAGAGGGAATCATTCGTCTCCCCCTGTCGCGCTCCCGAGGCCTCTCGAGGATCCGCGACCTGGGGTTCGGATGTAGAGCTTGAGGATGCGGAGTTCGAGCAGACGAGCCCCGCTCTTTCTCTCCCTCCCTCCCCTCGGCACGCGCGAGACATGCCAGTCGAATTTTCACACGATTATTTGCGCCCCAGCCCGGGAGCACGCGACGCGGTTTCTTTCGGGCTGGAGGATATACTTTTTACCGAGGCTTCCGACTCCGAGGATTTCGGGCCTACTCTCGCCGACGAGGTTATTCCGCCGAGCGGCCAGGAAGCGCGGCCTACTGCGGCCTACGCGGAGCTCGTTGACGTGCTTTCGCGCGCTACGGAGAAGCTCACTATTGATTGGCCCGACGAGCCACGTGAGTCTCAGTCGTCGAAACTCGACGAAAGGCTTCTCAGTGGCCCTAATTCTAGGCCTCAACGGAGGAAGCTGCCATTTTTCAGTGATCTGCATCATGAGATCTCCAGATCCTGGAAGCAGCCTTTCTCTTCGCGCCTCACTAATGCGGCTGCTGCTGATTTCACCAACCTGGTAGGTTCTGTGGAACAGGGCTATTCCGCCATTCCGGCGATTGAGGAAACTTTAGCCGACCATCTTGCTCCGTCGTCTGCGCCGTCCTGGAAGTCGCGCCCCCTTCTCCCTTCTAAAGCATGTAGGACTACTTCCTCTCTGATTGGGAAATCCTACATGGCGGCTGGGCAGGCAGGCATGACCCTGCACACTATGGCCATTCTTCAGGCCTACCAGGCGGACGTCCTGAAGGAAATGGACGAGGGTGACGGTGTGACCCCTGAAGCGGTCAAGGAGCTTCGTAAGGCTACGGATTTAGCCTTAAGAGCCACCAAGCATACCGCACGTGCTATAGGTCGCTCTATGGCTGGTTCTGTTGCGGTGGAGCGCCACTTGTGGCTTAATCTCACGGAGATCCGTGATAAAGAGAAGGTTTTCCTCTTGGACGCCCCCATTTCTCAAACAGGGTTGTTTGGTGAGGCGGTCAACACAGTGGTTGAGAAATTCCGCTCCTCCAAATCCCAATCGGCCGCGTTCAGACAGTTCATGCCCAGGAGGGCTAGGGAACCTTCTGTCCCCCCCCCCGGTGCGACCCAGAGAACGTCCCTCTCATAGACCGGAGTTCTCTTCCAGAAGAAGCGAACCAGGGCATCCCCCACCTGCCACGGTTTGGGGAGCCCGCGGTCGCCCGTTTCCCCGTCAACGGCCTCACAAGCGCCTCCAGTTGAAGCGGTCCGACAAACCGACTGCTCCGGCGGCGCAGAGCCGTTCCTGACCCTCCGGTCAGAAAAAGGAGAGCTCCTCTGGTTCCTCAGGGTTGGGTCAGACCGCGCAAGCGTTTCTGCCCACCTCCCAGCTCTCCTTTCCTTGCCCTGTCACCTTCGCCACTCAGAGTGTCTCGAAGTGCAGGCCATATTTCACCTTCTCTACTCAGTCTGGTGCGGGAGGAAGGAGACGCTTTCGGCTTTCTCCCCTCACCCCCCACGCTCTCTATAACTACCGGCCGCATCCTCGGAGGCACTTTCCGTTTTCCTCCGAAGCAGGCGGACCTGGTCACCATGACCCCAATCTCGATGCCTCCCATCACGTGCCAGGACGCCGATGGCCCTCCTGCACAGTCAACCTCTTTACCCCAGGAGCGTCAACACGGCACCCTTACTCAGGTATGTCGTCTGCATTACAACATCCCTCCTCCTCTATCACATTTCCTTCCAGAGTGGGAACGCTTACCAGGGGTATCGTCCTGGGTTCTTCGCACGATTCGGTTCGGCTACACTCTTCAGTTTTGCCGCAATCCCCCCTGTTTCAACGGGGTGTTTCCTACTGTAGTAGACAGCGCCGCTCAGGCTTCTGTACTGCAGCAGGAAATCTCTTCACTCCTTCTCAAAGGAGCAATAGAGGAGATTACTCCAGGGGAAACCGAGCGGGGCTTTTACAGCCGTTACTTCCTGGTCCCGAAGAAGGGCGGCGGTTTGCGTCCCATACTGGACCTCCGCCGGCTGAACTTCGCCCTTTACAAAGGGAAATTCAAGATGTTGACGCTGAAAGCTATCATATCTCAGATTCGGCCAGGGGATTGGTTCGTGACGATAGACCTAAAGGATGCTTATTTTCACATCCAGGTTGTACAGCGACACAGGCAATTCCTCAGGTTCGCCGTTGGAGAAAGGGCGTTCCAGTACAGGGTCCTTCCCTTCGGCCTATCTCTAGCTCCAAGGACATTCACAAAGTGCATGGATGCAGCTCTGGCCCCATTGCGGCTCCAGGGCATCCGTGTTCTAAATTACCTGGACGATTGGCTCATTTTAGCCCAATCCAGGGAGCTAGTGGCCCACCACAGAGACGTCGTTCTGAGTCATATCCAGTCTCTCGGTTTGAGGTTGAACTCGGAGAAGAGTGTTCTTGCTCCGGCTCAAAGCACCGTTTTCTTGGGGGTGAACATGGATTCCGTTCTCATGCAGGCCCGTTTGGCCCCTGCACGGATTTCCAGCTTGACGACATGCTTGGCTCGTTTTTCACTAGGCCATCATGTGTCTGTGGGCACCTGCCGCAGGATGCTGGGCCTTATGGCTGCGGCCTCCTCCGTGCTACCGCTGGGCCTACTCCACATGAGACCCTTCATGTGGTGGGTGAAACTCTCAGGGTTCGACCCTCCGGGTCAACCCTTCGCCTACTGAAGGTATCGCGCAGTTGCTTTCGAGCCCTGTCAGTTTGGCGGGACCCTCTTTTTCTTCGGAAAGGGGTCAGCATGGGTGCGGTATCTCGTCGCCAGATGATTACGACGGATGCCTCTCTCACCGGCTGGGGAGCGGTTTTCGAGGGCAGACCAGCGTGTGGGGTCTGGACCGGAGAGGCTCTCTCCTGGCACATAAACTGCCTGGAGTTAAGGGCCGTTTTTCTGGCTCTGCTTCATTTCCTCCCTCTTCTGGAGGGTCACCATGTCATTGTCAGAACGGACAATATGGCAGTGGTGTCTCATGTGAACCGGCAGGGAGGTTCTCGGTCGCGCACCCTAGGCAGGCATGCGCGTCACCTTCTCCTGTGGTCTCAGAGCAGATTCCTATCTCTAAGAGCGGTTCATGTCCCAGGGGTTCTGAACCTCGCAGCAGATTTTCTGTCGAGACAGAAACTCCGATCGGGAGAATGGATGTTGAACCGCCAGACGATGGCTCTAATCTGGAAGGTTTTTGGAGAGGCGGAGGTGGACCTCTTTGCATCTCAAGAGTCATCCCAATGCCCTCTTTGGTTCTCCCTGAGTCCCCCGGCCCCATTGGGGATAGATGCGTTCGCTTACCCTTGGCCAACGCAGAAACTCTATGCCTTCCCGCCCATCAAACTGATCCCGGCGGTCTTGGCCAGAGTGAGAGAGAGCAGAGTCCGCCTCCTCCTGGTAGCTCCGTTCTGGCCATCTCAGCCATGGTTTTCGGAGCTAGTTCCTCTACTGGAGTCTCCCCCCTGGAGGATCCCGGTCAGGGAAGATCTGCTGTCCCAGCTACAGGGCAGGATATGGCATCCTCGCCCAGACATGTGGAAGCTGTATGTTTGGCCGATCAGAGGCCGTTAGCATTAAGCTCTGGTCTCCCAACTGACGTTCAGGAGACTATTGCGAGTGCTAGAGCTCCTTCTACAAGGAGATTATATTCTTCCAAATGGAAGGTTTTTGAGACTTGGTGTTTGGCACATGATAAGAGCCCAGTTAACTGCCCTGCTGGTTCAGTACTGGAATTCCTGCAGGAGAAGTTTGCGGCTGGAGCAGCCGCTACCACTCTCAGGGTTTATGTCGCGGCTATTGCAGCGCATAGGGAATCGGATGAGATTCCCCTAGGCAAGTTAAGGTTAGTTTCTGCCTTTATGCGTGGGGTGAAGCGCCTGAAACCGGCTCGCTCCCCTAGAGTCCCCTCATGGGATCTTTCTGTTGTCCTAGAGGGTTTGACGAAAGCCCCCTTTGAGCCCTTGGAGTCAGCTCCGGATAGGATTCTGACTCTTAAGGTTTCTCTTTTGTTAGCTTTGTCCTCGTTAAAGCGGGTGGGAGACTTACAAGCTCTTTCTGTTAGCGAGTCCTGCTTGGACTTTGCCCCTGGCCTGGTCAAAGTTTCCTTGAGACCGAGACCAGGGTATGTCCCCAAGGTTCTTTCCTCAAGTTTCCGCTCTCAGGTAGTTAACCTTAATGCTTTCCACCCTCCTCCATTTTCATCTGAGGAAGATAGGGAGCTTAACTTGCTCTGCCCAGTTCGTTCTCTTAAGATATATGTAGACCGCTCAGGCGGTTGGAGGAAATCTAACCAGCTTCTGGTTTGTTTCGGTGCTAGCCGCCGTGGGCTTGCTGCATCGAAGCAGAGGATTTCTCACTGGGTCACAGAGGCTATCTCGTTGGCTTATGGGGTGCGTGGCTTGCCTTCACCTCTTAACATTAGAGCACATTCCACCAGAAGTGTAGCATCTTCTCAAGCTCTTTTCAGAGGAGCACTTTTGGAGGATATTTGTGTTGCGGCAGGCTGGTCCTCTCCGCATACTTTTGTAAGGTTCTATAGCTTGGATCTTGACATGACCCCGGGTTCCCAGGTTCTTTCTGTTTGAACTCGTTTCGGTCGTTGTCTCTTTTATCTACCAGTCATAAAAGCGCTCTAGCTTGGCGAGTTTGGTAGTCCGTTCCCACTGCGCTTTCCGCAGCGTTGAGAGAACCTATGAAAGAGAACGTCTCTGGTTACTTACGTAACCTATGTTCTCTGAATAGGGAACGAGACGCTGCGTTAGCGGCCAAGCTCCTCGCGCTGCTGACAGTTTCTTTTCGGCAGAGAAATCTGAGGAGCAGATGGCGCGCGCGCGAATACGTATGATGCGACGTAAGAGCGTCGGGGCGGAGCCATATTGCGCGGACGCCATCAGCCAATGAATTGGCGTGATTCTATAAGGCTTCAGACAATCGGCACATTCAGAGAATATCCCACTGCGCTTTCCGCAGCGTCTCGTTCCCTATTCAGAGAACATAGGTTACGTAAGTAACCAGAGACGTTTTTGAACATTTATAAGATTTTGAACATTTATAAATTTGTGTATTGCAAAAGCAGAAGTCTATTTTTATTCTGTATTTTTACAGACCTAAAACCATGATTAGAAGTAGTCAAAGACAAACGATTTTGAACATTTATAAATTTGTGTGTTGCAAAAGCAGAAGTCTATTTTCTTTAAATAAGGATTTAACGTTTTAATTTCTTTAAATCAGTCTGATGACACACATTATTTCTGTGATTAATTGATTAGTAATGTTGCGAGGGGGTTTCCTCACACGAGTAAAGCACTTTAGACGTGTTTGTGACAAACACATTGTATTTACTTAGACGAGTATGCTTCGACATGTAACTATACCATTATATATTTATATTATGTTCCCATGTTGCTTTAAAGTCTTTGTTGTTTGTTTGTTATTAACTACTACTTTTTATGTTTCAACATCCTATACAAATTAAAGAAACATATGAGCTAAGAATGTTCTCTAACCCAAAATAAACAGATAATGGAATGTTTGCAATCTACAATATATGTTAGATATTATAGTTGTATTTTACACACATCAACATATTTTGTCAGAAAGTTACACACTTGTAAAGCCTATATGGACTAACTTTAAAACATAGGCCTAATCTTTATACAGAAATCACCCACGTCCAAACAAACATACAATATTCAAAAAGATCAAATCACTAAGAAAAGAGGAAATGAAAAGCATTTGTTTATAAGAAATACACAAAAGTTTGCAAATGGCGGTTTATCATTAGTTTTTAGCCATCTTGCACAGTAGATGACACCGTCCACATCTTGTTTCTCGGATTGTATGTGTATGACATGATGTACCTGTACCACATTATTGTAATGCAAACACTTTTGAGGGTTAACGTTACCTGTCCTTGTAAAAGGATATGGATAAAATTCAAGTATAATCTTTATGCAACAATCATGCTTCCACAATTTACTACAAAAGTGTGCACTGTGTATAAGCAGCTGTGTTAGTATAATAAAAGAGACATTTGACATGAGCAGTGTGCATTTGTACTAGAAGATAGTTGATAATTTTGTACAAACAAAAAGGTCATTTTTAAAAACATAAAATAACTAATTTTACATTCTGGCATATGTGCTGTTGACTTTCCCCTTGTTCACATTCTTGCACATGGGTATTCAAAAGAGATTGTTTTACCCGTTGTAAATTTAGGTATGATAGTATGTTTCTAGATTATTTATTTTGACAGCTATAGAAAGTTGAAGAGTTCGTTGATTATATCAATTCAATGAAGATTGAATAATCTTTGAATTACAGTAATTATTTGTATGTCTCATCCATGAAGGTGCAACAATGTTGGAGGTTTTGAGAAACAGAACCATGATAACTGAGCAGTTGAACTTTAACTATAGTCTGTGCTCCCCATTTATTAATATGACTGGAGACGGTGTGTAATAAAATAATAATACATTTTTAAAAATCACTCCATATTTCATGATTCCTAATACGTTACTATCCCAATTAAGTACAAAAACACGTACAAATATAGTATAAAGAGAGAAATAAATGACTGTCCTTTTACACAAATTCTACATTTCTTTTACAACATATTTCTTTTACAGCATATAGCTGCTATCTCTACGAAACATCGAGATGAAAGATGAGTATTGCTGTTTTCTGTTACCTAAAAAACAATTACACTTCAATACCCGTCTAACTATTACACTTAAAGATGTGCATTTCACAGTACAATCATACACCGTTATTTTGTGTCACTAAACAACGGTTAAGATAATGAATTATAAATGATACTTATTTTTAAGTGAAAGGTGGGATAATTATTTTTTATTCTTTCCATTTAACATAACCATTCTCAATCTATTGCATCGTGTCTATTTTCCTTATGCTTTGAAAAACAAACCTTGAAAACAACTATGCTTTCTTAGAATGTCATCAGCCGTAGAAATGTCTTGCGTACGTCTCTCTCTCACAACTATCGCCGGAGTTTCCTGCATCACATAATGTACAGCTAAAGAAAACATTTACACGAGTTGTGAAACGTGTGTTAAATTGAAATCTATAAGTGACCCTCAAATTCTGTGCATGCAGCAAAACACATCGCAGCCATGTACGATGATTTATCATAAAATTACTTCTGTCACATTGTTTGAAGAAAAAACTTTAAGAGGGTGTAACTATTGTTTAGTGACTTAGTGATTTTCACTCCAATTACAACATTTTGATTAAACATTACAAGATCAAAAACATATGTATGGGATGGATTGTTCGCAATAAGAGTTGTAACAAGCATTTAGAAAGTAGATAGGAAGTAAAAGAAAAACTTTTACCATATGTTAATATTTTAAAGTTCAGTTATAATCCTTTAGAGCATTCAAATGTATTTAGTTAAAATTAAAACAAGATATAACACATAAAACACATCATTATCGAATTCAGTGTTGTTTAATAACTTCAATAGTTATTAAGCACCTGCTGATTAAAGTTTTTTCTTCAAACAATGTGACAGAAGTAATTTTGTTGTTTTAAAGTAATCATAGTTGTTTTCAAGGTTTGTTTTTCAAAGCATAAGGAAAATAGACACGATGCAATAGATTGAGAATGGTTATGTTAAATGGAAAGAATAAAAAATAATTATCCCACCTTTCACTTAAAAATAAGTATCATTTATAATTCATTATCTTAACCGTTGTTTAGTGACACAAAATAACGGTGTATGATTGTACTGTGAAATGCACATCTTTAAGTGTAATAGTTAGACGGGTATTGAAGTGTAATTGTTTTTTAGGTAACAGAAAACAGCAATACTCATCTTTCATCTCGATGTTTCGTAGAGATAGCAGCTATATGCTGTAAAAGAAATATGTTGTAAAAGAAATGTAGAATTTGTGTAAAAGGACAGTCATTTATTTCTCTCTTTATACTATATTTGTACGTGTTTTTGTACTTAATTGGGATAGTAACGTATTAGGAATCATGAAATATGGAGTGATTTTTAAAAATGTATTATTATTTTATTACACACCGTCTCCAGTCATATTAATAAATGGGGAGCACAGACTATAGTTAAAGTTCAACTGCTCAGTTATCATGGTTCTGTTTCTCAAAACCTCCAACATTGTTGCACCTTCATGGATGAGACATACAAATAATTACTGTAATTCAAAGATTATTCAATCTTCATTGAATTGATATAATCAACGAACTCTTCAACTTTCTATAGCTGTCAAAATAAATAATCTAGAAACATACTATCATACCTAAATTTACAACGGGTAAAACAATCTCTTTTGAATACCCATGTGCAAGAATGTGAACAAGGGGAAAGTCAACAGCACATATGCCAGAATGTAAAATTAGTTATTTTATGTTTTTAAAAATGACCTTTTTGTTTGTACAAAATTATCAACTATCTTCTAGTACAAATGCACACTGCTCATGTCAAATGTCTCTTTTATTATACTAACACAGCTGCTTATACACAGTGCACACTTTTGTAGTAAATTGTGGAAGCATGATTGTTGCATAAAGATTATACTTGAATTTTATCCATATCCTTTTACAAGGACAGGTAACGTTAACCCTCAAAAGTGTTTGCATTACAATAATGTGGTACAGGTACATCATGTCATACACATACAATCCGAGAAACAAGATGTGGACGGTGTCATCTACTGTGCAAGATGGCTAAAAACTAATGATAAACCGCCATTTGCAAACTTTTGTGTATTTCTTATAAACAAATGCTTTTCATTTCCTCTTTTCTTAGTGATTTGATCTTTTTGAATATTGTATGTTTGTTTGGACGTGGGTGATTTCTGTATAAAGATTAGGCCTATGTTTTAAAGTTAGTCCATATAGGCTTTACAAGTGTGTAACTTTCTGACAAAATATGTTGATGTGTGTAAAATACAACTATAATATCTAACATATATTGTAGATTGCAAACATTCCATTATCTGTTTATTTTGGGTTAGAGAACATTCTTAGCTCATATGTTTCTTTAATTTGTATAGGATGTTGAAACATAAAAAGTAGTAGTTAATAACAAACAAACAACAAAGACTTTAAAGCAACATGGGAACATAATATAAATATATAATGGTATAGTTACATGTCGAAGCATACTCGTCTAAGTAAATACAATGTGTTTGTCACAAACACGTCTAAAGTGCTTTACTCGTGTGAGGAAACCCCCTCGCAACATTACTAATCAATTAATCACAGAAATAATGTGTGTCATCAGACTGATTTAAAGAAATTAAAACGTTAAATCCTTATTTAAAGAAAATAGACTTCTGCTTTTGCAACACACAAATTTATAAATGTTCAAAATCGTTTGTCTTTGACTACTTCTAATCATGGTTTTAGGTCTGTAAAAATACAGAATAAAAATAGACTTCTGCTTTTGCAATACACAAATTTATAAATGTTCAAAATCTTATAAATGTTCAAAAACTTATATTCCATACTTTGAAGCATCATGGTTTTAGGTCTGTAAAAATACAGAATTAAAAAGAAGTAACAACTTTCTCTAACATTTTCTGATAACGTAGTAAAATGTACGAATACCAACCATAACTTTATACAACTTTTTTTAAAACTTTTAAATGTGTTGGTGAACTTTTCAAATATATGTGAAAAACAAAACTTTCTTTAATTAAAAACAAGTCCCTGATCTTACCACAGACAATACATTGTAGAAGTGTGTTTGTGTGTGAGTGCGAACTTCTCCTGGACATAATGTTATTTGTTCTAAAACAGTAAAAAAGACCCTTTAGAAATGGACTCTCCCAAACACCCCCACCTCTGCTCACGATTTGGACTGTTCTAAAACTTACCGTGAAGTTTGAAAACATCTAATGTTGAGAGAATTTGTGGATGGGCTTGTTCAATGTAAATAATAGTGAAATCAAGTGTTGTTAACTAAGGAATATGTGTGTGCGTGCAACTAATTGTAAACACATGTGCATATTTTATTGTATAATACGTTCATAAGAGAGATTGAAGATCGCTATCATTGCATTCATTGCATTAATTATGTTTGCACGTTGATCGTTACGTGATCTACCCGTGTTATATGTACAGTATGTTATGTCGTGCATGTCGTGTAGACTTTGACTGTGTCTCAGGGAGCATGTAAGGGCATGTTTATCGATGTTCAACGATATAGGATGGATGCAAAGGATATACAAAGGAAGTAGGCTATATTTATTATTTATTACATTAAATACATTTATACATATACCTTATAACCTTCTAATTAATACGTGGGTATTTATTAACATGGTCCACGAGCAGTCTGTATATTCCTCATTTGTTAATCCGTCTCCTCAGTCTTTCCATACCGATCCATAACGTGGTAAAAATAAAATATCTCACTCTGTGAAAACCAAATCGAGGGGGTCTTCTGTCTTATTCCATGTAAATCTTCTATCGTTATATCCACATTGGTCAATCAGCCTTCACGTAGTCCTTGTCAAAATCATATGTACACGCACATCCTCCAGACAAGTGAAAAATATATTCCACACGTTCCGCCGGTTAATTTTGTTAATCACGATCCTTGTAATTTTCGCGGAGGTAAAGTTAAATCCATCATAGCTTCATCAAGGCATCTCTCGGGAGTCTTTGGGATCTGCAGTTAGCGTAAATTCCAAGAGAATGCAGTACGTTGAGTTTGTGGCTTTTCAAACGGAGCACGGGGGCGTCTCTTCTTTCATTATGTGGGGGGGGTGCTCTATTTCCCACGCTCCCTGGTGTGGAAGGCGTGTCGTGGGAGGAGTCTACGTGTGGCCCTGCGTGCACTTTCAGACCGTCATTTTTCGGCTAGGCCTCCGGAGCGAACGGACGCGTTTCACATTACTCAAGGAGATTACTTGAAACATCTCTAAACTTTGGAGAAAATACACTGTTCACTTTTACACATCTTTAAACAGCGAACTGGTTAATTCATGTTATTTTTCAACAAAACGGCTTGTAAAAACGTAAGGTATTTTTTAATATGATTTTAAACATGTAGTTTAAATATTATGGTGTGTTTGAAACAGTTTTAACAATTTTAAGGTAAAAACTCTTTAACTTGTTTTACTGAAAAATGTTTTAAATGACATTTTAACACAAAACACAACTATTTGTCTGATATCATTTTAACACTACCACATTTTTGATAACTTTAAGAACATTTATACTTTTTAGCACATTGTTCTAAACTTTTGAGAAAATACACATGGGAACTTTTTGCAAACCAAAGTTTTCGTTATTTTTCAACAAAACGGTTTGTAAAAATGTAAGGTATTAAGGTATTAATATGATTTTAAACATGTAGTTTAAATATTATGGTGTGTTTGAAAACAGTTTTGAACAATCTTACAATTACTGTGTGAAGGTAAAAACTCTAACTTGTTTACTGAAAAACGTTTTAAATTACATTTTAACATCTTAAAAAGTAACACAGCTATTTTAACAATGTCACATTTTTGATAACTTTAAGAAAAATTATACTTTTTAACACATTGTTTTGAAATGTATGAAAAGTCTTTAATAAAAAACACTAAACTCATCTCTGACTATGTCCTTATTATACATTTTCTTTAAAAAGATTGAAAACATATTGTTTTGAATGAATGTTTTTCATCCTTTTTGAACATTTTCACATTGAGAACTAGTAATCGTGGGGTGACAACCCCCCACCCCGCCACTCTTCAGGTGTTCACACCCCTAAGGGAGGGTTTGGGGATTCACACAGTCACATGACATCCCCGGAAGTGGGTGGAGAAATGGGCCTGGTTATCGTGGGAAAATCCCACGCTGTGTGTGCAAAGCCATAAATGGGGAAGGGAGGGGGTTTATGAGCTGAACGGTCACGAGGACCCTGAGTGTGGGAATCTGTTGTTATTTTTTCTCACGCATCAACACCTGGCGTGGGTGGGGTCTAGGTGTGGGAGGGTCTAGGGGTGGAGTCTGTGTCAGGTTAGTTTGTAGTCAGTCTTGGGATTGTCTCTGGTGTGTTCGGACGTGTTTCGTGGAGCTCCCGGGAAATTACATTTACACAGCTTTTGGAATTAAAATCTCTAAAGTTTTGGATATATCTTTTGAGATGGTTTAATACCTTTGGACAATCCCGCTGGTGCTGGATGTATCTTTGCTGGTGGATTAAATCTTTAAACAGGATAACAAAACAGGTTGTAAAAACGTAAGTCAGTTTTTTAAAATGTATGCATGTATGTGTTTTTAATATTATGATTTTTAACATAAAGTTTTGATATGCTTTAATATTTGTTTGATAGAAAAAAATGCACTACACCTTGTTTTAGAAGTTTTAATGCTAAAGCGTTTTGATAACTTTTAGAAAATGCATTTTAACCTTTTACAAATGTGTAATAAACATTAAAGATATGTGTATTTTAACTTTATACAGCATTTTAATATTTTTAAACGATGTGTAATTGTGAAAAGTGCAACTTCAAATATAGTAATTAGATGTATTTGCATAATATAATTTTAATACACATGGTTTTAGACGTTTTAAGAAAACAACTATTTACTTGATATAATTTTAATATTAGCACAGTGTATGAACACTAAAGACAATGGTATCTTAATGATATAAGTTGTTTTAATAGTTTTAAGCACTGTGTGTTATTGTGAAAAACACAACTTTTTTTAAATGTATGATAAAAAATAGTTGTAAATGTATGATAGAAATAGTTTTAATACAACCGATTTTAGATGTTTTAAGAAAACATAAATATTTGCATGATATAATTTTAATACACACGGTTTTTAGATGTTTTTAATGCTAACGCATTTTGATAACTTTAAGAAAACACTTTTAAACTTTTTTTTTCATGTGTATGAACACTAAAGACAATAGTATCTTAATGATATAAGTTATTTTAATAGTTTTAAGCACCGTGCGTTATTGTGAAAAACACACCTTCTTTAAATGTAGATAGAACTATTGTTTGATGTAATTTTAATACAACCGTCTTTAGATGTTTTAAGTAAAAAATTATTTACATGATATAATTTAAACATCCGCTGTTTTAGTTATTATTGTGATTGCAAACACTTTTTTAAAACATATGGTTTATGTAAAATGGAACATTTTACTAAATAATGTGTAAAGGTAAAGGTCTACACTGTGTTTTAATGATATAAAAATGACTTAATGGTTTTTAATCACTGAGTGTTATGTGAAAAGTACACCTTTTTTTAAATGTATGATAAAAATAGAACTATTGTTTTAGATGTATTTGCATAATATAATTTTAATACACGTGGTTTTAGACGTTTTAAGAAAACAACTATTTACTTGATATAATTTTAATATTAGCACCGTGTATGAACACTAAAGACAATAGTATCTTAATGATATAAGTTATTTTAATAGTTTTAAACACTGTGTTATTGTGAAAAACACAACTTTTTTAAATGTATGATAGAAGATAGTTGTAAATGTATGATAGAAATAGTTTTAATACAACCGATGTTAGATGTTTTAAGAACTAAAACATTTTGATAACTTTAAGAAATGCAGTTTAAACAACTTACAAGTGTGTGTGAACACTGAAGACATATTAGATCTATTTGTTTGATGTAATTTTAATACAAGCGATGTTAGATGTTTTAAGAAAACATAACTATTTACTTGATATAATTTTAATACACGCTGTTTTAGTTATTATTGTGATTGAAAACACTTTTTAAAACAGATGTTTATGTAAAATGAAACATTTTACTAAATAATGTGTAAAGGTAAAGACATATGTATCTTAATGGTTTTAATCACTACGTGTTATGACCCTTTTCTTTAATAAAAAACACTAAACCTATCTCTGTTTTCTGTCATCCTTCATAAAAAGATTGAAAATGTATTGTTTTGAATGTTTTTCCATTATTTTGAACATTTTTTACATTGATCAAGACAGATGCCCGTAACAGGTGTACAACACGTGCCCAGACCGGAACCGGTTCGGATGGGAGGGGTTCCGTACCGTGGGAATTCCCACGGTCACATGATCTCTCCGGAAGCGGCTAAGCGTGGGAAAAGGGGGCGGGACTAAGCGTGGGAAAAGGGGGCGGGGCTAAGCGTGGGAAAAAGGGGCGTGGTCAATCAAGGGTCATAAATCACTCAAAGTGACAGAAGCCGCCCCATATAGTCTCTCTGTTTTCTCAGATTTTTTTGCGTCTAGTTGATTTGACGTTAATAAATCCAAATATGAGAACATATTGGTGTGCTCTTGTCATGTTTCATTGGACTTTCATTATGAAATTTCAGAGTTTACGCGCAACACACCGCCATGTGTAATCAAATTCTATGATAAGGGTCTGAACTACCACGACACGTAGGGAAATATGTGACGCAGATATTATGACTTCACAGTACAGAGACTAGCGGCATACAGTGACAAAGTTGCTGGCTGCGTGAACAGGGCTTTTTTTCCAGTATTTCTCAGGGTTTTTTTTTTTTTACGGTTTATTGTTTTACATCCAGGTTTGCATGGGTGTAATGGGATGACCCTGTGGGTGTGATGGTAAATTGGTGAAGAATGTAGAATGTGGATGACCAGTAATTTGAATGACTTTGAATAAATAATGTGCCGTGCAAGAGCAAGGCATTTGTGTAAGTTCAGGGCCTGCTGAATGGCTCCTCGGCATAATGCTTGTGTCTGTATCTGCCATGAAAAAGGGGTACGTCTCAATCTGCCTGTGACACAACTGCAGAGCGGAATGAATAATGCATTTAGCACAACTGAAAGCCTTAGAAGTATCGAGCAGCACCATTCCTGTGGGTATGTGCTCCAGTCCAGACACCTCATGTCATGCTGTTTCTTCTTCCCCTCTCTTCTCTTCTTTAAATGTCCTCCTCCTTCCTCTACTTCCCTTTTTTTATTTACTCCACATTTAGCATCAAGCATTCAAAAAGTTATGACCACAGCATTGTAGCAAAAATAAAAAAAAAATGTTTTACATTGCTACAGTGTTGAGTGGTTGCCAGGGCATTCCTACTGTACTATGTGCAAGGTGTTCTGAAGGGTGTTAATTGCGGTTTTTGGTGTTCGCTAACAGGCACAATTCAAAACCACCACTATATATAAACCTTATATATATAGACCATTTTCTGGCCTCTTGATATGACTGGATTTCTTCGATGTAAGTCTAAGGGCTTGTTTTTACCTGCTTAATCTTAGAAAGGTAATAGCACACGTCTCCTGAACAAGCCACATGATTTGAGGAAATTTTGGTTCTAAAATTTTGAAGAAAAACTATTTATTGAAATCAACAAAGCCAGTGCAGTTTGTCAGTGTTTTTGAGAATTGTCATGGGTTCTTTGAAATGAACTTTGAAAGTTCAATTCATTCAAGAACTAACCAAGCCAAACCTTGCTTGGCTTCCAAGATCAGGAGCATGAATGTTTGTATGATTGTTAGCAGTAACTCAGTAGAGCAATAATTTGTCATTTTAGGTGTTCATGTAAATGCTTTAATTGAACTGAAATTGTACAGTCCATTTTTTGCACAGTCAGATTAGCAGACCTAAATAATATGATTGTAGCTTGACTTCATCCAGCATGTATGCTTGTTAGTTGGACTTCAGTTGGCCTTGATGTTTCTACTTATTCTGAAAGAGAGGTGACAGGCAGAATTTATTTAGTCTTTCAAATATTTAACTTTGTTTTGTGACAGATAAAGACTTAAGCCGTGTGTCCACCAAACCGCGCTCTTCTGAAAACGCCTAGCTGTGGGCGCTTTAGAGCGTTTTGACAGCAGCATTTTTTTTTTCAGTTGAGACACTTTGCTTGTTATGATACGGAATATCTGCAAAAGTGTTATTAGTGTCTCATTTCACACACATTTTGTTTGTGTTGATTCTATATTAAAATGTCGATACAATGTAACATATTTTCTCTGGCTCTTGTGTTAAATTATTTTGTTACGTTATTATGCTTGTTGTTGTCATCTGTTGACGTTGAACAAGCAGAATGTGGCGGTTGGTCGGTGTGATATTTGTCCTGCCCCTCCTCCACTATGATTGGACGATTGGGTAAAAAGTGACAGTGATGAGCGCTGCGTTTTAACCCAAAGTTGAACATTTTTTAACTCTCGGCGACCAGTAAAAAATGCCTGGCGCTCTGCGCTTCAGCGTGAAAAAAACGCTCAGCGCCTCGATACGCTCATGCCGTTTAAAAAACGCGGCGTTCCCATTGAAAACAATTGGAAAAATACGCCAGCTGCGTGGAAAAATGCTTTGGTGGACACATGGCCTTGGCAAAAACCCTCTGTAGCTCAGTTATACTTGTGCATGTGAATGTACTTACTCCCTCTGCATGTGGATTTTCCTTACTTAGTAAAAGTTGTTTCTTGCCTCTCGACCTGATAAATCTACATCTTTGTTGTCATTACGTTTGTTTATTTAAGTTCACCCATTGCCATTTTGGTGCAAAACACTTCCTCTCAATTCGCCAGCATCAAGGGGCACACAAACCGCTCGCAGACTTGGCACAGACAGACTAATAATGATCTACGGGACTGTTCTAAGAGAAGTGCGTTCTTTTCCATCACACTTTTGTTCCACCTTTTACTTCTGATCTCTCAGATTAGTGTGAGAACTGATAATGAGCTTCTAAAAATGGCTCTGCTAATGAGACATTGTGAAACTCAGGTTCACGCAAACATAGGCAGTCGAACATACCTGAACATTGTATTTACACACACACACACATAGTTGAGAGGACATTCACGCACACGGGCTACTCGCACGCACATATCATTTCTGTTCCTAATACTTTTGTCGACTCTTTCTCACGCTGGTGGTATTATGTGGGGTGGGGGTGTATAAACGTGTGCAGGAGGGGTATCTAAAGGAGTGCAGATACAACACCAAAACACTCACAGCTGACTTTCCACGCCGCTCTAGTCTCTACTCTTATAGCAATGCGAGGCTGGACCGGACTGAGCGATTCGTGAGAGACGCTTACTCTCCAAAACTGAGAAGCGAGTGCAAGGCAGGCAGATAAAAGTGTTCTCAGCACCCGCTCTGTCCTTCAAACTTCCTGATGGATTACTATGAAAGAGGGGAGAAAAATAATCTGAGGATGAATTAAACGCGTAAAAAGAGAGTGCGAGACGGGACAAAAGGTGAGCGATCTTACCCATTCCATTCATCCTCTTTTTCTTCATCATCCCTTGTTAGTTCACGCTTTCGCACCCCCCCCCCCCCCCCCTTATTTTTTTTTTTGCACTTGCACTTGCCTTTGTCCTTGTCCTCCCTGTCTGTCTGGCTGTCTGAATGCGGGTGTCATGGAGAGAGAGCAAAGGTCTCTGCACAGAGAGGGCGGGAGCGCAATGAAGCCATTGTCAAAGCCACGGCTAGCTATTGTGTTCATGTCCAGCCCACTGCCCCCCAAAACTGGGCCTCTCTCTCTATCTCTCTCTCTCTCTGTCTCTCTCTGAGCCCCGATGCTGCAGATGGAGAGGGGTTGAGCGGCTGCGGCATGGAGGTACGGCAGCTGTTTGCTGCTCCGCTGCGCCCCGTCCTGCAAGCCCGGGTGCTATCCATGCCGAGCACTGCTAAAGGAGCTGCGTCACACAGTGAAGCCCTTTTTGAAGAGGATTCTTCTTCTCAGTTCTTATGCTTTTTTGTCTCATACATCTCCATCTGGTCTGTGGACGTCTTATGCTTGTGTCGTGGATCTTGCCTCCATTCATGTTAGGCTGTCAGCTACTACACTGACTGCATATGAATCTGAGGGTAGTGAGAGGTTTAGTGTGTGTGTGTGTGTGTGTGTGTGTTGTGTGTGTGTGTGTGGTGTGTGTGTGTGTGTGTGTGTGTGTGTGTGTGTGTGTGTGTGTGTGTGTGTGTGTGTGTGTGTGTGTGTGGGTTGGTTTATGTGATTTATGAGGACACAAATTTGTATAATGACATGTGTATTACACTGGTATTACAACTTTTGGGTGGTTTATGAGGACACTTCAAAAGTCCTCATAAATCAAATGGCTTAAAAAACATAAAAAACAATGTTTTATTAAAAAATTAAAAATGCAGCATTTCTCCTGTGATGGGTAGGTTTAGGGATAGGGGGAGTGTAGGGGGATAGAATATACAGTTTGTCCAGTATAAAAACCATTACGCCTATGGAGAGTCCTCATAATGCTGTTGCACCAACATGGGTGTGTGTGTGTGTGTGTGTGTGTGTGTGTGTGTGTGTGTGTGTGTGTGTGTGTGTGTGTGTGTGTGTGTGTGTGTGTGTGTGTGTGTGTGTGTGTGTGTGTGTGTGTGTGTGTGTGTGTGTGTGTGTGTGTGTGTGTGTATATATACATACTGTATATATATATGGATTAAAAACATCCGCACAAAGGGAATTTTTTTTAGCAAGAAATGTGTGAAAAATATGACCTAAATTTCTGTATGGAGGACATAGGGCATATATGTGTAAAAGTTTAAAAGACTTCCTGACCCTCATCTAAGATATCAGACAGACAAAATGACCAAGACAGATGACATTAAAGACATGTCAAACCAGTTTATTAGGGCTGAGGAAAATGCATAACATAATATATTATGTGATCGTGTTGCAGTTACATTTTTTACATACTGTAGACTTTTTAAAACTTAAGATTGAAGAAATGTCCTTGTTGCTCTTCTTGTTGTTCGAAACCCGTATGACTTGCGCTTGTCTGTGAAATAATAAACAAGATATTTTGAATGTTTCAGGTGTTTTTGTCAATACACTGAAATTCAGTGTGTCCAAAACAACATTTTAGACATTCTTTAAAATATCCCCTTTTGTTCCACAAAACAAAGTCATACATATTTGGAATTAAATGAGGGTAAATAAACAATAACAGATTTTTCATTTTTTGGGTGAATTAAGTCTAAATCTTTAAAGTCAACAGGAAATCAATTCCCTTTTTGGCTGACGTCACCAAGCCCTCTGCTATTGAAGCTTGCTAACTGGACAAGTATCGAAGCTGGCAAATACTGTATGTGGATATGAAATATATTTATCTCTGTAGTTAATGATAATTAGTATTATTAGTAACTCTGAATTGGCTCTACATCTCATAGATGACTGGATAAAGAGATGCTTTCTTATTTTTAGGTTAAATGGACTGAGTTATAAATGAGATTCTGTTTTGGGATTGTTGTGATTACATTTCTTTATTAACTAAGATGTTTTGCTTTTCTGCTGGTCTTTTGCAATAAAAGTGTCTCTAGTTGCATTCAGTTAAAAGGCAAAAGGATGAGTGACAGGTTAAATCTGGAGATGTACACGTTATTCAATGTATTACAGCATGTCCACTCAGATTTCATGTGGTCACTGTTGCAGTTTTCATCTTTGGCCAGGAGAGGGAGGAAACTGAACGTCTTTGCACAAATCATGAAAATCCACCCCCATCCCCGGTTGCGAGTAAAAGTGGTTCCGATCCAGATTGCTTCGCTTTGTTGCATTTGATATGATAATACAAAAAGATTAGGAGATACAGTTCTAATCTTTCGAAGCGGGACTCTTAGTTTTATGTGCATACTCCTTTCCAATTTTAGACTCAGCACTTCATAAATGACTGTAGCTTTTCATCTAGTCTCATCTGGTTCTGTAAAGACAGATCCATTATGTTTTTGAAATACAGATGAAGATAAAAGATTATATCTTCACTATTTTTTGTATTAATAAATAAGCTTTGTGTATTTATATATAATTTTTTTTAAAGTTTTTATAGTTTGTAAAATACAATGAATGTAATCATTATCATAATTCAGCCCGTATCTGTGAGGAGCATCTTTTTGAATAAAAAAATTGTGAATTGTGGCAAATGTGATCTTATTAATCGTATCTGATAACGGATATCTTGTTAAAAAGCTGTATAGCTTTGGGCAGGAATCAGTTTTGTTTACTGGCTGCCTGCCTTTTAACCAAAACAAAAGTTTTTTTTAGTTTTTTTTTATCTCCTTAACCTGGCAGAATAATGCTAATTTAATAAAGATAAAAATCTAATCCATTCCCAACAATAAGCCTTTGAGCCTGGAAATATTCTGTAGCGTATCAAAGCCTCCCAGAAAAATCACTTGATTTGTTTGATTTAATTCATTGTATTTAAATTATATTTGAAACTATTTATTAAGTTTAATGCTGACCTCATTTAAAATCAGTAAACCGTCAACAGATTAAATAGAAATAGCTTCTGATTAAAGTTTTATTTTTTAATAAAGGAATGCTTTTTTAAGAATAATGAAAAAATGAAATTATGCTTTTTCTCTTCCAATAAAAAACGAAGCAAACGTCCGACTACGAGATCTCCGTGTTGTGCGCACCACTACTTAGCTGCCAGCAAATTTATAAAGCTACTGTGAATGACACTCGACTCCCATGTTTTAAGTGCAGGATAAGATTACGGAAAACTAGGTTGTGATATACCGTATGTGCTGTCCTTGCTGGCCTAGCAGATGAGCGCCTATAGTGATTTAATAAGCGATGGGGTCCAGCCGGCAGGTAGAAGCGCATACAGTGCAGCCGGCACTTGATTTGTTTCCTTTCCTGTAAGCCCCTCTTGCTCCCCCCTTGCCATCCCCCCTCTCTCGGAGCAGTGTAAACACACAGCTCCAGAGGAATGTTGGACTCTCTGACCTCACAGCAAACGCTCTTCTGCAGTTCATTCGGTTCAGCCTGGCCGCGCTGTGCTCCGAGAGAGAGTGCGCACACACACAGCAACACACACACATACACTGCCAGATTTCTTCTTGCTCTCACTGCATGCTGCTGCTGCCATTGTGCACACGGGCTACAGTGCTACTTCGCTGCATGCAGCTGTGCCAATTCAGCTATTTATGACCACCGCTTATGCCTTCAAGTCTGGCGGTTTCACCTATGGGTGCTGTTGGTTTGAATGAATTCCAATCACCCTTCCCCCCCTCTCGTTGGATGCACGGCTCGTCCGTGCGGTGCCATTGGGCATAGGAGAGGCAGCAAGTTCTAAGCGGCTTTCCGGACAGAGGCCCACAGATAGGAGCGGATTGGCTAAAGATAGATCAAAGCAGACAGCATCTGTCAGTGTGTGTAAAGGCAGAGTAAAATGAATGTTTGACCTCCTCTCTCTTGCTTCGGCCGCTTTTAGAGCAGCCTCTAGTGTGTCTGAGCTCTGATGAGATGTGTCAGGCTTCGGTCAGAACCCTCCAGACGTGCAGTTATGACCAGAATACAAGGCCATGTCGGCTCGGCTCTGACGGCTCGCAGCACACGTTGAGTGATTTTGGTGCAGTGTTGAATGCATTAGTGGCTGCTTGCTTTTTCAGCGATGTTGGTTCCGGAAGTATTTTTTTCCAATCATTTTCCCATTGGGGTTTAAAAAAAAAAGCCAGCCAGCTCCAAGATGAATCACAACATTACAAAAATGTTTGAAAATCGAACGAAAAGACAAAGGTGTAAAATGTTGTACTTCATAGCTTTAATGAGGGAAAGAATTACAATCTTATTATGCATTGTGAATAGCATAAACTAAAACCATGACAACATTTACTTGCATTTTAAAAAAAAACTGTAAATAAGCTGAAATAATTCGAACAGATGACTTCAACAAAGGCATATACAATCATTAACAACCTTGAAGCTCACAACGAGGGTTACGCTTAACAAATTTCCATACCCTATTATTAACGGTATACCGTTATTATCGATATAATTTTTTTCCGATATAATGCTTGATAGCTTCACTTAAAGTTCCCATGTAGTCAACATTTGTATCCCTTAAAACTCATCTTTAATCACCAAAATGACATATTTAAACATTTTTTCCTGTAAAAAAAATTGTCATTCTTTGAATAGCTTGAATGGAACTCTACATCCTTGCTTCATGTGTACTCGGATCCATGAATATGCTAATTAGCCCCAACTGCATTCACTCACTCCAGCTCAGAGATGCACTCGGTCAACTTACTGTATTAAACTCTGCACAGCGGTATCGCTCTTTACAACGTGGAACACATGAAGGTAATTTATATGATTAGCCTTATGATTGACGTTATTAAACAGCTAATAATGTGTTGCTAGTAATGTTACACAAAGCATATTCCCATTCGCCATCTCAAAATCGGACAGCTAAAACAGTACAGTAAAATGTAAATAGACATGAAACCACATAACAAGTTTGGTTGCATGCTCTGTCCCTGCATGATCATAAACAGCCTATCATATGCTACGAGTGACAAGTCAACAGCCAATAATTGAACTAGTTGCGGGGTTCTGTTGCGCCATCGCCATGTGACATCAGAACACATGAACTCATCCAAAAATTAGTGCCACAGATGAGGAGATAGTGAATAAAAAATGACATAATCTAACAGCCTATCACATAGCAGAAATGTACGCGACAGCAGCCAGTCAATGCATGTCGCTAATAAGTCTGCCTGTCTCTGAATGAGTATCGTAGTTTCACACAAACTCTACCACTATGATGCTCACTGTGTTTTCATCATCTGCGTCTGAATTTGAAGAGTCTGTAATTATTATATATATTATTATTTGTATTTATTTATTTTAAGTGTACAACCAAGATATTTTTTCCACCCGTTTTAATTTTTACAGTTCTGTTGTGCAGCATCTTATTTGATAAAAAATAAAAAAACAGTGTTTTGTTGTAAATAAATTGTATTTTCATTTTATTACATTTTAAAATATTGATTAAATTGATCAAGTTTAATTCATTAATTTAATTAGACACCATTTTTGATGCACCATCACCACAAACAAGTGTTGGTAGCTAGTTGAACAAACAAGTTATGTTTACATTAATTCTCAAGGTCCAACAAATATGTGGAAAACATTTCCTTCCCCCCCATATTGTGATAATATTTTTGGCCATATCGCCCAGCCTTGATGTCTATCGCATATGCAGATTAAAAGTTTAAACATTTAGATATTTAAATCGGATAAAACGCCAACAATAAAAAGAACTAGCTAGGTTAGCCGATTACCTAACCAGTATCCATAGTCCATAGATAGTGCAGTCAGTTCATATTCCCAGTAACACTTTCTCCGAAAAGCGGATACAATGAGACCCGGTTTACTGTTTGTTCATAGTTTTTCTAAGGAGAAAATGAATGGGCTTTTTATTTCCGGAACCCAAATGTTGCCCTCCATTACCTGCTGCATGAGAGTAGTCATGCCGGCGGGCCCGGGGCAGGTTTGCAGGACCCCTAATTAAAGCACTAGTGGGTAGCAAACTGGGCGGGAAGTGGGTTGTTGGCAGTGGGTTGAGATAACGGCGAGGAATTTCACCTGAACAAAGATGCTGGTTGTGTTGGCTCCCCACCAGGGGCTTGATCTACAAAAGCTGTAATTTTCCCTAAAAAAGAGACCCTGTTCAGACCCTGTACGTTCAACTCAGTCAGCTTATCATCCCTTGCAATAGCCTATGCTTCCACCTTTTATGTAAACGCTGGCTGAGGATATTAATGTGGATTGTGTTTATTTATCTGTACCATCCTGATGGCATGTTATTGAAATGGGCATAATTACAGTACTAGGACTTTGAAATGGCATATTATTTTCATCATGCATACACTATAATCAAAAGCAGCCCGTCCTGATGTTGTTTGATTAAACATTGTTAAATAAAATAGTGAGACACACCAGAGGGGTATGCTGTGAAACTGTAGTTTGCCCCCTGTTGGTAGTTGAAGCATAATGCGGTTATTGAGAGAGTTGTTACAGAGTTCACTTAAACACTTAATATACCTATTAACCTCCTATGATCTTTAACATAAAAACTAGTTAATTATAGAAGGGTAAATATGAAATAACTACATGGTTTTATATAATTGTCATTTAAAAAGAGTGACAGGCTATCAGTGCTGTAGAAAAGTTACATGGCCTTATTTCAGATCTTGTGATGATTATTCAACTTTTAGTTTAGTTAAATAGAACTAAAATCTTTTATTCACCCGCTTTCTTTTTTGAGGCTTTTGAGTTTCAATGACACAAAAGCACTTGTAAAATTACCACCAAAAAAGTACTTTATACTTGTACACTATGTTTTAATTATTCTGAAGAAATGATATCTTTTTGTGCAAAACTGGAACAAAAAAACTTTAAGATACACTACTTTGGGGTCGGTAAGATAAATGTTTTTGAAAGAAGTCTCTTATGCTCACCAAAGGTACTTTTATTTGAACAAAAATATAGTGAAACTGAAAAATTATTACAATTTAAAATAGTTTTCTATTATAAGCAGCAGCCATTACTTCAGTCTTCAGTGTCACATGATCCTTCAGAAATCATTCTAATATGCTGATCAAGAAACATATATTATTATAAATGTTGAAAACAGTAACAGTGCCGCTTCATATTTTTGTAAAAATTTTAAAAATTTACTTTTTTTTTGTTTCCTGATTAAAAGTATTAATTTCTTCTTCTTTATTTAAACTTACTGACCTCAAACTTTTGAACGGTAGCGTAATCTTCTCCTCATGTAAGCTGTGAACCACTGCAGTTGGATCTCTGGATCAGTTCAACTTGTAAGGTTTATGAACAGGATAACATCATTGAAAAAAAAAAAAAGATTTGTTCACAAATCAGATATTGTTGCTTTTCTCATGAACCCAATGAACAAGCTAGGATGGATATCATAATTTTCAGTGAATACAAACTTAGATTTCGTTCTGTTCCTCTAACATAGCTATCATATGACTCAAGAAGACTTGGAATACAATTCATGTGGTCCATAATTTGTGCGGTTATTGTGCTTTTGGTCCTTTTTAAGCCCCATTCGTGGAAACAGCATGGAAACGAGCAACTACTGTAGTATCGTTCTTCCAGTACGATGAAAGAAAGAAAGTCACACAGGTTTGGAACAGGTTTGGAGTGAGTAAATGATGACAGAATTGTCATTTTTGTGAGTACTATGACTTTAAAGCGTACAGTATGAATTAGTGTAGCCTTCTAATGCAGTATTTGGACTAAAGTCACTGTTTGATGGTAAAGTGCAGTGAATGAGAACTTTGTGAGGAAGACTGATGTGTGGAAAAGATAAACAGATGGCTGCAAATATCGACTGCTAAATTATTCATCAGGGCTCCAGCTTTTGGTTAGTGGCGGAGTGATAGAGTTTACTGGGATGATGAAAGCGATGGAGTGAGAGGGAGAAAGAAAGAAAAATAAAGAGAGCAACACCGGCATGAATATAATGGCCTCGCATCGAATTTGCAGAAGTGCCACCGCCTCATTGAAACACAGCCGTTATTCACGTCTGTTCTGAATGTTGATGTTGTTGTTGAAATATTATCCTTCGATGTTTCCCAGATGTCAGTGCCTGCTGTGTTGGTCTTAGGTAGTGTCAAACATCGCTCTCTGATTGTGATTTGCAGCGGTGTTGAATAAAGGCCTGTCGAGAGGAGGATAACGTAGCATTAGCACTGCTTATGTCTACATGCTCATTACATGCGAGCATTTACACGGCTGGTGATTTAACAGCACTCTTGACACATGATGTATTCACTACCGAGCATCATTGGCATCTCTCATACGCATTTGCACTCACGCAGGCACACTGTCTCACACTCCCTTTCACACACACACATACACCTCACTCTCTTCTGCGTTTAAGACTCCGGGGAAATAGAGCAGAGAGGAAACTACGTGCCTTAACCGAGCAAGGGCTGTCTGGTGTCATGGCAACCGGTGCGGATTACCCCACCCTCTTCCATCAGCCTCGAGAGGGAGGAGGAGGAGGAGGAGGAGAAAAGGATGGAGAGAGTCAGAGAGGGCTGAGGACGGGCGGATACTAGGTGGTCGCAGTGCTGTTAGCGTTAACTTAAATCAAAATTATTAATATAAAATGTATCATATATAATATATAAATATAATATAAAACATTAGAAAGAAAATGAATGACTAAAAATACTAAAATAAATAAATAAAATGGAACACGTTCTTTTTTTAACACATTTTAGTTTTTAATATACAGTGCTGATAGTGTTAAAAGAAAAAGATAAAAATAGAATTATTATAATATATATATACATTCATTTTAAATACACATTAAATATTAATTAAAGATTACTTCTGCCTTCATTATAAATGATCTAGATAAAATTATAAAACTAGATGACCCAGAATTAATTAATTGATGTTAGTTTCAATTAAAACTTTTGTTTTTATTTTAAAAAGGGGGGATTTAAGAAAACTAGTAAAACATTAATGAAAATGAAACTAAATTGAAAGCACAAACAAATTTTTTTTTTTCCACATTTTAATTCAAAACTATACAACAACCCAAGATGGTCAGAGATGTGTTTTGATTTTTTGGGGAGGAAAGGTGGATTCATTGAGACACTCAGACAGAGAGAGTGACAGGGACAGAGCGCAGGTCCAAGAGACGGATACATTCAGAAAGCAAGGGGGGCATGGAGGATGATTTGAGAGAGAAAAAGGAAGCAGCCTAGAGAGAGAGAGAGAGAGGGAGGGAGGGGGGAGGCAAATGGGACTGCGGGTCATTTAAGGACACTCACAAAAAATGGGCATCTCTCAGGGGCCGCTGATGACTGCAGAGTGAAACAGAGAGAGGACTGCAGCAGTACAATGATGCTGTCATAAACCACCACAAAATACAGTAGAGCTCCATCAGCACCACAGATGTTCAGAAAATAGTACAAAATTACATATTTTTAATTCATCACACAAAACACATTTTAGGTGACAAACCATGTTTGTCCTACAGCGGATGTAAGTAAACCCATTTTTAATCTACCTATTTTTTTTGCATAGTTTTCTCCATGTTTTATGTATAAAGGCATTTTTTGGCTATAGCTTCTACCAAGAAATACATTTTCGCTGTATATTTTCTTTGGACAAATGGCCTTTAATAGATAAAAGATATTGTATTTTATTTTCTCCTCCATTATAAAAGAAAAAAAAGTTTTTTTTATTTTATTATTTATTTAATTTCTGTCCTAACTATCTATGATTATATGCTCAGTTGCATTTTATTCACTGCATTAGCATCCATGACCTGTGACCCACTAGGGAGGAGGGATGTTCTGTAAACCGGTGTAAAGCCCTATTCAGACTGAAGTTTTCACAGTTTCTAGTTTCATACTGTAGCTGTACTTGAATTTTAATGCCATCCGAATCAAACACATCTGTGTTTTTCTCATTCAGCCTTGGTTAAAATGATGTTGCTAAATTACCTACTTTTACCTACATTTTTTTGGCTAACTCGGGGTCCTCTGGAAAACTTCAACTCTGGAAAGAAATGTCCATGATTGGAGTATATTATTTTTCACCTCATTTATTTTGACCTTCATGGATACTGCAACTATAGCTAAATGTATGATTGCACTGCCTGGTGAACCTGATTGTGTATTTAGAACTTATGCCAACTTTCTGGCTCTGCTTTCATCTAATTTTACATAACATGAAAATTAAATCAATAAACAGAGTCTGATCCCGGAAACTGCTAAGAGTGGCTACAGCAGTATGATCATCACCTTAATGAATTCCTTCCCATAATTGCATATATAATGTTTAATAATTAATCACATATCAAGTCTGGTTAATTTCAGCGGATTTTGTGATGGGATCTAGAGCAAATAATCATTTGTAACGCCCACATCCAGAAACACTCCCATCTTAAAATCTACACAGAACCCAATCTGAATCAGTACATAAAGTCGCAGATGTGAAAGGGATATCTGGAAATTATTTAAAAATAATTAAAAAAATATATATGGAAATTCTGACTATTTATTCTGAGAAACACAAAAGAAGTTGTTTTGGAGCAATTTACTAACCAAACAATTTTATTGACCATTTTCTTCCATTGTATAGACTAAAAACACTGATACTTCTTTTATCTTCCACAGAAGAATGAAAGTCACATGTTTGGAACAATTATGACTGAATAATACGAGTAAAATATTCCATTAATATTAGTTGCTCAAACATTGTTTAGAGAACTACAGCGTGGTAAATACTCTCTAGTATGCCAACTTCTCTTAAGCAGGCCTGCAGCAGACGGTAGTACTCACTAGAAACATGCACACTCTTATTGTTACCATTATCTTTACTGTTATTCCCCTTTGCCAGTGCAAACACATTCCACCCATTCCTGGCCCGTGCACTATTGGTTGAAAGCTGGACTCCTTCAAAGACAGATTTCTCATTTTTTCCTTGCATTTTTAAGACAAGCAGCCAATTCCGGGCATGCAGTCAAACAATGGTAGATGAAAAAAAAAAAGTTTTTCTCCGACACACACGCTCCTGCTGCATTAGCTCACCGTTTTCTTTTTATTGCACTTGAATATTTTTTAATTCGGTTGGCTTTTACGGTAAATGGCCTTAATTATGACCCTGCGTTCCAAGCGATGGTAAAGTAAGCAGAGAGCTATTAGTGTGGCTCCTGTATGCCGATTTAACAACATGCATCCAGGCAGGCTACTGTCTCTCCTTCCCTACCTGTTCACAGCAAGCTTGAAAGCAGCCTTTTAGGCAGTCTATTTGTCTTCTGTGTTAAGGCCTTTCATTTCTTCAGTTTGACAGGTCATGGAGAGCTGCTCTTGGTTCAACCCAGTTTGACTGTGAGGCACGAGAAATAAGGAACAAGCTATGCAATAACGGACTGTCACTAGCTTATTAATGGGCGGCGTACATTTTAATGTGCATACAAAGCAATTAATGACTGCAGCGCAAGGAAATTATCGCATAAATGGAATATGACACACTGGTAATTAAGCAAGGTTTCCATAAATTACTATTTAATTCAAAATATTGAACTACTGTATGCGTGTGCGGTATGCAAATACAATAGTTCAACAATCTGAAGGACATGCATACACGAGATGCTTCCTAATCAAAGACATACGTTGTCAAATTTAATAGCATCTGATGTGACAGTACAGTGGGTGCATATACTGTGATCATGCATGCTGTGAAAATATAAACCATACTTCATTGGCTACTGAAAGAACAATGCAAAATATGTTGTCTGTTGCATGTAGTTGTAATTTTATCTTTCTCTCATCATTCAAATATTTCCTCTGGGGTGCTCATATTACAGCAAAAGCCTTGCTGATTATGATGGATTAGAAAAGTGGCCATGATCCATTTCAGTTATTAAAAAAAAACTACCTTGAAGATGGCAAAAATCTCTCAAGGATAGACTTGCCTGCAGCATGAATGGTGGGATCCCCCAAAACCTTTCAAAATGCAAAGGGAAGAATTCAGAATGTATAGACAAGGTTTTTTTTTCACAATGATTTAGCCTCAATAGTAAAAAAAAAGTTTTTTAAATGTATTTTATTTTAAATTTATTAAATATATATATATTTATTTTCTTACATTTCTAAAATTTTGATTTCTTTTATTTTAATGCAACAATATTGAAATGTTCATTGACAATGAAATGATTTTCTTTTCTCCCCCAAAATATTGGCACATTGTTTAGAACATTCCAGATTTGTCAAAGAGATAAAGGGGAGATAAAGGGGGGATAGGGGGGGGGGGGGGGATAAGGTTGGGGTTTGGGGGCTGTTTGCTTCAGTGTTTGCAACAGAGGCAGTTGCCATATAATTACAGGTGTTAAAAGCATTGAGTTAAAGCCATTTTCATATTACTTAGAATAACAAAGTGCGATTGAGAAGTGTTCACTGAAAATCTATACAGCTCTCTAGAATTTAGAGTGTGATTTAATGACTTTAGTTTAGACCATTCTGAAGTAATTTTTTTTTTTTTTTTTTTTTTTTCAGGGGTTAATTGAAATTTGGACCCACAAGTTTTGTGACACGAAGCACAAAGTCATCATTCAAATGTAAGTATATGCTTTTTGTGCCCAGCATCCATTACTGATATTTACAGGCATCATTTGGATGCCTTTAATAGCTGTGCATGTAAACAAATATTTGGCACATGGATAGAATACAAAACTTGTGTTTGCGTGCAGCTGTTTATATTCTCTACTCATCAGCCTTGAAACACAGCAGCTGACCCACCACTAGCAGCTCAAAACACACACACACACACACACACACACACACACACACACACACACACACACACACACACACACACATATGCTGACCTACAAACTTTAAGACCATTAAAGGGATAGTTCACCCAAAATGTAAAATTTTGTCATCAATTACTCACACTCATGTCGTTCCAAACCTGTAAGACTTTCGTTCATCTTCAGAACACAAATGAAGATCTTTTTGATGAAATCTGACTCTGAGAGCTTTCTGTACTCTCCATAGACAGCTATGCAACTACCAGTTTGACGCTTCAAAAAGTTCATAAAGAAATTGTAAAACTAGTCTATATGAATTGAGTGCTTTAATCCAAATTTAATGGACTTTATATGATGAACAGATTTAATTTCGCCTTTTATTCACATTTAAACATTGATCAGCGAACATAAAAATATGATCAACTGAACCTGCTTGATGTGTGAGAACAAACCTTTTGCGGAAGCTCAAACGTGCGTAACACAAGAGAATGAACATCATTGGTTCTTGCATGGCAAGCGAACATGCTTGAGCTTCCATTTACCACAACGGATGTGTGAGTTGATGAATGTTTATATGTGAATAAAAGCCTAAATTCAATCTGTTCATCATATAAAGCATTCTCTTCAGAAAATTTGGACTAAACCGCTCAATTCATATGGATTAGTTTTATGATCTCTTTATGTCTACTAGTGGTGTAGAAGCTTTTTTTTTTAAACAAGGATGCATTCAATTGATTGAAACTGACAGGAAAGCCAATTATAATGTTACAAAAAATTGATCAAAGAATCCTGAAAAAATAGTATCATGATTTCCACCAAAATATTAAGCTGCTTTCAACATTGATACAGTAATTATAGGAAATGTTTCTTGAGCACCAAATCAGCATATTACAATGGTTTCTGAAGGATCATGTGACATTGAAGAATGGAGGAAGTAGAAAAAAAGAAAAATAATATCCTTTAAAGTTTTACTGTATTTTTGATCAAATAAATGCAGTCTTAGTGAGCAATAGAGATTTATTTCAAAATCATTTTTAAAAATCCCCAAACCAAATCAGTGAATCAGAGCTGACTCTATATTTCATTGTTCTGATAATAATATTTTGCTCAGCTATAAAGTCGTGGCTGCACTGCTACTTGTTAGGGAAAAAAAATATTTGGAAATGGAAAAGCTACACTTTCTATATCATCTTAGCTACTTTTACTAGTTTCTAAGTTCTCAACACTGATCCTACATGCTGTTTAATTGCTCATGACACACTCAGAAAGAACAAACCCCATAATGTTTCTCCACACGGCTACTCTCGTCAGTGCCACAAGCCCTGTGCACTCATTCAGAAAACAGCAGCTTGTGGGCTGACCTTGAGTCAGGAGCTCCTTTTGATGAGTGCGAGTAGAGGAAAGAGAGCCTTATTTTAATTGTAGCAGGGTCACGGGTTCAGTGCAGAAAGCCGAACCGCTCACACAGACAAGGTCTCCTCTCAGGCTGGAGGCCCACAAGGTGTGCAGAATGTGTGATGAGAGACAGAGCTACAAAAAAACGACTTCTACAAATATTACAGACAATTTGTGTTAATGACAGGCAGGCGTTTGCACTAAGCACTTCCATCTGCAAATCATCTGAAGGTCTCGCCAAATTAAGGACTGTTAAAAATATACCGCTGGATCGTCATAAAAGGTTGTCTGCTTTCATCTATGAACAGTGGAATCTTAAAATAAATAACAAAAAAACAATGGATCTGCTGTGAAATCATCTTCAAGCTCTAGGTTCAGACCACAGCATTTTTGAACTTGCTGAATCCTGAAGCTATTTGATGTCAATTATGCTGTTTTCACACTTGGTTTGATCGCTTCCACCTCCCTCCACCGTCCCCCGCAGGTCTCTTTTCATATTGTATTATTCGCCTCAGAACATTCCCTTCATCTATGTGAATAACACTTTCAGCACTAGCAGCAGCTGTTTACCACTGTACTTACTGTAGACTGACCATGATTTTGGTAGGGTGAGTTTCTTGTTGGTTTTGGATCAGGTTAATCTTAGGACTGGTTGTAGAGCTGATTTGAGTTAACAGTTAGAGTTTGTCAAAAGATGGTGATCCAGGATCACACTACACATGCATTTCTGATAATTATAATAATAATTTGCATTTTTTAAAACTAATTTTTAATAATTGCATTTTGAATAATGGGGGAGGGGGCTTCAGACTTTTGCACTAACTAATTTATTTATTAAATAGCAAAAACTGTATTTTTTCATTCCGGTTTCAGAGTTCTGATGTCTCATAATAAGAGTGTATTGAAAGCTTTAAAAATAATAATAAAGTCAATCAGTGCTGTTGCAGATACAGTTGTAACCTAAATATTTTTTTGGAGGTTTTAACATTTGTAGATGGTCTAGCTACACCTGAAGTCACGCCACCCGCACTTCATATGTTGAAAGATACCACCTTAGCCTCAGATAAAAATTCTAAAAATATTTTAGAACTCCTTGGATTCAAGTTATTTTCTGTTTGAAAAAGAAAATTATAACTCATTGATAAACTGTATATACATAAAATTATTTTTATTTATCATGTAGGCTATAGTTTATGACCATTAAATCAAATCAGACTTGTGATTTTATGATATCAATTATTGCTTTATTTATTCAGAAACGGAAGTAACTTGTGTATTGTTAACTTGTGTATTTTTATTGTTGTGTATTTTATTTGCTTTTCATTTTATTTGTCTAACAAGTAGGCCACCAGCGACCCCCTAAATAAATAAAACTGAAAACTGAAAATAAAACTTGTGTGCTCAAGTTCAAATTGACACTCCAAAACACTGTATCATCACCATAGATGCAAAAGTTCATTTCAATAATGGCCACACTACTGACGTGATCTTATCGCTAGCACTCCTTGCACAGTTTTTGCAGGCACAGAATAGACATTATCTTATCTGCAAGGCATATCTGCATAATGTTTTCATATCGAGCGATGCAGATGATTACATTTTAAGATGGCCGATTCTCAAGTTCAAGTTCAAGTTCATTTTATTTATATAGCACATTTTATAGCAGCCACTGACTGACCAAAGTGCTTTACAGAACTACAAAATTAAAAGACGTCAACACCATGCGTAGTAGCACATCATAAAACAGTACAACAAGGTTAAGAACAGCTTAAAACGGGAGACGTCCAAGCAGTCACAGAGATTATCAGTAATAGAAAATAAAAACAGAAAAGACAGTAGCAGGTTTAATACCAGTATCATACTCAAAGGAGAGAAATATAAAACTAGATCGAAAAGAAAATATAAGTATATGAATATCCACATATACACACACATACATATGTGCATATATATATACACATACACACACATACATGTACACATATCCACATATATATACATATACATGCACCTTATTTGTAGGCCAAAGAGAACAAGTGCGTTTTTAAAATGGACTTAAAGGAAATCACAGAAGGGGCGATTCGAACGTCCAAGGGCAAATTGTTCCATAGCCGAGGCCCAACCACAGAAAAAGCTCGATCCCCTCTACGTTTAAGTCTGCATTGAGGGACTTGTAACAGATTTTTTTCACCTGATCTCAGACTTCTTGACGGCGTGTAAGGATGTAGCAGTTCAGTTAGGTAGCTAGGCGCTTGGTTGCATAGAGCTTTGTACACAAATAACAGGATTTTAAACTCGATTCTGAAATACTTCTGATGGTGTGCCGATAATATCTTGAATCCCTATACCAGATAGTTGATGGACCCTATTGACTTGCATAGTATTTTCTTTCCTACACTGTAAAAATAAAAGGTGCCTGGAGGAACCTTTTGGGGTTTTTCACTTTTGCCACTCCGGCAGAACTGTCTGTAGATCCTTTAAAAAGGGGCGATTCTCTGAGGAACTTATATAAGGCACTCTGTGGAACTGCTTTGGGTGCCTCCAGGAACCAAATTTTTGTTTTTGTTTTATTTAATTTCATGTTGTTACTATGGTTACCATTAACTTCTATTATAATAAACAAACTGAACCAAATATAAAATAAGAATTATTTTATACATATTTTAGATCCATTTTAATACATACACTTCCATAAACTTGGGGGAAAAAGCTAGAAATAGATAAATGTCAATAAATACACAAAAAAACAGTACATAAGCAACATGAATAATCAACCATGTATATTTATTTATTTATTTCTTTATTCGTTCATGCCGTTTTAAAAAATATTGTTTTATTTCCATGAACGAAAAAAAAAGGAACAGGAGGAAGAAAAAATCTTGTAATACCTGTCCCTATTCGTGCACATTAAAATAAACAGAAAAAACAGCTGCTTTATGAATGGATCAATCCCAATCCTCACCTCAATCACCAAATGTTAATTCGTAAAAATCTTAAACGTAAAAATCTTTACACTTAATTATCATCATTTTCCTTGTAACATTCCTGTATTTTTTTCTTATACAAAGTCTTAAATTTACACACACTTTTGCAACACTTCAGTTCATAGTCCAAGGTGTTCCACAGTTTAACTACGTAAATAGACAAACACATCTGTTTTTGTGTAGTACCTGCAAAAGGAGTTTTAAAATAATATTGCCTTCTATGGCCATCTTCCTCTGATACGAGAGTGAATACATTTTTAAAACCCTAGGCAGAACTCTCGGCTTTGCTTTCCACATACAAATCAAAATCTTCAAATCAACCAAATCTTTGAATTTTAGAAGTCCAGAATTTACAAATAAAGAATTGGTGTGTTCTCTCTGTAGCCTGTCTTGTTGATAATCCTTAATGTTTTTTATGTAACTAAAACAGAGGTTTTGTGTTACTAGGGTATGTATTATCCCAGACCTCTGTGCAGTAACCAAAGTATGGAAGTATTAGGGAATTGTACAGCATATGCAACGAAGAATAGTCTAAAACATCCTTAACTTTATACAAGACCCCAATACTTTTACAAACTTTACTCTTAATATAAACTATGTGAGCTTTCCAATTCAATTTATCATCCAAAATAACACCTAAGAATTAAATCTCATTAACTCTTTCAATATCAGTTCCTTGAATTACTATTCTTACATTTTCATTCTTTTTACGATTACCAAAGATTGTGTATTTTGTTTTCTCCCAATTTAAACATAATTTGTTTTTGTCAAACCATTCCTTAATTTTTACCATTTCTGAACTTATATTTTCTGTAATTTCTGACAGATTATTTCCAGAGTAAAAAATATTAGTATCATCGGCAAACATCAAAAACTGTAATACTTTAGATACTTCACAGAGGTCATTAATAAACAAAATAAAAAGTAATGGACCTAAAACGGACCCTTGTGGAACTCACATATTATGTCTTTTAACTCAGATTTTTGACCATTAATTTGAACAAACTGCTGTCGATTATTAAGATAACTTTTGAGCCATTGATGAGCTGGACCCCTATTGCCACAATTGAATGATTTTGACAATAGCAAACTGTGATTTATGGTATCGAATGCTTTGCTTAAGACGATGAAGACCCCCACTCTGTATTGCTTATTCTCAGTTGCAGATGTAATTTTTTCTATGAGTTCAATTAATGCCAAGGCTGTTGATCTTTTTTCTCTAAAGCCATATTGTTTTTCAGTTATTAATTTATATTTTTCTAAATTATTTATATTTATAAAAAAAAGTAATTATTTATATTTTCTTTAATTTTCGAGCAAACCATTTTTCAAGGATTTTAGAAAACTGACAGAGCAATGCCACTGGTCTGTAGTTGTTAAAGTGGTGTACATCTCCATTTTTAAAAAGTGGAACGACTTTAGCAACCTTCATCTTTCAGGAAAGACAATAGGCTATATAAAATAGGCTATACAAGAAAATACATCTCAACAAAATACATGGAAACATATGTTCCATATCAATGTAAAAAATAAAAATGTTGACTAATTAAAAATGTCCATCTTTACGTAACTTAGAAAAAACTTAAAAAAAATTGTGTTTCAGTCTGCTTGATAAGTCTGACGTCACTGTTTCCAGGTCCAAAAGCTCTATCAGATGCCAAAAACAAACAACAAACGGTGCTAATATACACTCATTGTGCTGTAATATTCCTGAAAATTATGATCCTAACCTTTATCTCTATATACCGAAATCTCAGATGGTTAGTTATTCAGCTATTTTGAATGATAAAATGTTGAAGTCTGGGATGCCGTGAGACTGGAGACTGTAATGTACACTATGGCTTTTAAAAAGCTTAAATGTGCGACTTGAATCAACAGTGCTCATAAATGGTTGTTAAGTATTCTCGCTAGAAACAAGATAGAGGAAATATGAGTAGAGGCTTCGACCCAGAAACAGTATGCCTTATGTCACAACAAGCTGAAAACATTTTCCATTTTAACAGAGTTAAGGTGCAGTAAAATTATCTGTTGTTCTGTGAATTTTCACTGGTGAATTCCAGTCATTTCAATAAGAATCCACACTATCAGCAATTTTGTGTGTGGTCAAAAATTTCTCTGTGGGACCAAGTTGGTCACTGGAATTCGCTGGATTTGACCAACAGAAAGCTGCTTGAAAGTGACTCATGTGTGAGCTGTGCTTCATACATTACGTCGCTACACTGCTCACAATGGTCAATTGACTTTTTTGCCTGTGTAATTTCACGAAATTCACCTATGTGACCACACCTTTACTCGCTGCAACATAAAATGCAATCATTAATAAAATAATCACAAGGGACATGTGAGGTACTTAACGAGTTAGAAAAGTGAAAAGGTACAGCAGCTTTGTTTTTCCTCTTTTCGGGTGGATGGTCCAGGCACTTCAATGATTTTCAGGTCTACAGGAGGATTTTTATTCTTGTTCAAACTTGTATTTCAGCTTACCAAGGTCCCTGCAAAGAACAAAAATTACTGTTAGTAATGTTTTTAAAGTGATAGTTGTGAAATTAAAATAATTTCCTCAGCCTTGTGACATTCCTAACCTGTTTGACTTTCTGTCTGTGGAACCCAAACGCAGATCTCAGGCATAATGCAACCCCAGTCACCATTCGCTTTCACTGCATGAAACACATGCAGAACAAAATTGTGTAAATCATTCATGAAACCACTTGTCTAGTTTAATTCAATGCAAAAATGTATGTAAAAAATGATAATTATTCTGTTAAGCTCCAAAAAGGTCCCAGAAATGATCCTAAAAATATGAAAAATGAAAAAGGAAAATGAGTCCACAACTCATGTGTTATCAGTTGTATTGTAAATCTTCTGAAGCCATATAATAGAGCAGCAACTTTTAATGAAAAGGTGACTCCAGAACCTCTGAACTGAATACAAAGTGCTTAAAAGATCCCATAAGTTCCAGCAAGAACTGCAAAGATTGTCATTGCTCCACCAGTAACCCTACTATAGGAGAAAGAGCTTTGAGGCACTTAAATTACATTTTGAAGTTCCTTGAGTATCCAACAGGATATTTGAGGCACCTTTAGTTTTTACAGTGTACAATGGAAGTCAATGGAGTCCATCAACTGTCTAGTTACCAACATTCTTCGAAATATCTTCTTTTGTGTTCAACAGAAGAAAGAAACTTATAAAGGTTTGGAACGACATAAGGATGAGTAAATGATGGCAAAATGTTCATTTTTGGGTGAACTATTCCTTTAAATGCTCTTTGTCAGCGTGACATCATCTGCATTCACACTTGGTTGCAGCGTGGAGTTGGACGAGGTGATTTCAGAAACATTTTAATGGCTTTAATGAATCCCTCAAGCCGAGGCTGATAAAATGATATGCCAAAACGAGCTCTTAAATAGTGTCTGAAAGCTAATTAGAAGAGCAGCTCAAACATGGTACAGGGATGGTGATAAATTTCACAGTTGAGCCTTCAGAAAATTGCACAAATAATCCCGGATCAACCATTCGCCCGCTCACCTAGACGAATGATCTGCTCTGATGCACTCCCGCTCCCCTTTAGCTTTCTGCAAGGGACCCTGATAAGAGCAGAAGAGGCTGCAGTGCATTAGTACACCGGGCGAGCTGTCAGACACTCTCCCTCTAGTCTCCTTCTTTGGGTGTGAAGCCCTGCAGTATCTGTACATTAATGACTGCTGTTGAGACACCACCAGCTCTCCATCCTGAGCAGCCTGACCTTCGCTGTCCTTGGCATTCAGATGTGAATAAGGGAGAGGGAGCAAGCTGGGAAGACAAGAGCTGCTTGAATAAAGCTGTGAGGGAAGAAAGAAAGGTAATAAAGATAGAATGATAGAAAGAGGTGAAAATAAGAAGAAACAGACAGAACAACACCCCTCTTGACCTGGCAGATGGGTGCTAGGCTTGTCAGACGGTTCCTTATTTCATCTGCTAATAAACAAGATTATTATAGGTTTTGAGTGGATGACCAGGGGCAGCGAGTCCATGTCACACTAATAAAAGGTATGGAGTGACCTTCCCCGTGTGTGTGTGTGTGTGTGTGTGTGTGTGTGTGTGTGTGTGTGTGTGTGTGTGTGTGTGTGTGTGTGTGTGTGTGTGTGTGTGTGTGTGTGTGTGTGTGTGTGTGTGTGTGTGTGTGGTGTGTGTGTGTGTGTGTGGTGTGTGTGCTTGAGTTAGTGTCTGGATGCGTGGTTATATTTGGCCCATGTCTGATTGGTTGGGTTGGTTTGTTTTGTATGTTAGGGTTGTTGAAAACCACATGTTTGTAGAATGTATATTTGTGACTCTGTCTGTGCATTTAAGTGCAGAGATGTATAGTTTTTTGGGAAGGGATTTTGCTGGGGTCATCTAATGTAAAAATAGGATGGAAGGAAAAATAGGATCTCTTTAAACAGAAGTCAGTCTGTCTTCCACTGTGTTTGTTGAGACATGTGTGATATAAATGTTAAACAAGAGCACTGTGGGATTGAGAAACTATTTTGTATGCTTGCGGTTTAGGAGGCAAAACAGTCCCATGAACACTGATGGAATGTGGTCTGATTCCCTTCCATGCGCTTGGATCTGTTTTAGCGCCAGGATTTGTAATCATGCTTACTTGCTAAGGAAAGCCATCTATGTCCATGAGGACATAATAGACGCGGTGTGAGATGTCAGTCCATTTAGTTTTTCATACTCTTGTTATTCAGAGAGTGCAGGATAAATCCTCATTTTCCATTACCCCTGGTTTCCTCTCGGCCTTTTAGCTCGGAAAAATTCTCTCATCCAGCATTTGATCTTATCTATTCAATTAGTCGTTGGCCTCCGTTCTGCTTCTCATCCTGAGCCCGCCAAAGCAACATAAGCCATATATTTGCTAGACCCTCTCAGGATGTGACCTGCGCTTCTTTTCTCAAGGATTTCATTGTGTGTGTTTGTCTTAAACATATCCTCATCGGTCAGCGATCTGCGGCTGAAACGTGAGCCGGACTCTGCCTGTGAGTCGGCGTGAAACATAATTCAGTGTCGGAACGCGTCCTGCAATGCACAAAGGTAAAAACTCTACAAATGATAAGCTCAAGCGGCATGAAACTTTAGAAGAGGGGCGGCGGGAGCAGCGGAGGCGTGTGGGGTCCGGGACAGGTTGCAGCGGCCCCGTACGGGCCCTGTACGGCTCAGTCTCAGAGCAGAGGGGCACAGAGGTGGCTGTGCAGGAACAATGGCTCTCTTTGTAAACCGGCCTGGCTGTGCAGAGCCACAAGATGTCTACCTCATATGAAGCTGATCATTGTTCCCTCTCCTGCTTTCCTTTTTCTTCCTTTCACTGGTTTAAGCAGCCTGTCCTGCTCGCTGTCAGCCTGACATGTCTCTCTCCCCGGGCACCCCAACAACCATTCAACACCAATATAAAGAGAAGTCACTAACACTTCCATCCTGTGATCACACTGTGTGTGTGTGTGTGTGTGTGTGTGTGTGTGTGTGTGTGTGTGTGTGTGTGTGTGTGTGTGTGTGTGTGTGTGTGTGTGTGTGTGTGTGTGTGTGTGTGTGTGTGTGTGTGTGTGTGTGTGTGTGTGTGTGTGTGTGTGTGTGTGTGTGTGTGTGTGTGTGTGTGTGTGTTTGTTTGTTTGTTGTTCCCTTTGATTGCCATATGCTCAACCATGAGAAGAAGAGACACTTTGCCTGCTGTTCCCTAGTCTTGGCATGTTTAGTAGAAACAACAACAAACACAACTTAGGTGCTTATCTCATTCCATACCTTTTTTCTGTTTCTTTTTTCTTTTCTTTTTTTTGACGGGGAGAGTTTGGCGCCCTGTTCCTGCAATGCATCTTTTAACACCTGACAGACAATGAATGTGAGGTCATTCGCAGGGTGGTGCTGTATTAGGTCTCGGATTCCTCCCGACATGCATCATCAGGTATGCAGCATTTTTTGGACGATCGTTGTATCCGTTTCATGGAAAGAGTCGTTGGGCGTGAGACAGAAGAGCGTACGGTTAGGTTTCAGCCTGCTTTCTAAACCTGGCCATATGCCCCCTTGTGCCTATTACCTTACTCCTCCATGATCTGAGCGCTCAACAGATAATGCTTATCCATATGGCAGAATATTACTTACAATGTTGCTTACAGGGGAATCTGAAGCACAGGCGGTCTGTTGGTTCAGACCGTTGGGTCATAGTGGTCAACTCATTCAGAGGTCTTTAAACTGGGGTCCGGTAATCCCAGGGTACCACAAGGCGGTGCTAGGGGGTCTGTAAAAAAAATTGTATTCTTTAGAGTAGTATTCTGTAGTATATTGCATTCTGTCATAGTTAACGTTTATTAAAAAGGGCTGATCCGAAATTCTTAAATTATTTGTGATTTATTTTGTTGTATTGACAGCCCTAGTTTCTTTGCAAGATATATTTTCCACATGGGTTAAGAAAATTATATTTATAAAATTACATTTGCTGAAATTATTTTAAATTTATGCATATTACAGTCTTGAATGGGGATGATCGTATGTTGAGAACCTCAAAACTAGTCATCTATTGATTGAGGTCATGTCGGTTTTTTTAAGTTTTAAGTTTTTTATTAGCGGCACTCTGGGTACTGTAGCTTGCTGACAGCATCTTGTTAGGCGGATTTCACACTAAACCCTCTCAGAAAAGTTGGTTTTAAATACATCCTACTGCTCAGCCTTGCACATTTTGATGTTTTTAACCATTGGATCACATCTTGCAAAGTTTTTGAACATCCCACGGTATGCATTGTATTAAAGGCAAATGTAAAAATAGTCCCATTTCTTAGTGCCCCATCTCTATTTTTGTACACAGGATGCATCTTTTGTAAATGCCCCATAAGAAACACATCTGAGCAAGATCAGAAGGTCAACTTGTCATTTGGGCAACCCACTGATAGTTGTTTTAGAAAATATGTAGTTTTGCACATCTCTGTATACTTTTAGCTTGGTCAGCTCTTGCTTTAATCAGCTTTTTCTCTTACCACAGAGTTCTTCTCTGCTCTTTATTAAGACATCACGCCGTCAGGATTTCATAGAAGCTTATTTTTACAATAGCTGTCTCTTAGCACCTTTTTTAGACTGCTCCGTCTCCTTTGTGCCTGTGGTAAGTGGCATATTTCTGGAAGAAGCGCTCATCCTGACTGCGTTGCTCTTTTAAGCCGGGCTTAAGGAAGTTATCACACACCTTCCTCCCACTGCAAAGAGACAACAGTTAAAAATAGATGGCACCAATGTTAGTTAATGCCTGTCGTCCCAGACACATGCATTTGCATATCTTTTATGTGTGTGTATTAGTGTTTGTGTGTGCACATTTTCCTTCGCCCTTTTTCCCTTCCCTCATTTTTCCCCCTCTTGCATTGTGTCTTGTGTTTTGGATCCTCTTGGGGTTCAGTGTGCTTTTAGTAGGGGTGGGCAGTCCAGAGATCACCAATGAAAAGCAACAGCAGACAGTTGGGTAATTAAAGTTTTGGAAAGGCTAGTCTTTTCTGCCTGTATTTTCTTTCAGGCCTTTTTGAAGAATGTACCAGCCTGTCTGCTCTATCAAGGGCTAGGTATTGAGTCCAGAGCTGTAGGGGAGCCATCTGGCCCAAGAACACTCCTTTCGTCCTGTGAGAATGCTTCGACTTTTACTTTTCTTACTCTCTCTCTCTCTCTCTCTCTCTCTCTCTCTCTCTCTCTCTCTCTCTCTCTCTCTCTCTCTCTCTCTCTCTCTCTCTCTCTCTCTCTCTCTCTCTCTCTCTCTCTCTCTCTCTCTCTCTCTCTCTCTCTCTCTCTCTCTCTCTCTCTCTCTCTCTCTCTCTCTCTCTCTCTCTCTCTCTCTCTCTCTCTCTCTCCCCTCTATCCCTCCCAAACCGACTCAAACTGGGCTGGGCGACACTTTGTCGATAGCAAAAGAGCAGAAAAAGGCCGCTGCTGATTTTCAACACTTATGTATGTCAGTGTCAGCTGCTGTGAAATAGCACTGTCTCGAGACTCTCTCATCCAATCAGCTCGCATAAGATGCGAAATCTTACAAACATTTATCTTACAAACAATATTTTATGCTGTTAGGGCAGGAACTAAAGTGTTACTTGCTGTTGTAGAGATCCCCTGACCTGGTGCTTAGAGCTTTTCATTGGAAAAGATCAGATGCCCGTGCTGTTGCTAAGATACTACAAAATGGTCAGCTCTGTTTTGCATGAAGCATTTGGACTTTTGAATCTATATTTGAATGATGAAATGAAGTGATATTCTGTGCAATTAAAGCCTTTTGAGATGCTGACTGATGGCAGTAATGTCTGAGGCACATAATCACTCAAGAACACAAATTCATGCAAAGTGGAAGCACAACATTATTCTCTTCCTGTTATTGGGGCTTTTTAAGATATAAAGCATGAGGTTTTACTGTATGAGGATAGAAAGACAAGGCCATCACTTGAGAACTTTTTGGTGAAGTGCGTTGATAGTTGATAATTAGCATCTGGGACATTGAGTTTATGCAAAAACTCTTTCAACATTCAATAAGTGAATGCTTAGCGATAAGAGGATGCTGTTCATTTTAAATCCAACTGCATCCATCAAAATGAGTGCCACTGCAAAGTTGTAAAAGTGCCATCAAGGATAAATAGCAGTAATAAGCAGTAAACAAAGCTCAAACTTGGCACAAATCAAAATAAGTATATGTTTTCTCTTTAGATTCGTGTTAGCCTAAATGATGAGCCAAATTGTGTCAAAGTTCATAAGTTTGTTATAGACCGGACCACTCATGTCATAGCATCTACTAAAGCTTTTCATTATTAGATTAATAGACTATGTGAATATTTTCCCGTATGTGGTCTATGCTAATTGCCTTTTGAAAACCGTATCTAAATGTTATTTCTCTTGGCTTGTTTAAATTGAGGTCATAGTGAGAACATCACAAGATTGCATTTGTTCACTAAATGCATTAAAGGAGATGCACTGTATACTTTACATTCATTTTTAAATTATTAGCAGATGCTTTCTTGTAGCAAAATCTAAATAATTATAGCAGTTCACATTTTTAGGGACTCTGTCAGCATTTTGAGATAAACCTCTTTTGCTAGTGGTTTTACAATAACCAATACCAATCTCGCAGTAACAAAATATAATAGAAAGAATGCTGTTCTTTTGAACTTTGTATTCATCAAAGAAGCCTGAAAAATGTATCAGCGTTTCTACCAAAATATTAAGCAGCAGAACTGAGGGAAGAACAAAAGACTAAACTTGGTTAGGTATACTAATAATAATACTAATAACAGGCAAACTACAGCAAAAATTGCATAGAAAAAAAAAACTCAGGGAAAAGCATATGATAGTACATTGACTGCATCATAATCAGTTAATACAATTATGTTTCATTGCATTATCACAAATAAAACAAACACAACTATGCAATACGTTTACAAAATCTTGAACACTTTTTAAATCATTTTTAAATAATATGCAATGAGTTAATATAAATGCACTCAAGGCATTAAATAAATGGTGGATCTGTTAATCTCACTTTAGTTTCACCTGGTGAAAAGGTGAAACTAAAGTCAAAAACATCGATACTGGCTGACAACCTAGCTCGCTTGTCAGTTTTAAAATGTATATAAAATATTAATATATATACTTATAATATGTATATAACGGACACGCTGGCTAGGTTGTCAGCCAGTATCGATGTTTTTGACTTTAGTTTCACCTTTTCACCAGGTCAAACATTTGTATCACCTTTTCCCCATATTTTATCAAGATGTCTAGCCTAAGGCATATTGAGCAGCCTCTGCATATCTAAACATCTTTAAATGCTAGCTGTTTGGCATCTCAATCAAGTTCCTCTTTGCGGTCAAGTTTATGGTTATGGATACAGCACATTGCCGTACTCTGTCATTAATGTAATGCCTTAGAGTGCATTTATATTAACTCATTGCATAGAATACTTTACATACCTTACTTGAAAAGTCCCAATAGTTCGTTTAAAATGATTATTTAGTCCAATCTGATTAGCTCACTACTTCTTGGCCTAATATTATTGATATGTTCAGAACCATCATCAAAATGTCTGGGCTAAGGGGTCATTGTGTAGATATTTGTTGTAAAGAAAAAAAGTTTAACGTTCACAGTAAATAGTGATCATGGTTGTTTTAACAGAAGGTCAGTCAGAAGATTGAGTTTGTCACGCAGCTGTATGGCTCTTATTCAGGGCTTAAGCAGGAGTTAGTAAACCATTGACACATCGTTTAAATGCATATGAGGGCTTTGCCTAGCGGGTTTTTTTTCCCCTTTTTTGTTCAGGTTTATCAGTTTACACATGTAACTGAATGTTAAGCTTTTTTTAAAAAAAAAAAACATAGCAGCAAACAAACAGAGAAAACAGAACATGAAAGCGAGTTCATTTGAATTATAGGAGCAGTCCACCTCAGAAGCGGTTACCGTACAATGCTTTTAACTCACCCTTTTTATCCCTTACATTCCAGCTTTACAATGATTAGCTACAGAAACAAGGCTGACGGCCTTGGAAGGGACATCCACACATGCTGTCAATAATGTACAGACGAGATAATGGTGGCTGAGTACGAACATACAAAGAAAGAGAGCATGTAAGTGTGTTGAGAAATGCAGGTCATTGAAGATGGCTTTGTACGTGGTTCTCTTCAGTTAGTCTTTAGAGAAGGAAGAATAGTTCATGACTGAATAATTCAGCAGCTTGACTTTTTACAGTCATTTAGATTTCGACATAGGTTTGAGGTTGAAGCGGCAATTCAATATGAATATGGGTGCGTTTAGCAACGTTTAGCAACTTAGCCATGGTTTAAATTCACCTAAATAGTGTTTTAGACGGCAAGCTGCAGTCTCGCGCTGAAGTCTCGCTCCTCCCACCTGGACTCACGTGGGAACTCAGTTGTAGCAGCTGATAGGTAAATAGTGTCCAGGTGGGAGGAGCGAGACTTCAGCGCGAGACTGCAGCTTGCCGTCTAAAACACTATTTAGGTGAATTTAAACCATGGCTAAGTTGCTAAACGCATCTTGTTCACAGGTAAGGCCCCTGTTCATGTTGGACAGACATTTTAATCGCATTTTGTTTCTGTTAAGAGGCACAAAAGACACTCTTTATGTTATGCCCCCAGAGCTGCCGTTTTAGCTGAGGGGGAGCTCTGGGCATTCGCGGTCGCAGCTCCGCGTCGCAAGCACCTATCCGGTTCGTTTTTTTTCTATAGACAGTACTCACAAAGGTCTAACGATCAAGATTAACTTAAAACTTGCCCGGAGTTCTCCTTTAAGGCCTCTTGTGCTGCTCTATATCAGGACTGGCTGCAGTGATGCCCCCAAAATTGGTTTGTGGTATTGTCCTACATTCACTGCTGCAGGATTACAGGAAGATGATGTCATCCAATTTGAGATTTTTTCATGTTATTGTTGCATGATACTACCATTCAAAAGTTTGCAGGGTTTCCGCGGGGTTGTAAAAGGTAGTAAAAGGTAGTAAATTAAATTATGCCAAATTAAGGCCAGTAAAAAGTAGTAAAAAGTAGTAAACGTCATCTGACGAGGTAGTAAATTTTCGAAGCCCTATCTAACTGGGTCTATATGGTTTTCAATTAGTATTGACAATACACGAGATTCCATTTTATGTCTTAAATATGTCTTATTAGTGGAATATTAAACGCAATATAGTAACACAGCTGTGGTGCGCGAGCACTGGAAACGCGCAGTGGATTGAGCGCGCAGCGGCACAGATGCGCGAGCTGGTCGAGCACATCCCTTCAAACAGACATCAGTGGAAAGTGTATAGTTCAATCGGATGTCAATGGCAAAGAAAATTAAAACGAGTCATCTAGCTTATTATTATCGTTAACTGGCGAGAGGGAGAGCGCGCGGGGCGCACTTCTGTTGAATGCTCCTGATCGTTCATTCAGCACGTGTTATTTGGATTAACACTAAATCACGTAAGTAAAGTAAAACATGACCTGTTACCTGATTTATGTATAACGAGTGGTTCCCTACATTATTACTGGACGTGTGCATATCAAGAAGTTCCATGAACGCAAACATCCAAAGCACGTGCCCCGCAAACCAGCGCCTCAGCGCGCGAATACTGAATTAAATTGTCTTTCACGTCACAAAATTATGTAAAAACGCCCGTCTTGGCGAGTATCCTAGTAAACAAAATTCAGTTATATCTCAAGTGGGCGTAGGCAGCCATGTTCAAATGGGGCCCGTGCCTTCTGTCTTAAAGGGGCAGCAATTTAATAAACCTGCTACTGTGTTTTAATGTTAATCAAACAAAGGACAAATACATTACTCACTGCTCTTGACTAAATAGTCTACCCTTTTAAACTTTACAAAAATATCCATCTGTTTTATTTAGCTATACAGTAATGAATATGCAAATTTTTCACATTTGATTACTTTATTCAAATGTATCAATCTACCCGAAAAACTCCAAAAACAGTTTATTTCATTTGTAGCTTTTCTTTGTTCTATTGTATTTATTTGTCCTATTTGTAATTTAATTATTTGTTCTTATTTTGTTACTGACTGCTTTTAATAATGTTTTAATTTCACATTAATTGGGCTGGTAGTTTTTGTTGTAGTATCAAAATTGGATTAAATAATTGGTATTTCACTGGTGTCTAAACATTTGAACCACTGGCCCGATCCTCAGCACTGAGCCCTGCTGGAGCAGCTCTAAATATGTGCTGTGCTATTCAATGAAGATAAAATATGATAGAGCAATAGAATGAACAGTGACAGTGACAGACTTTTTAGCAGGATTAATTAAGCATGAAAATATCTGAATATATATTTGATGAACAAATTTAGCCAACTAATATGATTTATATTCTTTTGGTTGATCTACTAATACATTTTAAAATTACAAATGCAGTTAAAATTCAGGGATCGGTTACGGTATCGATATCGACGAATAGGCTACCAAAAATGAAAGTAGCCTATTGGTATCGGTCTCGTTCTGCAAAAAGTGGGTGCGTCCCTAATCGAAAATATTTAACGGGTGAGGGTGAGGGGGGAGCAGCTTCCTATTTCTTTTTTTTTGCGATGCTAGCAGCACTACACAGATCGCGGCAAATCATGCCAACTTAAGGTCAGCTGTCGTCGCTCCACCTCAGCAGCAAACCAGTGCCATAGTTTAAGCACATTTAAAGATGATGAAATAAATTGCTGTTTTGGGATAGTAATTTCACTGCTTAAGTCTGCGTGTGTGAGAATGTGTGTTTGTGGGTAAGTGTGTGTGATGTGACACACTTTATTATTAATCTGTATTAATGTTTATTGGCGTTAAGTGTCATTTGTTTGTAAGAAGTGCCAAGGTTATTATTCACCTTATTAGGGCTAACGTTATGGTTAGGATAACTCAAGAGCTAGGGTTAAGATAAGGACAACTGAAACTCAACTTGACACTAATATTGTCATTGTCAATTATGTTTTTTTGTAATGATCACAATTAAACATGTGTGTACCTAATATGTAGGATGTGTGTGACAGTGTCACACCATACCTTATAGTAAGTAGTAAGTGGGGCTTTGCATACCCCTCCCACACCCCCCAAAAAAGGGCTGCTGCTTGATGTCGTGTTGGTAGTAAAAAATATTGTGGAGGTAGTAAAAAAGGTAGTAAAAAGGTAGTAAATTCATCTCAATGATTCCTGTATAAACCCTGGTTTGGGGTCAGTAAGATTTGTTAATGTTTTTGAAATAAGTGTCTTATGCTCACCAAGGCTGCATTTATTTGATCAAGAATAAAGTAAAAACTGTAATGTCAAGATGTTACAGTTTAAAACTACAAACCAGTCAAGGCTGTTGCATCACATGCTGCTGTTTTCCAAAAATGTTATGGAGTTACACTGTATCTGTGTAATTTACTGATTGTTGCAAATATATATATATATATTTTTTAGCAATTTAACAATTTTATTAAATAAAATAAAAATCATGAACAATTTAAATCTTTCTAGCAATATATATATATATATTTTTTAATGGATCATTCCATGCTTTTTCTTGAGTGGAGCTAGCTGCCACAACTGGTTTGGACGTTGCTTAAAGGGTACCTATCATGGAATTTTGAAAATTACCTTTCATGTAGTGTGTAACATAGATCTAAGTGAACGAAAACATCCTGCAAAGTTTTAAATATGAAAGTTCACCGTATACAAAGTTATTATCTCTCAAAAGTAAGAGTCGACTCTGAGTCGTTGATATGAATCGATAGACGAACGATGCACTTTCGTACGTCACTTGTCCAAGTTATTTGAATAAGATACGCCCACTCATTGCATTAGGAGACACCAGGGAAAACATCATGTCGACGAGACGCTGCTGTGTTTTGAAGTGCGACGCAAAAGCAAACTTTTTTCATCTGCCCAGTGAGGAGCATTTGAAGACAGTGGCTACAGTTCATAACTATACCACAGAAGTATTATAGCCCGAACTCGTTCTGTGTTCGCGTCATTTTGAAGATGATTGCTTCACAAACCTAAATGCTATAAAGTATGAATTTGCGAGCCGGCTGATACTGAAGGAGGGAGGTTCAGTACCGAGTTTATTTGGATCAGCTTCCTTCTCCGAATCACAATCTGTAAGTAGGCTGTTGCTTTTATGTTTGTATCATGTTCTATAATAAATTTTGTGTGTTGTGTACGCACAGGCACAGCGCAGCTTCTAGCAGCTAACTTAGGTCTTCAATGTCAATTGTATTGAAATATGTGAAGTGTTTGTCGTTGTTAATGGAGTTGTCACAAGGCTCTCGAGTGTCACGCATCACGCATTGAGCGTGACAGTCACTCATTTCGGTCTTTTGTCACGCTCTCCGGCCACACATTGTAGTTCACACGCTGAAAAACTATTTGTAATATATTTAATATGCCGCAGTGCCCAAAACTCACTCACTGTGGAACCGGCAGGATTCAAGCGCGTCTCCTCCAGTGTTGCCAGGTCCGTATGCCTGCACTGTTTCCGCGGGTTGTTTGTGTAGTGCACGCTGGTTGACGCGATTGTTTTATCCACTGGAACATGATTGTTATTGAGGAAACACCCGGGAACGCTATTTGAATATTTTTGGCCGTGATTGGGTTAGTTTGATGAGCAATTGGGCTGGTTTTGTTGTGCAGACCTGGCAACCCTGGTCTCCTCAGGTGTTGTTCGTCTGGTGTTGTTAGCCAATCAGAAAATAGCACTGTTGTATCTGGGTAAGATCTAGCGCAACAACCAATGACACCCCGTCGGCTGGGTGTCTAACATATCACCACAGATTAGCGTCACGCAAAGGCGGGGTTTGGAAAAATGACTCGCTAAACGATTCATATGGGAGTCGGTGAGCAAATCAGGTAAAAATAAATGCATATTATAAGACAACAAAAAAGTGTTTTTTGTCATTGCATGCTTGTAAAACTGTTGTTGGGGACTCCCAGAACAATATTAGGAACATTTTAAATGCCATAATGTCACAGAGTCATCTGTAACACCTGCCACACCATCAGACTCTAATAACCCAAATCCACTCATTCGCTCATTATCTCCTGAATACTAATTCACTACACCTGCACCCGCTCATCACTTCCAACACTTAAATACCCTCACGTCCCTTCATTTATTGTCTGGTCTCGTCAGAGAATGTTAGACTCCCTGTCACTCCTGAAAGATCCTGAATTCTTCCATCGTCTGGAAATCGGCAATATCTACCTCAGGCTTGTGCATTTCCACCATCAGCTTATTAAATAAAGCTTCTCACCTGTCATTCTTCTGTGTCTCTCTTCTGTTCTTGACAGAAGACCAGACCATCGATATGCAAGGAGCCACGGGTACTGGAGAAGGCCAATCACGGGTCCCTCGCGTTGAACAAACACCTCCCGGCAACCAGGCAGTTCCTCCCGATCCTAACCCACATGCATCGCCGACGATCTACAGTCCTATCGCCCGTCCAACTACGTACTCCGGAGAAGCGGAGGGCTGCAATGGTTTTCTACTTCAGTGCTCGCTCTATATGGAGGCGCAACCGCAGGTTTTTCCCACTGATCGTACCAAGATTGTCTGCCTGATCTCCCTCCTCTCCGGTCGAGCTCTCCAGTGGGCCCAAAACATCTGGGACTCAAACGGCGCTCTCACTCGCTCATGGGAAACATTCATCGCGCATTTTAAGGAGGTTTTTGGCCTTAACACTTCCGCTCTCTCCATCCATGATCAGCTCTACCACCATCGTCAGGGTAATGCCTCGGTGAGTGAGTACGCGCTTCAGTTCCGCACTCTAGCGGCCAACAGTGGGTGGAATGAGACTGCGCTTATCACCTGTTTCCGTCAAGGACTGAATCCCCGCATTCGTCAGCAGATTGCTGTCCATGATGATATCATGGGTCTAGAAGCGATCATCCAACGCACCATTAGAATTTCCCAACGTTTATCAGCGTGTTCACTGGAATAGTCTGCAGGACCCTCCCGACGTACTACATCCTCTCTATCCCTTCCGGCGCCAGAACCCATGGAAGTGGATTTTTTCCATCTCTCCGCTTCGGAGCGTCAGCGACGCATTAACCACGCCCTCTGTCTGTACTGTGGTTCGGGTGAACATCTCATCAACCAATGCCCAATTAGACCACCACACGCTGCTGTTCCATTTGTATTCCTCCCATGATTTCTCCGCTAACACGCACTCCAGTGCTGGTCTTAACTGGTTCTCGCTCTGTTCCAGCGTACGCCCTCATCGATACTGGCTCCTCGGGCAACTTCATTTCCGTCCAGCTCCTCAAGAGACTCCACCTCCCGAGGCGAAGGTCCCCAAAGAAGTTAGAAATTCAAACCATACTAGGTAAGCCACTGGGCCGAGGTCAAGTTTGTTACCAATCTCCCACTGTTACACTCCGCATTGGAATTCTACATCAGGAAGAAATTTCTTTTCTGGTGCTGGATGGGTCTACAGTGGACATCATCCTGGGTCGTCCATGGATGTCAGTCCATGCTCCACAAGTGGACTGGACAACGGGTGAGGTCATCCAGTGGAGGCATTCCTGTTTCTCGTCATGCATACTGCCAGTCATCAAGACCTGTCTTCTGAAACCTCCACCTGATAAACCTCACGATCCTTCTAAACTTCATATCAACTCCACTTCGATCGAAAGTCCAGAAACCTCTCACCAGCCAGAGATTCCTCCTGAGTATCAGATGTTCCAAGATGTATTCAGTAAACAACGTGCCACCCAATTACCACCTCACCGGCCGTGGGATTGCGCCATAGACCTGTTGCCCGACACCATCCCGCCAAAGGGCCGAATTTATCCGCTGTCCATACCAGAGCAGAAAGCCTTAGATGAGTACATAAAAGAAGCCCTGGAAAAACGTTTCATTCGGCCATCCACCTCTCCTGCTGCATCTAGTTTCTTTTTCGTGGGGAAGAAGGATGGAGGCTTACGGCCGTGTATTGACTATCGTGCACTCAACGAGCGAACAGTCAAGTTCCGCTACCCCCTTCCTCTTGTCCCAGCTACCCTGGAACAGTTACGTGGTGCCCAAATCTTCAGCAAACTGGATCTCAGAAGTGCCTACAACCTCGTACGCATTAGAAGTGGCGATGAATGGAAAACAGCGTTCATCACTCCTTCGGGGCACTACGAATACCTCGTTATGCCTTATGGGTTGTCCAACTCTCCATCCGTTTTCCAATCCTTCATGAATGAAGTATTCCGAGAGTTCTTACAACGGTTTGTAATAGTGTACATTGACGACATCCTGATCTTCTCCAAGAATCTAACCGAACACCATCATCACGTACGCCAAGTCCTACAAAAACTTAGAGAGCATCAACTCTTCCTAAAACTGGAAAAATGTGAGTTCCACCGTACCACCGTCCACTTCCTAGGCTATGTAATCAGTCCTCTGGGGGTCCAAATGGATCTGAGGAAGGTGGATACCATCAGGAACTGGCCTCAGCCCACCACCACAAAGGAACTTCAACGGTTCCTGGGTTTCGCAAACTTTTACCGCCGTTTCATCCACCAATACAGTTCCATCAGCTCCTCGCTGACTTCTCTCCTCAAGGGCCAACCCAAATCTTTGTCTTGGAGCCAAGCGGCGGTTCAAGCCTTCCAACAACTCAAAGAAGCCTTTTGTTCTGCTCCCATCCTGATCCATCCCAATCCAGATCGTCCCTTCGTGGTGGAAGTGGACGCCTCATCAACCGGGGTGGGAGCCGTTCTATCCCAGTACCAAGGAGAACAGCCAGTACTCCATCCATGTGCTTTCTATTCAAAGAAACTGTCCCCGGCTGAACTAAATTACGACATCGGAAACCGTGAACTGTTGGCCATCAAACTGGCATTCGAAGAATGGAGACACTGGCTGGAGGGAGCACACCATCAAGTCGAGGTCATAACGGATCATCGCAACCTCGAGTTCCTTCGGGAAGCCAAACGTCTGAACACTCGCCAAGCTCGATGGGCGCTCTTCTTCACCCGTTTCAACTTTCGTGTGACCTATCGTCCCGGAGATAAGAATCAGAAGGCCGACGCACTTTCCCGCCTTCATGCGCCAGAATCAACAGTGTCACCTCCTGAGCCCATTCTCCCTCCTACCGTAGTCGTCAGTCCAATTGAATGGACCCTAGACAATCAGATCCAAATGGCAACCCGTGCTGAACCAGCTCCGCCAGGAGGTCCTGAAGGCCGGACATATGTTCCATCTTCACTACGCCTACCCCTCCTAGACTCGGTCCACACGTCCCCAGGCTCTTGACACCCTGGTTGCCACCGAACCCTCTCACTCCTCAGTAACCGGTTCTGGTGGCCCACCATCGCCCAGGATGTCTCCCGCTATGTTCGAGGATGCTCGATTTGTGCCACCACCAATATCCCACGTCGGCTCCCGGAGGGTAAGCTCAAACCTCTACCTATACCTCGTCGACCATGGTCCCATCTGGGTATTGATTTCATGACCGACCTCCCTCCTTCCAACTCACAGACCTGCATCCTAGTTGTAGTAGACCGCTTCTCCAAAGCCTGTAAGCTCATCCCTTTGAAGGGCCTCCCCACGGCCTTCGAAACCGCCAACAAACTGTTTGAAAACGTTTTCCGCCATTTTGGTCTTCCAGAAGACATAGTATCTGATAGAGGTCCCCAATTCATCTCCCGCGTCTGGCACGCTTTCTTCAGGTTGCTCGGTGTTTCAGTCAGCCTATCCTCAGGCTACCACCCTCAATCCAACGGCCAAACGGAACGGAAAATACAGGAAATTGGGAGATATCTGCGAACTTACTGCACTCAGAATCAAAACAGCTGGAGCCGCTTCCTCCCATGGGCCGAGTATGCGCAAAACTCACTACGCCAGTATACCACCGGTCTCACACCATTTCAATGTATACTCGGATACCAACCCCCTTTGTTCCCATGGTCAGGGGAGCCGTCGGAGGTCCCAGCCGTCAACACCTGGTTTGAGACGAGTGAAAGGGTATGGAACTCTGCGCACGTCCACTTGCAGAGAGCGGTACGACGTCATCAGAATCAAGCTAACTCTAGGAGAGGTACAACCCCTGTGTACCAACCAGGTCAAAAAGTCTGGCTATCCACCAGAGACATCCGTCTTCGCTTACCCAGCAAGAAGCTGAGTCCTCGCTATATAGGTCCCTTCCCCATTGAAAGACAAATCAACGAAGTCACCTACCGGCTTCGCCTTCCCCCAAGCTACCGCATTGCACCGTCATTTCATGTCTCCCTTCTAAAACCTTTCACTGACCCTCTAACTTCCTCTTCCCCAGGATCTGATGTCATGGACATACCTCCTCCTCCTGATGTCGCGGAAGAAGATTCCATCTACCGCGTCCGAGACATCCTAAACTCCCATCGACGAGGTCGCCTCCTGGAGTATCTCGTGGACTGGGAGGGATACGGACCTGAAGAACGCACATGGGTCGCAAGGGAGAACATAATGGATCCATCCCTCCTCACCCAATTCCACGAGGCTCATCCCAACCGCCCAGCCCCTAGGGGTCGAGGCCGACCCCGTCGACGAGTCATTGGGGCGTCAGGAGCCGCCCATGGAGGAGGGGGTACTGTCACAGAGTCATCTGTAACACCTGCCACACCATCAGACTCTAATAACCCAAATCCACTCATTCGCTCATTATCTCCTGAATACTAATTCACTACACCTGCACCCGCTCATCACTTCCAACACTTAAATACCCTCACGTCCCTTCATTTATTGTCTGGTCTCGTCAGAGAATGTTAGACTCCCTGTCACTCCTGAAAGATCCTGAATTCTTCCATCGTCTGGAAATCGGCAATATCTACCTCAGGCTTGTGCATTTCCACCATCAGCTTATTAAATAAAGCTTCTCACCTGTCATTCTTCTGTGTCTCTCTTCTGTTCGTGACACATAATAGGTACCCTTTAATATGAAGTTTAGAAGTGCTTTGCCCTGTTTGACATTTTTATTCTTTGAACTTTTAAGTTTTTTATTTGGAAATATTATGTTGTTTTTATTTATTTATTATGATGATGATGCATAAATCTAGCCTGACTACGTCAGACTTCCTACTTCCGCTAATTTCATTTCACTCCTGTAGTCAGTCTGAGATAGCAGCCTATCTTTCTGTTTTCCACCGGCCTGAAAACAGCCGGGCCAATCAGCAAACAGAAGGCGGGCTGAAAGCCGTGACGTACTCGCCAAGCGCCGAGTTTAAGAGTTAGGTCAGAGAAATCGAAAACGACCGCGGATAGTGAGACACGGATGCAAATCGCTCTGTTGTGGAGAATATTCCAAGCATTAGCAAACTGAAGCCAGAACAAGAAGAGTGTGTATTAAACATTTTGAATGGAGGTGATGTTGTGGCCCTACTCCCTTTGGCAAAAGTTTATTACCGATCGTCAGCGAGAAACTAGGGAGCCTTTTGACAGGTCAGTGTCTCCTTTCTTTTCCAGGTCTTAAATACCGTAAAACTTCAAATAATAGCCCGGGCTTTTATTTGCCCAAATCGTCGAACTGCACCGGCTTGTATTTGAGACAGGCGTCTAAAGTTATATGAGACAGGCCTTTATAATTTAGTGTTGAGATGTTGTTCTTTGAGATGTTGTTCCTAGAGTCTCTAATCTCTAAAAATCTCCAAATGCTCCACGTGAAACTGCGGTGTTCCGACCTTTTACTAGTCGATTGATTTTGATTAATATTTGCGAGGGAGAGAGAGCAAGACAGCGCTCGTGTTGTTTGTTTGAAGACGTGATAGTGCGCGCGCGGCCGGGGCTCGCTCGCTCGCTCGCTCGCCTCTCTCTCTCTCTCTCTCTCTCTCTCTGCTTGTTAGCGCCCTGTCAAGTGCAGCAGTCATTCTATTACATCAATCACCGATCAAAAAGGTCGTTTACAGCCATGTTCACTTCGGTATTTCGCTCGCATCAAGTGTTTACAGTGGAAGTTTGATCATAGATTTGAGTTCGATGCATGATGTCTGTGGTTCGATACGGCTGTGTCGCCGCATAACATACGTCATAAACAAACTTATCTGATTGGCTTACGGGTAACCAATGATTTTAAACTTCAGAAATCGCCCCCTAGCGGGAGAGAAAACACTTCTCTATTATGCTATGCCAGACTCTGTCTACGAAGCAAAGTGAAGTAGCAGAGTCTGGTATTACCAGGCTAGCATAAATCAGCTTTGTTGCCAATTCACAATCCTTGTTTTAATTTATTTTTGGGGTCTGTTTCTGGGCAAACCTCTCTTAAATGCCCTAAAATTAACTATAATGGAAGATGGCTGCTGCAGCTTGTTGTAATTAACTTGTCCTGATAATGTCTGGTAACATTGAACCTACGCCAGTGAGCAGACCTCTCTCTTCTGATGGTCCACTAATGCTCCGGCTGTGGCGGTAACACTAACCTGGCTCACACAGCCCGCACCCCAGCGTCGGTCCGCTTTCTACTTTATCAATCCATGCCGATTATTATGTTTCTCTATTTGTGAGTGTGAGAGGGAACAGGTTCACAATAGCTTCTCCAGAAACCCCCCCCCCCCTCTCTCTCTCTGTGTGTGTGTGTGTGTGTGTGTGTGTGTGTGTGTGTGTGTGTGTGTGTGTGTGTGTGTGTGTGTGTGTGTGTGTGTGTGTGTGTGTGTGTGTGTGTGTGTGTGTGTGTGTGTGTGTGTGTGTGTGTGTGAGGTACAAAGGCTCCTTACCTCAGAGCATTGGCATTCCCTGAGCGAATAAGCAGAATAGAGAAAGAGAGAGAGAGGGGTGCACAGTGGGGGTATTCATGGGCCCTGTCCCCATGGGAAGGAACCAAGGTCGAGTATTAGCCCCTATTAAAAAACAAAGCCAGCCCTGCAGGGGCCTGGCACTCACTGCATAGAGAAAGAAAAGAAAGGCAGAGTATTGGAAGACAGAGATGAGAAGGACATTAAGGTGTGGGCCCTCAGAACTACATCCTTAAACGTTTTCTTGAAACCTCCTGGATAAATTGTTGGACTGAACAATCATTCCTGTTTGGTTGTGTTGTTCAGCACAAGATGTGTCAAGAAATAGAAAAAGAACTGCTAAAGCTGTAGTGTGTCATTTTTCCTCCAATAGCGGCACCGATGAGATTTGCAAAAATAATGAAAGGTAGTGAGATTGGTTGAGCCAATGTTGTCAAACCAAGGAAGGCCACAGGAAATGACATCATGACAATGCTGACTGACTGGATGAACCGCAAGAACCCAAGCCCTTTACTGAGCTGTGACTATCACAATTTTAAGATATGTGTAAATATTAAAATATAATATATCATTAAATTTATATATATATATATCTACTATTTAAAAGGTATTAAAATCAGTGGGGTACAATGTGGTTTGGACCCCAAAGGTCTTCAAAATATCTTCTTTTTTTGTTCTACAGAAAGTCATACAAGTTTGAAACAACAAAAGGTTGAGTAAATAATGACAGGATTTTTAGTTTTGGGTGAACTGTGCCTTTAAGGTCTTTTGTAGAGGCCACATTATGCATGTTCTTTGTACATTGGATTGCGCTATGTAGATGTGCAGTATATTACTGAAACAGTTTGCTTCACCGTTCACCAAAAGGCTTTTTTATTATTTAGACAAATGCAGGCATGAGTTTCTAGATAAAACTCCATAAAAAACTACTTCTTTTTAGCTCAATCCTGAAATATTTTACAACTCCCTCCAGCTCTTGAAAAATGTTCCCATCTACTAGAAATGGAAAACATGTGTTTATATGTAAGTACAGCCAACATCTCCTCTCCCATGTAGCAGTTCACTTCTCCATGGCAACAGTTATTACTATGCATGTATGCAAGTGCCTTTTCCCCCCCTTTTTTTTTTTTGAAAATGGACTTTAATGTGAGAAGAGATTCACTGTTTAGCTTGAGAATTAACCTTGAGAACAGTGTAATATCAATGATTTTTTTATGACTTTCTCAGTTTCGCTTATACAGTAGTTATCTTTTAGACTTGTGTTCACATTCCATACATTGATATTTTATATTTTCCGTTCATAGCAGCTCAATACTTGAGTTAAACCTTTTTTTCACCACAGGAGTTTGTTTTTCTCCTGGATCATTGGTGGTGATTCACAGAGTCACAATGCTTCTACCCTCTTGATTAAAAAGCCTAGGAAGGAAGTCTGGGCAACTTCACAGCAATTGCAACCACAATGGCTCGTTTCCTCCCGAACAAAACACCCCATACACATCTCATGAAGTATATTTTGGAGTTACTCTCTGTAATGAGTAATACATCAGGCCACAAACAGTTATTTAGCAGCTCATTTAAAGTTAGACGTTGTTGTTCGGTCTTTGAGCTCTAAAGCTTAAGTACAGGATGAAGCAATGTCGTAGTCCATGTCCCATCCCACCTGCGCTTTCCTCTCGGGCAGGTATCCTCCTCCCCTCACATCTGGCCCCCTCACCTCAGATTCCTGACGTGCCTCTCCCACAAGCCTGGCATCTTAAAGCCTGTCTTGCGTCAGGATCGAGTAACATAAATTAGCGTGTCCTCAGACAACCCGTATACATTTAGACTTGGGCCTCTCATGCTGGCAGGGACTTTAACTCTATCTGCCAGCGGTCTCCTTGCAGCTGCAGTGCACTCAGACTGTTTGTATGTACCAGCCTTCCCCCCCAAATCGAATTCCATTCATATCCCCCAAAATAACTCTGCCTAATTGCCCACACTAGGCAACGATGAGAGGATTTATCACAGAGATTGATTTTAGGTGCAATGAGGCCATCGGTTAAAAGAATCAATTGACTGATATTGTTGAAGCTCACATTAGTGGGACAATTAGAGGCCTTGATGGGACACTCTATACTCCAGTCTCTGCACACTCGAATCCATCTTTTGTCATTAGCATCACAACAACTTGATCGTATCATACAGTGTTTGCAGTTCATGGAAATTCATAATTGTGATACATTCTCTGGAGAATCAAATTAAATTTGCACTTTGACAGATTCTGAGATGGTTGAATCATCTTGTCAATGGCCAGATCGTGGGAATGTGGTATCAAACTGTGGCTGGCTCAGCCCGGGCATGGCTCTAGAGACCCAGTATTTGTTTCATGGCATGTAACACTCGATGAGCAGCTCAGTGCTTTGCCAGATATGCAAAAGGAATCGGAAAGTCCATCATTCATAAGGCTTAGGGATGCACAGATCATAATTTTTTTTGTATGGCCGATTCCCGATTTTCTACAAGCAAATAGGCCAATACCAGATGCCAATTTATTTTTCTTTAAGCAGATGTATTTGTTGTTTATTTGCTCTATTACAGGCCAAACTGGCCTTACACAAAAAATACCTGTAGCCATTTGAAATTAGGGGCATCCACTGCATTTGTATCATGATCCAAACAAAGACGCTACATGTAGCTTGAGCAATTGTTTTTTTATTTCAAAATTTAAAGCAAAAACACAATGTCAGACTTTAGCTTTGTAAAATTATGCTACATAAAACATGCACTAAACAAAAACAGCAGGCGGACTGATTGAATATGCGAATTCACAAAAATTTCATAGTTCCTATAACTATTGGTGGAAGTTTTCCAATTTTTGCGTATTCACACCACAGGAACTGGGAACGATTTTAGTTTTAGGAACGCATTTTGGGGGGACTAAATTAGCTGCTTCAGTTTAGAGTCTAACCCAGCACAATAGGAACTACCAGTGACGCAAGTGTACTTTGATTGGCCGAACGCATGTCATACACAGAGTTTACATATGACTTCACGGACTAAATCCACGAACATGGCAAAAAAGCGATAGATGGACCAACACCGAACTCCAGGCACTTCTCAGTCTTTACGCTATGGAGTTGTTGCCATTGTTGAATGGCAAACTTAAACGACGTCACTGTCGGCTGGCTTAGGTCACTTCAGAGTTCCTACTGTTGGCACGAATGCAACCATCAAAATAGACCAAGGGGAACTTTTAGTTCTCTGGGAACCCCCCTGGTGGCTAGTTTCTATAACTGAGTTCTACCCTGTGCAAAACCCCTATATATTCAATAAACCATCAGCCCCAATTCAATATTGATATTTTTCTTCAAATATTTCAAGCATCACGAACCGTGAGCTTGCTGTGCCTGGTACAGCATTTTCTCTACTGGCGCACCTGTGCTCCCTTCTCCTCTTTGCATCTGTCTTCAGCGTGTCCCGTCTTTGGCCTGTGTTAACGTCCTGTTTACAGACTTCGTAATATTTCCACACAAATTACATTTTGGGTAATTATTGCAATGCAGTTTGTGTGCAAATTTGGAACAGAGATCGGCCAAAATAAAATAAAAATAAACTGTTGCCAATCGTGTGTTTGGTTAAAAAAAAAACTGGTTTTGATTGATGGCCAGTCGACCGGTGTATCTCTAATAATGTTCTACACATCTTTGCCCCTTGGTTGTTTGTTTATTGAATATGTAGGTCCTATTTGATTATGCTTTCAGCTACAGGTAAAGGTGTTGAAACATTCTTTCTATTCTGTCACAGATTCTGAGCATTGAGAAAAGAAAAATCATGTATATTACTAGGATATTGGCTGTTTATTAGTACTTATAAAGCACATTTTAATGCCTTACAACTTCCTTATTAACTATTAATAAGCAGTAATCAGGAGTTTGATACAAAAGCTGTAGTTAATAGTTAGTTAAAAGTAGGAATTGGACCCTAATCTAAAGTGTGACCAAAATCTTTTTTATATACAGTAGCTTAAAACTTTTCAAAATGTAAAGCTAGGAAACATCTTAAATAGTGACACTAAAATGTTTGCATATGAAGGTCCTAAAATGTGTTGGAATGGCTGGAGACACTTATAGATATGTGCTACTGTGCTATATTTCAAAGTGTAAATGAACCATTTCTTGGAATATGCTACCATTTAAAAATTTGGGTTCAGTAGGATTTTTTTTTTTTAAGAAATGAACACATATCTTTAGCAAGGATGCATTAAATTGGTGAAAAATTACAGTTTTATTCTATTTATTCATCAAAGATTAGTGGGGGAAAAATGTATCATAGTTTCAAACGTGCAGATACTCTGATAACCATCCTTGCTTATTCTCCTGTCTAACCAATTGGTCAGTTCTGTTTTAGACAAATCTTCCCCAATGCGCTCATCAGGCCACATGTGCCAGATGTGAGTAGTCTTTGTGCTCGGAGTCAATCCCAGAACATGTGAAGTTCATTATGTCAACAAGTTGTCCATGTGTTACTCTTTTTTTCTTTCTTCCCTCTTTAAAAATCAGATGACTTTGCAGCACATCTTGCAAGCGATTGCAATTCATATCCAGAGATTAAACTTATTGGCAGGGCTTCAGACAGATATGAGTGTCCGCTCTTGATTAGAGCAAGGCCGTGTGAGGGGATCATCTCAACGTTTGCTTAATATATTTACAGTGCAACAAATACTATGCCTAAGGCTTGGAGGATTTTGAGACCGATACCTGAATGTCATTTAGAACAACATGGCATGTTCTGTTAATTATTCTTAATACATTTCCTTTTCTAATCATTCTGTTTACAAGAACTTGACATGTCAAGGGGCTTGTAAGTGTTTTCAACTGCAGGCAGATGTTTCTTTTTGTCATTATTAGATAAACATTGATTTCCAGCCCAGAAAATCACTACAGTTTGAAATGACACATATCTCCATAACCGTATTTATAACGTCTAACTCATAAGTTGTGCTGTATTTCTTTGTCTCAACACCCCATTTAGTGCAAGCTACACCGGCTACAGTATATTTTACAAATCTTAAACAAATCTCATGTTTATAAATCAAATTATTTCAAGTTATTCTTCAATTCTACCTATTTCATTATGTCACAATGAAGAACTGTGTCCGGTCTTCTCTGTTTAGAGCTTTAGAGGGAGAAATAGTGTGAGTTTGTGTGTATTCTGTCTTTTTCTTTTGCAGCAGACAGACTGGGGATGTCAGGTGCATGATGGGAAGTGGGTTCGCAGGGGACAGCAGTGTGGCGTAGGGCCAGAATCAATTGGCGGTGTAATGAGATGGCTTGGTGCCAGGTTTCCATGGAGCTCCCTTTTCCTGTCCTTCACTGGAGGATTTGTAAATTAAAGGGAGAGAGAAAGCTTAGGAGGGAGACAGGAGAGAAAAGGAAAGAGGCAAACAGAAAAGAAAGGAGGGAGTGGGTGGCAGAGGAGAAGCAAAAGGGCACAACCAAAGGAGGGGGCACAGAGCTAGACAGAGAAAGGTGCAGCGATTTACAAAAAAGAAAGAGGGGGGTGCGAGACAGAGCCTTGGACTGCTGTAGCTTCAGAGAGTTTGGCACAGTGCAATTCGCTGAAGATGTTCGGGCTTTGTAATGTGTGCTGATATCTTTCAGACATTTTTTGTTTTTTGATGCTGAACTCAAGCTAAGAATCTCAAAGATAAGGTGCACTTGGTATAGGGATGAAAAGAAGGTCTCTCTTTTCTATTTCTGTGTGCCGCACTGGTAAACGATTTTCATTTTTGCCCCCTTGAGCCAAGAATCCGTCTGATAAAGCATAATGAAATCAATGCAGTGATATGCCTCTCTTAACTCCAGCAGCGACACAACTGCCTTGATGAGGCAAGAATTGGCAATTAGCATTATAAAACATTGCTTATTTCAAGAGTAATTCACTTTGCGACTCTATCACGAGTAGCCTTGCGCAGGAAGATGTTCCTCGTTTGTTATTATCGCGGCTTTTGTCGAGTTCCAGGTGTACATTTTTCAATAGAGTATGCTTAAAATCTAAAGGTTTTCTCAAGCACAAAGGACTCATCTTGTGCATTTCATAAATGTTTTTTGTTTGTACAAAAGGCAAATTCTTTCTTTTAGGAGTTTAATTCTTCCACTACAAAGACTTTTTTTCCACAAGATTCTCAGTTTGATCATTTTAAATTTACCACCAGCTCTCCCACAGGCACCGCAATATTTATGGCATTCCGTTTATTAATTTACATCATGATTTGTCTGTTTATCCAGACTCGGATAATCCTTTTTACTAGGATGACAAATTTATGGCTCTCATACTTTATGGGTTTTAAACTCTTCAAGCTAGTCATTTATTTTAAATTAAACCGTTTGCAAAAGCTAGAACTATCCTTGTTTTGGGGGAGTGGTGTGGACATTGAGGGTGCTGACTGGGCCCATGTAAGATTAGAAGCCTAAAGTATATTGACAAAGCATTTGAGGTCAGTTGGGGGCACTCAAGACTGTAACCCTCTGAGAACCAGAGAAGAACTGGCTGAGTCATGGTCTCAAATCGGTTTCAACCAATCCTGAAGGGTGGATGCGACGATGGTGGAACAGAGTGGATAGTGTTGCAGTGGTTCATGGGTTGACGGGAACAAAGAGACTCTTCATGTCCTCTGAGCCTCACATGCATCATCTTGCATAAAGCTTGTTCTGGCTATATAGGGATACTATCCTCTTATTCCCCAATACATTCTTAAGATGTGGAGCACAGATAATATAAAGCAAAGGAGAAGATGTTTGAACCTTACCGCAAATCAGAGCCAAATGACACTAATTGGTCCACCAACGCTGTTTTGCCTTGACTGCAGACTGCATTGTAATGAAAACAAAATGCCAGTTTTCTTTCCCACGAGATTAACAGTAATTAACTAGTATCACTGCTGGGCAGCAGGTGACGTCTCAGTCAGGGACAAAGGGCTGAATGGTCACACTATTGTGGATGTAATTGAAACACAGTTTACTTAGTATTTAACCTTTATCAACCGTGTCCTTTTTTGACGCGCTAATATTGACCTTTTATTTAAAATGTTGTGTCTTAGTCTAATGTAGAAGTACATTATATACTTTTTATAGTAAAAAAAAAAAAGAAAATTTGTGTGGTGTAGGGTTGTGCCGATAGACGATTGTATCGTGTATCAAAGATAGTCAGAGATTTCAGTTTAAAAAATAAATACAAAACTTGTACTGATTGAAAGAAAACAAAAAGACTGAATCCAATATTTGGTGATAATATAGCATATCTAGAGATTTATAAGAGAAAACCACAAGTGTGTCATTTTGAAAAAGATAAGCATGTCAAAACAAACTTCTTTGTTAAACATTAAAGCACAGTGTGATAAATTGTACAGAATGTTTTTATGTTTTATTCAATATTGCCAAAATTACCCACAAATAAGCGCAGATAAAGGAGGCACACGATCAATCAGATCTAAAAAGAAATTTAAAACCTATCCTAATTGAAAGAAAACAAGTTGATAATAAAAATTATAGAGTATTTGGTAATAATATAGAGTAATGAGAGATTTATTTAGGCTGGTTATTTTTTACTGAGAGCACAGTGAAGAAAAACACAAAACAATCTCAGAATACAAAACTTCTCAACATTTTTGGGGGAAGTAGTTATACCCTGGGTGAGTAAAGTCAGTAAGTTTTAGTCCAATACTATAGCATTAACTAGTATTTTTTTGGTAAAAAGAATATCCTCTCCGGGTCAAAATGACCCGAACACAACATGAGGAAATGTTAAAATATAATTTTATTTAAAAAAAATCCTTGTTTGTTTTAATAAAAGCCACTCTCAAGCTACATTAATTGTGTAAAACCTGATGATCATGCATCCAGCATGATTTGAGAAGAGCGTCTTCTGCTTCAATGGTAACAAGAACATCTGATCTGACCATTTGTGCAAATAAATTTATATGGTCACTGTCACAAATAATCTCATTCAATTTTAGAAAAAATTTCTGAAACATTTCTTATTAATTTTACATCATAACTTTTCTTTGTTACATTCCAGTTTTAAATGTGATTCTAAATCCCAATTTTCAGTGTGATTGAGTTTTCGACCTTCAAATCCTACTCTGTCCGGAAATGGTCACCTTCTGGTGCAGTTTCTAGCTCTGAGATTTTGGTTAATGCAACGGATTGGTGGAGCAGTGCCGCAGTTGTGCGTGAGTAGAATATCAGAGACGGAGAGGGAGAGGCATGTAATTTGGAGGGGTAAGACATGGTGGCTTCTTAACCGAGTCTGAAGGCATATGTTTATCACCGGCACAGTGCACAATGTACACGACTCAGCCTCCCTCCCTCCCACCATGCTGGGAGTAGAGTATGAGGCACTGGAGGTATTGCTTACAGTCAGTGCTCCAGGGGAAACACCACAGCGTGTTCACATGGCTTCACCCCGTCCCCTGGGAAACGGCACATACCCGCCGGGCATTCAGGTCTATTAGGGTGTCAGCCTCAGTCTGCCGCGTAGAACCGGCATCTTATAGTGTGAAAGTTTGAGATGATGTTTTAAAGTACTGTGTTTGGCCTTATGCTAACATCAGCGCTTGAAACAAATTCCTTCTGCCGCTGCTGGTGTTATTTTTGTATATTTAGGTCTGTTGCTCTGATTTATGTACGTCTACATACTTAAGCGCTATATTTGCCGATTGCTGATCCTTAGAAGATGTGCCACAATAAGACCCTCTATTCTTAGCCGCCACACATTGATGCTCTTCGCTGTCGCCTATGGCCCACCTAGTGGCCAAGCTAACTGTATTTCGATAAAAAAATGCTAATTCCACTGATGTTCGGTTAGATTGCTAGAGAGATATCAGTTAAAACAAAGGAAAGGAAACTCTTTGGCTTTCAGTCATGTACAGAAGGTGTCAGTGTTTGCCGAAATGGCAAGTCCACCACGAAACAATTTTGCCCCTAGCAAACAATGGCATGGGGCCAGCGAGACTCTTTCAGACGCTGGACTGAACAGCAGATTAGTATTTATTTTTGGTGCAGAGAAGTCTTCCAAGAAGTGTGTGTGTGTGTGTGTGTGTGTTTTTGGGAGGTGTATGTGTGCAGGGGTGGGGGGTTTGCTTGGGCGGTCGGCCGGTCGGTCCGTCGGTCTGGGAGAGGGGAGCGTGAGGATTGCCGAGGAGTTGTTACCTGGGTTGCTCCTCTACAGCTGGGGGAGAGAGAGAGGCAAGCGGAGGAGATGAGGTTAAGGGGTGAAGGGACTGGTGCACAACTCCATTTTCATTTTTGCCGAATTTCCACAGTCGCTTCTTTCTTTTCTGTTTCGCTTCATTCAACAGAGTGAGTGAAAGAGAGGGAGAGGGCTATAGAGAGAGAGTGAAAGAGAAAATCAAGCCAATTTTTTTTAAGACTCGATCTTGGCTTTCTTACAAACAGATGTTGCCTGTCATTTGGTCGTTAAGCAGGCACATAGATCGTACAATACTGACTTGCTTTCTCTTATTTATGGTTTTATTACAAGGAAAATGTATCTCTCATGAACATGGGAATGTCTTTTTTCCAATTCGTTGTTTTTATTTTTATATTATTTTTATAATATTGTATTTTTCCCTCGCTTTATCTCATCCATTTGCTCGTTTCAACTTTTTTTTAAACAATTTTTCCAGTTGCACATTTGTGTTTTATTCTTTTGTGGGCCACACTGGACATTCTCCATAGCATCTGCCAGTACTGTAAGTACAGTGAGTTCAAAGAGACCTTTTGGAAACATGCACAGTCGGTAAGCATTTGATTCTTTCCATTTGGTAGATTTGTTTACCACATTGATACGTTTTATTTTCTGTGCATAATATTTAGCATTTTTTATTATTGTAGAAGTCAGAGTAGTTGCTCATGGTTATGGCGTGCTGGTTGGTGAGGCCCTGGGCGTGTTGTTGTGTTGATCTATGAAGTTGATAAGTCCTGTATCAGTTCACTTCTCCACTGAAGTCTGTCCGTTCCTGATGCTTAGGAAACACGGGGTCATTCTCACTCCCCTATTCAGCTGATTTTGAGCAGTCTTTTCAACTTCTTGGCTTAGACCCACTAACATAGTTAAAGGATCTTGGCACCTATTTCAAAGTCAGCTTGTTAATTTGTATTCAAGGAGTGGGAAACGGGAAGGGAACACGAACTGTCAGAAGCTCTTCACTGGAGGTGCGGTGCCAGTCTAAATTGACCATCAAATAATTTCACACTGAGCCACATGTTATTAATGGCACTGGGTTTGGCTACGTGGGCCAGACTTACTTCACACATCTTTATTATGCTAAGGAAGGGGCCTAAAACATTTGGATGCAACAATCTTCAAACTTTGAAAGAAATGCTCGTTCAATTAGGTGAGACAATATTCAAATTGTAGGCAATGTAAATAAGTATCTTAATGCATAGGTCTGTGTATGCATCATTTAATTTTTAAATAAATCAACAGGACTCATAAACATGTTAGGAATTTTTAAACATTTAAAAAATGTATACATTATAAAAGTAAGCTTGACTTCAGCCCCTTTTTAAAAGGCATGTATTTTGAATTGTTATATGATGCTATGCTATTAAAGAAAGTTGTCCAGTAATCTGTAAATAGAGTTTTGTGTGGTCATCTCAGGGGTAATGCAGATGTTTAGCGTATAGATGCACTGACAGGTCTTTGATTTGACACTGCCCAGCTGTTGCTCTCAGATGCAGGCCTATAAAACCTAAAGAAAGATGCTCTGATGGAAGGGACAGAGGCCAAAAAGCTCGAATATAAAAGGTTTGGGCATGCTTTAGGGGTGGCATCCTTCGAATAATGTGTTTTTTTCTTTTATTCAAGATATCCTGGTGCTTGATGTTTCTTAAATGCTTTAGCATAGCTGTGTGCTTGAGCAGCTTGTAGCAGGTTTTATTCATTTACAATTGATGTTTGCAATGCAATATTTCACTACTTTGTGTATTTACCTTTACTTTCACATTGTCAACTACTTTGCCGCTTTAAAACGTGTTACACTGGCAATGGAAAATCAACTTGTTTTTAGTTATTGTATAGCTTAGCTGTTTAATTCAACCAAGCATATGGATGGATATGAATAAAAATAATAATGAACAGTAATTCCAAGAGGGTCCTCGCACCATTGGTGCTCGGGCCCTAATAATGATGACAATATTCTCATGTTCATATTTTTGAATATGGCAAATATATCTTGCAAGAACAATTTATAATTTATATTATAAATTATTATATTGATTATAGTTTATAATCAGTATAATAATATAGTAGATAGATAATATAATATCATTCTGTTATCTATAATATAATACAAGTATTATTAAAAATCATAAAAAAAGATTTTGTTTTATTTTGTTTTGCTGCCTTTTTCAATAAAGAAAATTTTAAAGTAAAACTTGTATAGTATATTACCGTACTTTAGTTTAAAATATAAATTCCCAGTTCAGTATTTGATTGGTGATTTTGTGTTTTTGTTTCTTTTCTTTTGTTTTGTAAGCTGGTGGTTATTAGAGCAGACACTGCTGATCCTTAGCTTAAATCCGTCTTATACCGATTTTTCACTGTTCATACTTTTCTTTCTTTTCTTTTCTTTCTGTATACATGCCTTTATTCTGTACTTCATTTGTAAGAGCATGCACTGAAAAGACGTTTGATGAGATCTTTCAGAGGAGGGTTGGAAGTTGGCCAGCTTGGACACAGCTTTGGTTTTCCTATTGTTTGCAAAATTTCTATCTGATGCCCTTCCTCTTTTGTCTGAATGCTTTTAGAGTGTACTTAGATTGCAAGGCAATAGTTTAATTGCCTGTCTGACTTGGAAATGGCCAAGCAGATAATGATAAAAACCTTTGTTGTCTAGGAGCTTGATTTAATGTAAACTAAAATCTATTCTTAAAAATTAGCAGTATCTTCCAATAGAATAATATCAGAGAGAGTGGGTGTGATCCAGGTGTTGAATTCATAACTGCTGTCTATTCGTTAAATCACTTATCTTTTTAGACAGCTTTTTAGCTTTTTTAATTAGCTTAGCTTGGCGTATGTGTTACAGTTGGGAACACATGTACAGTTTTTGACACATCTTGACTGTTGTTTTCACCATTTTTCTCTAAATTTGACTTTGTTTTGTGTCTTCAGGCCTCCATTTTGAGAGCTTTTTCAAAAAGAGACATTTTAAAATGAAGAAGTTGCAGCTCTTTTCTTCAAAAGTATGTTCAGAAACTGCATTAGCTGGATCTTGATTGTTTAAAATAATTATTTAAAAGCATGATTATTTAAAATCATTTACTAAACAAGTCATGATCCATAGGTAAGGTACAGTATATGCTATACGGAATAGGTAAAAAAATGTAAGAGACATTTTGTATATTCATATGTTATGAAAGTTATTTCTCTCTCTCTCTCTCATAATTTTGTGGTTGTCCAGAAAATATCATAATAATGATATCATTCTCTTTGAAAATGACTTATATAAAGGATGTTTGAATGTGTATTTATTGTAGTGCTGTTCTAATGTTGGCATTTTTATATTTTCGTTAGACAACGATTATTTTTTTTTGTTTTTGTTTTTTTGTTTGCAAGCTTCTCTTGCACTGTTGACTTGGCTTTTAAATTCATAGCCCACAGGAGAGCAGACGCATGAAGACGCACTGGGAGTCATTTACAAGAATATAGTCCAATATCTCAGTGTGTGTCTGAATGTCTCAGATGATCTCACCGTTGTGGATACATTTTCAATTGTATCCAATCAAAACAGAAAGGGAAGAATCAGTTTTCTTGATTGCTTGTTAGCTGAACCGTAAAACTGCAAATATGTTTTCCACCTCAGTGTATGTGCTGCCATTCCTATTTACATAAGTAGTAGTCTCAGAATTGCAATATGCAGCCTGTTTATAAACAGAATTACCTTTATATGGTTGAAATTCCTTTCCAGATTTAGAATTATTTGGTTTAGAATGGAATAACTGAAGCAGATGGATGACATTTGAACTGGTTTTTCTACAAGAAGAGACCTGCCTGCTGACACAAACCCGTAGATCCGAACTTGTGGTGACTGTCCACACAAGCTTGTATCTATAGGTATCTGTCTGTGTGGCCTTCACACCTACTATTCAGGGCCTCGTTTTAAAACATCCTGCACTCAGAATGTAAGATTTTAAACCGTTTACTACCAAGGAGTCTCGTCAAAATTAACAGTCGAATTTCCTTCTCAGTCAACCCTGTTCCTCCCTCAGGGTCTCTGCAGTGCCCCCAGGCTGAGGTAGTAGGTTGTATAGTTTAGAGTAACATCACAGGAGATAACTGTACAACCTCCTAGCTTTCCCTGAGATACACACACTCCTGCCTCAGCACCATGACAAACAACCTTACTTTTGCTGAAGTTGTCCACCTGTGTAGACTTTCTCACTAAGGAGCTATATAAACAAAATGCATATAAACAAAACATCAGATTTTTATTTCCTGTAAAATGACTGAGCTGCAACAGTGTTCTGTAGAACCAAAATGAGTCACTGACAGAGACCAGGCACACCAAAGATCTTGAGGTAAAACGCAGAAGTCATAGTTGTACTGACAGCATTTCTTTTCTTCAGAAATCACCTTTTATAGTCTCAGGTGAGAGGTGTTGTGTTTCTACTTAAACTTTACAATTTACACTACGTTTCAGTAGTTTGGGGCCGGTAATGTTTTAAGTGTTTTTGAAAAAAAAAAAGCTTACCAAGGCTGCATTTATTTGATTAAAATAGATAGCAGCTAAAACAGTTAAAATGATGGTGTTAAATATTATTATTTCAACCGAATTTGAAAACTTCTCTTGTTGTAACCTATAATGTAAGAAGGTTTCAGGTTTAAGTTTTTATATTTTGACTTGAAAAAATGCTAATTGGCTTAATTAGATGTTGGAGCACAGTTTTAGGCTATTTGACAAGATTTTTATTTTATTTCAGACACACGTACATGGTACTGACATGGCCTTTAGTGAATATAGAAGGTTGATACATGCCCGAGGTTATACCAACTTCATGTCACTTTTATTTTCTTGCATTATCCCATTATAAAACTGCAGCTCAATTCATTTTTTTTATCATCAGTGTGATACACGCTGTAATAATTTCTGAAGACTTGTGAAGAATTACTTTGCTCTGGTGTCTCTTGTTATCAAAATCTTGTTAGCAGATCAAGTCTACATTAAAATATATCTCTCTTTACTCCTAATTACACTTAGAATGTAATGAATCTTAAGTGTTGTCAAACTGTTAACAGTTTTATTTTAATTACCCAAGTACTTCAATTATTTAGAATGACTTTGAATAGGCCTTTTTAAGTCTTTTTTTTTCTTAACACTCTCCAAATGTGATGTATCTAACACAGACCATTTCTTGGTTGCATTTAAAAATTGAAACGTGTTATGTTTTGGGATTGAAATTGCTTTGGGCCAAACTGTCCTTTTTACAGTATCCTTAAAAAACTATGATTTAATAAAGATATATAATTTAGTCAGGTTAATTTACATGAATAATCAAAGGAACCGATTCAGTAAAACTGAATTACTTGAGAGAAAGAAGACTGTAATGCCAAGGAACATATAGTTAAATTAGTTATATCACCACTTTTAATAAATTTACGTTTTAACACTTGTCAAAATTACAGCCAAGTAATTGCAAAGAGTTTACACTCTTGATTTTTAATCTAGAGGTTGATGGATGGAGTTTAGCCATCAGTTTTAATAAGGAAAAGTGTTTTTCATGGGTACAAAGATACAAAGACTGAAGTTTGTATTTACTGTTAAGTAGATATGTCATGCTTAAAAGCACACTTTAGATGATAGCAGCATGCTTCATTCTCTGGAGCGAGAATAAAGTAACATATGCCACCTCTGATCCAAGAACAATGGAGGCTGAAATAGATTTTTCTGTTTCTATTAATGCCCATGCTACTGCCGACCTGTCCTCATCTTACACCAGAAAAGGCAGAACTGTCCTTTTTTTCTAAGATGTCAGCTATAGGACATGATATATGCACTGCAATCGCAACCATTTTTCCTATATATTCTCGTTTAATGGTAATAACAGGTTTACACATATTGATTTGAAGTGATGAAAATGCTCACAAGTGTGTCATTTTGTTTGCAACAGCAGAGGCTGCCTGACTATACATTAGGAGCAACCGAACGCATAGATGTACGTATGCTCAGCACGCAAAGCTTGAGCAAGATTGAGTGAGATGTTATCTTCATTGTAGATCTTACTGGCTGGAGATTTCACGTGAACACTCCCTCACAGCCTTTGCTGGAGTTCTGGAGCAAAAGGCTGCCCCCCAATGGTGCAGCTTTTCACTGCCACACACACACACTGAATCAGACAGCTGTACATTGCTTAGCATCTGATTCTAAGAATCCTTCCAGGGTTTATGTATAATCTGAAAATGTAGTCTTTGATGTTGCTTTATTTCCTATTTTTACCGTTCCTTTCTTCTTCCGTGTCTCTGCGGCAATACAACTGCGATAACGTGTCTCATTTTGTGTGTGCCTTTAGTCGGCCAGGAGGGTCTGTGTGCTGCGTAATGTCAGCCTTGAAGCATGAATCCAAAGCAGATCAGAGAACTGAGAGGGTCCTAAGCACACAGAGGTTTGTAGCTCTCTCCACCTCTCCTTGGTAATCCCTGCCAAAGGAAAAGAGCTGTGACAAACAAACAGATTTTTCAACTCGCCACTTTCACTCTGAGGCATTCATGAACATTCATTCACTCTCTCTTTTTTATGAAAGCTCTCGAAATGCGATATGCCCATGCCTATTGCCTCGCTCTTGTACCAACATTCTGAAATACATGCATTTTACTTAATCGAAATGCTTTGTGTCTGCCTCATTAGCTTAATTTCATCTGGACTTTTGCATTTGGTAATTGTGAGATTATGCATGGCACGAAAGTATATGCTTTTTACATGATAATCTTAGTCTAATCAAGGTCTCCTATATTAATTTATTTCCTTTTTAAACAGAAAATTCAAGCAGAGCATATTACTTTTTTTATTATTATTACTTTTTTTTTAAAAGACAGTAGACTTTATAAATCAGTCATAACCTTGATTTGCAACTTGCTAATCAATGGCCGATGCTATTGAGGAATTGGGAATTCTAATAGAGAGCATTTGATTGGACAAAAATCTGTTTAGTGCAGAATGAGTCATCAATATTTTTGCTCCTTTTTCCTGGAAGAGAGTAATTTAGGACTACGCTAGCATATAGCCTCAAAGATAAAACACACAGACTAAACTCTGTTTAATTTTATTAGGTCTTGATATACTACATAATTACTCCAGTTGATAGTATGTAATGAGCATTATCATAGTCATGTATTATAAGTATCACTAAATCAACTGTTTATTTAGGTCCTAAAGAAATGCCTCTTCCCTCATTAGAACTTCAACCACAATGTTTGTTATGCAAGGTAGCTATAATTACACCGCTTTGCTAATGGCCTTATATTTTACTTATCTGGAGACACGTCTGCTAAACATAGCAGTAGTCATAATCTTACAGTGAGCACTTAGCATTCTCCACAGCAGGAATGACTAGATTTAGCATTGGAAATACTCTACAATTTTGCCATAAACAGTTTGTGGGTTGCCACAAAAAAAGCCATATCCTCTTGAAATAAAAAATCACAGTTGTCTGCTTGATCCAAAGGCCCACACAGTGAATAAGTGCTGATCTCATTCTGTATAATTTGAACTACTATGATTTTTTTTTACGAGCAAACAATATAAAAAAATGGGAACAGATTTAAAGAGCTGGATTTTTTTCTGAATATCCAATATAGAGGTGTATATGCATGCACACAATTACATGCATGCTAAAGACCTGTAAATGAATAGTACGGCATATGGAGTTGTCTTGAATGTGTGTGTGCATGCACAGCTTTTTTCATGCACTGTCTGTTTGCATTACCCACCATGCATCAAATATGCTTTACTGTTCTTTTCTAGGTCTTAAGCATGCATGTGTAATTGTGTGCACGTATATACGCATGTGCACGCGTGTCTGCTCGCTATAGGTTCTAGGCGGCAGCCGGCACAGTCAAAGGCAGTCTAATATTAGCACCTCACTGATGGCTTGCTGTATCTGGACGAAAGAGGGTGATAAATGAGGATAGCAGTGGTGGGGGCCTTGGAGCCAAGGGGGAATTTAAAAGGGATAGCATCTCTGTTTTACCGCCGAAAAGCCTGCATGCATGTCCCATCCTCATCAGAGAGGATATAATGCTCAATCTACATGTGACGCCTAGAGATTAGACAGAGACAGCAAGATCATGATGTAAGTGAGGAAAAGAGAGGAAGAGGGCAGTGTGGTGCTGGTTTGCTTTCCCTCCTCTCCGGTCGCTGATTTTATCCCATCCGCTGCTGTCCGTCACTAGCCTCCCTACCTGCTCGGCTCATCCCTCCCCCATCGGCACGGGCTACTCTCCCCCCTCGCTCAGCCCAAGCCTGGGGGAGCCAGTGGAGATTAAATGTAGCCTCTATAAGCCAAGCACATCATGTAGCTGTGTTTCTAGGGCTTCTCTCTCTCTCTTTCTCCCTCACTTTCATTCTCTTTTTAAAGGATAGTGTTTATGATGCCGGGCATGTGATAGGGAACTTCTATATTGTCAATGTCATTGGGAATACCAAATGTACAGACATTTTAAAGCAACAAAGTAAAAATGACTAGTAAATCGTGAAACAATCATCATGAAAGTCTCTCGTTTTCTATATTATTTCTTTTTCTCCACCAACATCCTCCCCCTTCGGGTTGATACTCCGGAGAAGTGGGCCTCTGCCTTTAAATGATCACAGCTGTGCGTGCAAATTAATGGATATTTCTCGTTTTCCCCCTTCTCCAACTTTTTTCAACGTGGATTTATAAAGAGGGAAAGATGGACCAGGGGTGTCACGCTTCTACGTTTTCCCCCCTCCTCTTTTCGGTTTTGAGTCTCGTGCTCAACTCCGAGAGAGAGGAAGAGCGTGCATGTGTGTGTCCTGGGAGAGAGAGAGAGAGAGAGTGAGAGAGGTGGTGAGGGAGGGAGAAAATGAAATGTAAGACAGATACGGAGAGTGGAAGAGAAGAAGGGGGTGTGGAGAGAGCGAGCTAGCGAGAGTGGAGAGCCAGTAACATGGTGCATTGATGCATTTGCTACGTCTCAGTTGTGTTCTTTCAGCGGGAAGTAGCCCAGGGTTTTTGGCAGCAGCAGGCTGCCTGTTTTTCATCATCCAATCGAGCCAGACCTGGAATAGGGATATACGCGTGAACTGAGTTGCCGCGGCTGAGCAGCGCTGGACGAGTGAGGTGAAGTGAATGAGTGAGAGTCTCTGTGTTGTGTGTGTGTGTGCGTGTGTGTGTTTACCCCTCCTCTCCTGAGATCCAGCAGACTGGCATGATTTCTGGTAGTGTGGCCCTTGCTGCTGCTCGGTCTGTCTCTCATCCTCAGTGCCATCACACCACCCTTCGGCTTTTCCTCATCGGCACGCTCTCCACCTCTGCCGCTTTTTCAACAAGCTGTAATATGGACGTACGGACCTGTGCTTTAATATTACCATCCACCATCTCCTCTCCTGTCCACCTCCTCATTTTCCTTCTTTCTCTTTCGTTTCACACGAACGGCCGTCCAGTCAACCTGACCGTATGACTCCTTTTTTTCCTAGCCTATCAAATTTGCACAATTTTGTTAGCGGGTCTAGCAACAAAAGTTGAAATCTGAGATTTCTCTCTTTCTTTCTCTCACCCACTTTCTTTGTCAAGCAGGCTGCGAGAGAACTTCGATCGGCTTAATGCTCATCCTCGCGCCAGGGTGAGTTTAAAACCATTTTCTGCTTCTCCCCACCCACAGCTGTAGCATCTGTTAGTGTCTTCATTACCTTTGTCTGAAGCAGCTTGTGCTGGGCTTGCCAGTTAGCAGTAAGCTAAATTCTTGTATTAGTCTATAACACTTCATGGTTTAGCTAATGTTACAATTTAGTGGTTTAGAGTAACCAGTGATGTATGTTGGGACACCAGTATTAAGTCACAGTGGCTAGACAGAGAGCTTTTTATGATTAACGTTAAATGCTTGTGAAGAGAGCTCAGCGAGACAAGAGCTGGTGAAGAGTTTACCTGGAGCCAGAGGCATTTTTTCAAAGTGCCTTATTGTTCAATGTTAGAGACGGAGTGGGGGTGATGGGAAGAGAGAGGGAGAGAGCTTGTTGGGGGGAGGGAGAGATGGGTCAATGTTGTGTCTAGCTGAAGGTTGCACTTGTTGTGTCACAGACAGACAGACAAACAAGTGTCGGGGGATTGGGGAATGCGCAAATGCTATGAGTAGATGGGCCTTTTATTGCCATTTATTCTTCTAATTTTTGTTGTGGTGGGACACATCAGAGTGTGACCGAATTTTGTTGCAGGTTGGCGGTCAATCTGCAAATGTGCCTCTCACAATCCCTGAGACCCTAACTTGTGACGTTTTCCTGTTATGTGCACGGGTTAGGTTCTTGGGAGCTGAGAGGGGCGCTCTGTCATCAGCCTGCCGGCGTCGGAAACAAAGACATTTTAGTCAACGGTGAAGCACAACTGACAGAGGAGAGAGGAAGCAGCTAGTTGTGTGTATAAAGGGACAGTGTGCATGGGGGGGGGGGTTGTTGAAGAAATGCCGGCATAAGGGTCATGTGATGCGCTAGTGGGTAGGATCAGCTGAGGATTCATTGTTGGAGGGATAAGATTAAAAAGAGGATATTTGATTCCTTTGCACTTCTTGAGTTTGATGTCAAATGCTGCCAGGCCAGGGCCTGTTAAAGGGATATAATGAAATCTGTCATCATTTATTCACTCTCACGTTGCTCCAAACCTGTATGACTTTTTTCTTCTGTGGAATGCAAAAGAAGATCGTTTGAAAAATGTCTTTGTCTATACAGTGGAAGTCAATGGTAACAAAAACTGTTTGGTTACCAACATTCTTCAAAATATCTTACGTTCCGCAAAAGAAAGTCATATAGATTTGTAATGACATGAGGGTGAGTAAATGATTGACAGAATTTTTTAATCTATCCCTTTATTGACCATATAATATATTTTAAGGTACATATTTCAGATCTCTTTTCATTTGAGAGCAGCACAAAGTACTATGGAGAGCGTCATGCTAAAGGCTCGGTACACTTGTGTTTGACCTCAGAGAGCCCTCAACCGCTCACCTTGTAAATGTGAATGTCATCTTTTTAATTTGTGCTGAGTCATGTGTGTGTGTCCCTCATGCTTTCTGGCGTGGCTTTAGCATTGTAGCATGGCTACTGTGTTACACAAGTGCTGACTAGGCCTCTTTTCTTTGGGTTGTTGACGAACCTTGAATTATATCCCTTTAACTAAACCTTAAGATTTAGATCTGCAACTGGAATACATCATCAGTTGTTGAGAGATCACTGATGCTCTTTTGTGGTTAGTTCCATTTTCTTAGTGTCAGTGGACCACTTGTCCATTCTTGTGGCACGTCTTGCTGCTGTTTAAAATGGCATTGCGGCAACATTTCACCAAAGGAATGACTCAAAGCTATGCAAGAGCTACGGTGAGAGAAATTATTGCAGACTCTACACAAACGCCTTTACTGTCTAAGACCTTTTTTGGCATTTGGAGAGACAGTGAGAGGCTTAACGAGATAAAGGCTTGCCCACAGTTCATGGACGGTGCAGTGTTGCAATTTAAGGCATCAGCCGTTGCATCGTACGTATAATGCATCGTGCTCACGCCCACATCCCTGTCTGTCTTTCTTTCTCTACCCACCATTACACCCACAGGCTGTCTCTCTACCTCTCTCTCTCTCTCAGTACCCACTGTCACATTTAAAGAAAACTCTGTTCATCACAAACAGTGTCGTTGCTATTGCAGACATTGAATGCTTTGGGGTTTGAGGTGTGATATGTGGCGGTTTTTGCTATATGGAGAGCAAACAGCGAAGCTCTTCGTCTCGGTATGTCGAGGTAGCCATGCTCTTGCTCTCTAAGATAATTTGTCTGATACACTCTGCTTAGATTGCTTACTGAATTTCTGATGGAAATCATCAAGCTTTTGCACGAATTTTTTTCTAATGAAAACGAAAGGCTTGTAGTAGGCCGGTCTCTTCTATGGCATAGCATGGTATTATATTGACTTTACCCCTGTCTCTGCAGTGCTGTGCTTTGGCGTCTAGGCTGCAGCTCTATTGTTCACTCCTGTCTCTCTGCGCTCACGTTGCACTCAACTGACACTGGGACAGCCTCCCTGAGCCTGGCCCACTTTTAAGGTGGACCGGTGAGCATGGAGAAAGCAGTACAACCGTGTTTAAGCCAGATTGCGATAGGTTTACTAACTTAGAACAAAGGCTGCCGCAGTGAGGAAGGTTGTGCAGGTGAAGTGTTAGACAGCGCCAGGGTGGGTGACGCCCATGGCTAAGCAGCACCGATCTATCTCACACACTTCCAGCCAGAGCCATCCAGTCAGGTCCGATTGATCTGCTGAGACTTCATATTCAGTCTCACCTACCCCGGTGAGAGTTTTGCCCCGGTCTGCTGTAAGAGTTTCCAAAGACATCCTTCTGAATCATTTACTCAGTGGTGTTGAAAGGGTGTGTGAATTTGGTTGGTATAGTGACTATTCCTATTCCTTTTACAACCAGGCACTATAGATCACTTTGATTGGGTTTTCATAAAAAAGAGACTGGACTCATGATGGTGACCACATGCGAGCGTGATTTGTTTATCACAGTGTTCATTTTTTTTTTTAATAAATCATGGCAAGATGGTGTGGAAAGCACGTTGTCTGTCAGAGGCAACAATATTTTCCATGCCCACAGGTGGTGTTGCTTAATATTTGGTCGACCTATAAGTTGATCCAGATTCTATGCTAAAATAAGACCTAAAATAATGATTCTGCAGTAGTTGTATTTGATCTATAATGTAAAGGAAGTTTTGGCTGAGTGTCAGTCACATGGAGAAGGTATGTGCTTGTCCATGCTCTCCAAGTGGGCAGATTGAATGAGAACGTACTGTATAGTCAGTAGAGAATGATGCATCTCGTCGTTGCTGAGTTGACGATCGCGTGTGTCTGTCATACCTTCATCCACATGCAACATTCCTGAATACTTTCCCCCTCGGGACAAGGGTAGGCTACAGCTAGTGCAATGATTAATGATGCTAAAGAGCACAGCTGTGTGTGTGTGTGTACGCAGAGTGTAATGATATATCAGCCAGTTTTAAGAAAGGACTTATAATTGACCATTTTGAGATTTTCAGCATCAACTGAATGCCCCTATGTTTTCTAAAAACGCAAGTGGTACATTTGCAATTAGTCATTTAGATAAAAACAAAAGAATCACAAGTAATTTAATATATACATTCTCTCCTGTGTAATTTCCAAAATCAACCAACAGCCCTGTCAATTAATATAAAACATTTTCTATTTCAGTTATTTTATTGAATATTTGGTAAATACTATGTAAGGTTACTTTAAGCTACTTATTGTATGTCTTATTTAACAGCAAGTTGTATCATGTATATTTCAGAATTATATTGGCCACCCCACTCGCTAGGTATTAACATTAACATTGCAAAGCCCATATTGGTTGACCACTAAGATTGTACACGTATAATGCAGACTGCCTGCATCTTCATAGGTCCATAGTAGCGGCATAGGCTCAGCTGCTCACTTCATAATGAGCGCTGAGAGAGTTCTCTGTCTGCTTGGCCATCTGCGCAGCGGGCTAGAACCTCAGACCTCAGTACAGGTTAGAGCAGCTTAAGGATTACCAGCACAGGCATAGGAAGATTAATCAGCTCAAACCTAACCTAATTAAGCCAGCGGGGAAATGTCACCAGTGTATATCAACAAGCCTTTCTCTTTCACTCAGCCCTGCCCAGCTCAGGAATGCAAGGATAGGTCAGTCCTCTCATCCTCTGACCCGGACTATCCGTGGAGCTCACCGAGCAGAACAGTATTCCTTTCACTGCGCTCAGGTCAGTTGGTTCATATGGAGACGGCCTGGAATTCCCCTTACTTACTGAGGGAATGTGCTGCTGGGTCGGACCTGTTCTGGCTCATCTCACTGGGTCTTACTGAACTCAATAGCTGCGGAAGCTAATGGTACTTGTTGCATTCGTATTTGTTAGATTTTAGCTAGTTTAAAAATATATTAAACTCAGGGATGTAGGAATGATCTGATTAATTTAGCAGCCTGGCCCATGAATATTAATTAGGTGATGTAATGTTCCAACCATAATTACAGCTTTCCAGTTGCGCTTTTGCTCAACAACCGAGGCTTCTCTTTGGTCTTTCTACGTGTCTGACCAAAAAAAAAAAAGTATGCTTTGATCAAATAAAACATAATGACAAGCTGTTAAACTATGATTATTGCTCAAAAAGGGGATGGAGACATCCTTGAAAGTTCTAAAAAAATAGAGGGAAATGTTGCAGCTCTACCTAAGGTTGCCGAAATTATAGATTCAATTGAGCTGATGAGTAATGTTAATTAATAAAATCCACCATTATATATCCATTATTTTATGTTTGTGATAATGTTTGTGTTATGTTATGTCTGATTCACTTTCAAAGGTTTGGGGTTGGTATGATTAACTAATGTAAAGACTGCATTTATTTGATCAAAAGATAAAGTAAAAACTAAAAAAAAATTGAAATATTAATACAATTTAAAATAACTGTTTTCCATTTGAAATGTGATCAATTCCTGTGATGTTAAAGCTGAATTTTCAGCATCATTACTCCAGTCTTCAGTGTCACATGATCCTCTCATATGCTGATTTGCTGCTCAAGAAACATTTCTTATTTTCAGTGTTGAAAACAGTTGTGCTGCTTATTTATATTTTTGTGTATAAAGTTCAAAAGACAGCAATTATTTTAAATACAAACTTTCTAAATGTCGTACTGTCACGTTTGATCCAATAATTCATCCTTTCCAAATAAAAGTTTTTTTATCTTACCGACCACAAACTTTAAATTTAACACGAGGTCCCTGATCAAATAAGGCTGAAATAAACAAACTGTCATTTATTACCCTCATTCATTCTTTTAATTTTGCACTCAATCAGAATTTCTAAGCATGATAATCAATCTTCGCCTCTATGTACGTAATTCTCTCCGTAATCACACTTGGTGACCGATTAATTTGTCATTAATAAACATTGTCTCTTTTGGCTGTGGCCCTGTTCCCTCGGGAGCCAGGAATTGTGTCGCTGTGGTGACTGTTGTCAGTGCGATTTGCATGACAGTGGTTGACGTTTGTTTCTCAGAGATTTGCCATGGGCAACTAGTGGCCAGGTCTCCGAGTGCCGAGAAAAGCATGGTGGCAGCTCTGTCTCTCACTCTGTCATCATCAGCTCTGCATGTGTGTGTGTGTGTGTGTGTTGCCATCAAATGAGACACAAAGGAACATTCAAATCATGTTTCTCACACTTCCACAAGCACCTTGAGGAAATAATGGCCCCAGTGCTGTAAAGGCCAATGCTCATTGGTAACGGGTATTACAGATTGCCAGAGCTGTATCCTAAAGCCTCCCCAATTATATGGCACATGTCATACAAAGCCTTCATTCACACTGGATGTCTACACGTATTATAAATATGTTGAACTGTCAAACGTATTAATTCTTTGCTGTAGTGCGATCATGCCCACATATCATGATATCTGGCAGAGCTTGAGACGCTTTTTGGCCCTTTTTACACCTGGTATTATAATGCGTTTTGGTCGATCGGATCACAAGTAGACAAGGCAGACACACACCCGTTTAAACCTGGTGTTTTAATCCGTCTCTTTTGTCCACTATTGACCACTTCTGTCCTGATTACATCTAAGGGAGGGTTTATGAGGTTTTTTTTTTAGATCTTTGGATCTAATGGACAAAATAAGCTTGCACAATTTACATATGAACACGAAAGGAGATGACAACAGCTTTCGTTTCAACTCTGAAAGCCACAAGACTACATCGAACACGATGAATACGTGTTCGAAATCAACAATTGTGAAAGATCATTGTGCTTGATACGTTTTTCAACTTTAAACTTGGGTCTCTAGCCGACAAAGTTTATATCTTGTCTTGCTAGCGCGCTTCCCATAATGTTTACTCATTAGGTCAGTAGGCGGAGAGTAGGCATTCTTTTGTGGCTGTTCGAACACATGAGCGTCTACACTAAGAAAGCAATCCATTCTTTCCTGTGGAAGTGGTCTAAAGTGGACACGCTTTTTAGACCCCGTTTAGACCTCAGGGCTCTAGACTGCAACAAAAATGGTTGAATATGCTATTTCGCATATTCTACTTTGAGTGTGTGAATTTGAGAATTTGTGCGAGTGCATGGTCATGCACTCAATCGGTGTCTGCCTACCTACATTGCATTTTCCCTTTTGCACCTCGCTTTTAAATCACTAATTCGAATTTGGCCTCATGGGCATTTTCAATTAATTCCTATGGAAGATGAGCTGACTCCTGCTGCTGATCTGTGCTGCGACTCTCGATCGTCTCACGCTGAATTGAGCAGACACATTCAGTTTTTAATTGAAGTGTCTGTTCTCTAACTGAAATAAATGATTTTTATTACTGTAAAAAAAAAATCTAAACAAGGTGGGCCGCGGTTCCGCGGTGGGCAAGTGATGTAACCGCTGTTGCGGCTGAACATCTGTAACACCCCTGACACCGACTATTGCAGCAAGCCTATCAGTCACATTTGAGAGATTAAAACATTTTGTCAACATGAGGTCTCGTGTCACTGTCAGTCTTTTTACATCAGTTTAAAACTAGGGTATGCAGATTAAGACAACTATTCATCAGCATGCATTGATTAATCCCATGTTGTAGCAAGGGGGAAAAAAGTGCATCCAAATCCTGTGCTGGTGCGACCAACTGAGAAAGTTAGTCACACCAGTGCGACCAGTGGGAAGAATGAGTCTAGAGCCCTGCACCTGTATTTAGTGTCGTCCACTTGTGATCCGATCGACCAAAACGCATCTTAATATCAGGTGTAAACAGGACCGTGGTTATTTTGTTGTTTCAGGGCGCAGTTCATCCTCTCATATCTCAATCTCATTTGATGTTGAATTAGTTTGGCATCAGCTTCACATAACCTGAGTAGAGCTGCCTTGCTACTAAGGCCAGAATATTGATAACAGATGTTCAAATGGCTTATCAGATCATTGTTCACATGCCAAAGTAATCTCTCATTATTATTTGAGTTATTGTTATTTTAAGCTGTTGTTTTTGTTTGGTACTTTTTTATAAACTGAAAGGGAGATTTCAGTTTATATATGCTATCTGTATTGCTTAATAGATGTTTAAGTATTTTCAAAAATACATTTTATCAAAAATATATAGAGCAGGGAATGTATATTATATTACATTATACTAAATACTGTCTAATAAAATGTGATTTCAAATATTTGAAAATGGTTTCTATCCTATTGCCCTGTACCTGAATGTGTTTGAATGTGACGTCAAAACACATTAAATCACCTTTATTCTTTTATGACTGGTCCATCATATTGTCGATTTATAGTTAAATTAGACTTGATTCACTTATTTTCAAGAGATTGTTTGAATTATTTATTTGAGCATGTTATGGTTTTTTTAATCTTTTATTAATTTTAGTGAAGAACAAAAATGAGTCTCGCGTGGAGAGCGTCTCATAGAGAGATGGTGTGTGCTGTGGAGGCAGACTGTCACTGTCTGTGTTTGTGACTATATTGACTAACCTGAACAGAGACACAGAGGACAGGCTGGGTGTGAGCCATCGGCCTCAGACTGTCCTTCCTGTCCTCTGCTTACAAAACATGTCAGCCGTGCGTCCATAGATGCCTGCTTTGGATGGACAGCACGTCTTCTCCTTTCCTCAACCTCCAGGACAACAGAATACACAGTGCTGGCTTGTCCTGATGTTAAGAAAACCCATGCAACCAAAAATACAGACGTGTAATGTACAGTAAAGCTCTTCAGTGAATGAGAGAACATTATAAGCATGAAATTCAACACAATATCTAGAGGTTTGGTGACTTCTAGACTTTACTCTGACATTTGTTCTTATGAAACATTTATATTTTTTATATCAGTTTTAAAGGAAACGGGGATAGTTTTTATAGCCACTTTTTGGATAGACACATTAAGACAGTCTTGGCTAAGAAAACGCTTTTGTACTGATATTGCACAGGAAAGATTCAATTTGATGATTAGAAGGGCATGTTTTCAGTAGGAGTTGCCGATACAAAGTATGCTTTCAAAACGTAAACGTTAAAGCAATTATGAAACAGAAAAGTCATGAAACAAAAATGTAAAGGGTAAAATATAAAAAAATATTTTTGGGGGGGGGCCAAAAATCTATAAATGTATAACATTTAAAACATGTGACAAATTGCCCTTTTCATGATATTTATGAAAATAAATCAATTCTTAAAACACCTCCATTGAATATGAATATCCGGATTCACAGACAAGGCTTAAGCTAGTCCCAGACTAAAATGCATGTTTCAACTGAAAGGATATTATATCTTAAAATATGTCACTGCCATTGTTTTGTCTCAAGATGTACACCAGTAATGTTTTTTTTCTAAGACACTTTAAAGTTACTAATTGAACTAAGGCCCAATCCTGGCTTAATCTAAGCTGGGCCTATTTGTCAGTGTGGTAATATTACTCTGATGACTGTTGTATGAATTCAAATGTGTAATTTTAATATGTTAGGCAGAAATGGCTCTAGATTAAGAGGGTTTTGAAGAAAAAAGCATCACTGCTTCTGAAAATATATGGTTGCGTAATTGCACTTTAACTTAAATCTCGTACTGATATACAACTTCTGCATGTGACAACAAGCCCCAGAATGGCTATTTTGTTCCAATTTGTCCATGAACCTCAGGTCTTTCATCAGTGGAGCAGGTGTGTACGAGGTTTAAAGTGCAGTTGCAGGTCGCAGTGAAGATGTGTGTAAAGGCAATGGTGAGATGGCTCAGGGACTAAGCCTGCTCTTAGTCTGCCATCTCAGTCAGGAAAGCCTCTGCAGATTATCCTCGAGCTGACAGGAACCAAAATAGAATGAGCCTGATTCTCTCTTTTCTGTGTATATGTGTGTGTGAACACGCGCTGCCTTTTTTCTTAGTCTCTGTCTGTCTGTCTCTTTCTCTCCCACTCAGTTTCCCTCCTGCTGTCATTTTCGTTTTATTCGCACACTCTCCGAGTCTTATCCTCGCATGGCTTTTGGCCTACTTATTGTATTATCAAGCGTTTCTGGGTAAGCGAACGTGTGAATGCCGTTGTGTACGCGAGTGTGTTCGTGTGCGAATGTTTGCATGTGAGCGAGTGGCCGCACCCCATTGATTTGTGCAGAAATCAGCTCCAAATTCCAAATCCACTATTGGCGCAGCGTTCCTCCCAGGGTTTAGCATAACATTTTTTGTCTGCCTAATGTTTTTAAGAGCATCCAGCAAATCTTTATATTGCCCCCCCCCCCCCCATGCGCATTATTACCCACGTTACAGAAACCGTTTTTCAGACCACCGTGAGCGAAAGCTCCCTGCGTTTGTCAGTTTAAGACCTTGAGTGATAATAAGCCCTCTGTCTGTTTGTGTCTGTAATTTACAGCCCTTTTGTTTTGAATATAATGTGCTTTTGTTTAATCGCTGTGCGTTGAAACCTTGTACGTTTTTCATATAGAAGACTAATGTAAATCCGACAGCCTCCATGTCAGACACGGACTTCGGGTCACTGAGTTTTTTAGGCACCGCGAGTTCAAGAAAACACTCCAGCAATGCCGTAGCAAATGGCGGTTACATTATCAGACCCCAAGGAGGCTTTTCTGCGTAAACCTGCTGACCCTGCGCAGGCACGACATGCCCGTCTGACTGTAATAAGCCCCCCGTGGGGCCGACCTCTCTCTCTCTCTCTCTCTCTCTCTCTCTCTCTCTCTCTCTCTCTCTCTCTCTCTCTCTCTCTCTCTCTCTCTCTCTCTCTCTCTCTCTCCACACCTTCCTAAAACACTTCCAGTTGCTGGCTCCTCTCTCTTTCTCTGCGGTGGCTCTGACGTCGGGGTGTTGAATCTCCTGACTCTGTCTTGATTATATTAAATCTGCTGAACACAAATGAATGTAAAAGAAATAAACGATGAAATACTTCTGCTTTCTGTGGCGGCTTTGTTTTCTCGGCTTACAAGGATGAGTGAAGCCAGGTTAACGGGGACAGTGGGCCGAAAGCCACGGAGAAGGGCCCTTTTTTTTTCGTGCAGGCTTTAGTAATACTATCCATTTCAAATTTAAATGGAGCTTCCTGCTTCATAATCATCGACTCCTTTGAGGGTATTTAAAGCTTCATAATTCAGAACATGTTTGGACTCAAGAACATATGTCAAAATAATTATTTAGATAAAAAGCAGCAGCCATTTTACATTTGAAGGTTTGACTAAGTTAGTTCGTAATGATTACTAATGAACTGAATTAGACTTTACTTGAACATATTCAGAATTTACATAAGAGATGCAGGGACCCTTAAATGCATTTAGACATTTAAAAATGATGAATGTCTCTGTCATTTAACAAAAACATTTGTTAGGTTGCTTGGACTCTTTCATCCCTCAGCGTTCAGTATAACTAAGCAATTATGACTTTTAAGACAGCATATTTATTTAAGCAGTAACGAGGCTATTTGCGTTTGTGCTGACGCAAGTTTTCAATCTTTGTTGTAGTTTAATGCATCCAGGGCGCTTTTGTGTTCTTTCAGGGGGGTAATAAAACCATAATTTTGTCGGCCACATATATTAGATTTAATATCCTCCGCTTCTTGTTTCTCCTTACTAATCATTACTGATGTTGCTTTGATCTTCAGCAACTGTTTTGCTCTGTGAATTCTGTTAGCAGGAATCCACAGCACTTTATCTATTTTGAATTATTTATTGCTTTTATTAGCCATTTTAATAGCAAGAATATTTCCAGTGTGTTGCTATAGAAACTATATGACAGTTATTTATGTAATTTTTCAGGTGGGGTTTTACAGCATGAACGACATACGTATTGTCAGGCTTGAGGAAAACAGTGGTCAGCTTTTCTTTTTTTTTAACTGTCAACTGTAAGTCTCAGGTCTTTATAAACAGATACAAAGCTTGTCTGTCTGTAAAAGTTTCGGTACAACTTTAACAGATTTTTTTCTTCTCCTTTTCTCTCCTGCAGTACATAACAAATCATCAAAGCCGGGATTAAAATTTCGTGAAGGAGCAGCTTTGACTGCTGGAAGACTTAAGCGTATTAGCTTTAAAACCAAGATGGGAGTTTCAAGTGATGTATGGCAGACTTCAAAGATGTTTTAATCTGTCAGTAGGCATGCTCTTGCACGGGCTATTTATATTAGGACACAGTGTTTCTTCTGCATGCACGTCCTAATCGATGGCTTCAATGTTAATGTTAAACAGTTATTAAACATCTGCACTTCCTCCAGATTGTTTCTTCTAGAGTGGGCTTTAAAGGTACAGCATGCACTGATTATGAATACAGATTTGTCACATAATTGTGATAAAGATTTTATGATTTAATGGTCATGTCTTCACTCCTATTCATGCTGATTCATTCCACCGAAATGTATTTGGAAGTTACTTAAAAAAAGTTATGAATTTCTTTGCATTATATCGATATATCAAACCAACTGTCATTTATTTTAAAGAAAGATCGCACAGACACTTTTCGAGCAAAAACATTTTTGTTAGGTTATCTGGACACTTTCTGGTCGTCAGATATGAGTGTAACATGTTCATGGTTAATGTGTTGAATTACAGCTGTTATTACTCTGATTGACATGATATCTAGTTTCGGCAATGCCCTGTGCCATGATGTGCTATAATTCATCTAAAGCTATTTTAAAGCTATTTCTTCTGTTATATGCAGTTTAAATAAACTTAATATTAATTGAGAGACTACATTAAATAGTTTTATTGTTACAAAATTCGAAAAATGAAAATGAAAAATGGTGTTTACAAAATTGTGAAAAACAAAATAAGTGGTGACCACCCTAGTTAAAATTAAATGTACCAAAATGATTCATTTATTTATGCTAAGTGTACTACATATATATTTCCATATTTATGTACCGGTACTTAATATATAAATACCCTGCAATTGTTCTTTTGGTATACTTAACCGATATACTTAAAATCTGCTATTTTAAGCAAATTTTTATTTTAAGTATATCTGAACAACCCATTTTGTACTTAATGCACTTTAGTTATCTGGAAATAGTGCTGAAGTTCAACTAAAGATCTATACTTAATATTTCATTGTGCTAAAGTGGAACAATTGCAAGTATACTTTAGGTACACTTTAAATATCTTGTTTTTTAAAGACTGATAGATCATACTATCCTTACTAATAGTGATATAAAAACACAATTTAGGCTTAATATTAAGAAATGTGCATGAAGTACTTAAAATAAAGTTGAATTATAATATTTATATCAGTAAGTCTCAGGTGATATGTTAGTGGATTTGTTGTATATTTTGTATGAAATGAATATATTTTAAATAATTTTGGTATATTTTTTTCACTAAGATAGTTACGTGACTTTCCTCTATAGAAATCTAAATCTTAAAATCTTGATTATGAGTTAAGAAATAATAATAATTAATGTTAAAATGTTATAACTAAAATGGGAACTTATTTCTATATTTGTACTGTAGCCTGATTACATGCATACTGTAAAGTGGCACTTTAGTGTCTTAATACTTTTTTTGAGGACATTTTGTTTAGTTTTATTTCTTGCAGCAAATTCTATTATTGCAAAAAAAGACTCAATCTGTCTGTTACATGTGAAAGTTTATGTAAAATTTGACAGGACAATTATCATTTGATGTTTTCCCCATTCAGGTTCAGCAGCATCCAGAACAAAATATATCTTGATGACATGGAAGATATTGTCATTCTGTCCAAAATCTACTTAAAGTACACACCACTCTTTAAAATTCAAAAGCAGTAAAACATACAGATTGCCTGTTAGTGAAAATGCTTCTATTTTCTTTTTATATACTTAAGGACAGTTACTTTTATTACAAATTATATAATCAGTCTAATTGATTTGTGAGGTTTTTGAATATTAAATATTTCATAATATCACAATATTCCTTGTTTTACTTTTTTTTATCCTAAAACTGTTTATCATTTGTAAATTGAAAGTTAACTTTCAGATCTTCGTTGAGAACTTTTAGACCCCATTATATGATGCTTTTTCCTTTCTCCTCATCACTTTGTCTTTTCTGTGGATTGGCAAACACTGTTAATAAGCATTAGAGGTGCACACACTTTAATTCTTAATTACTTAATAAGAGTATTTACTTACAATTGAATTTACCCTCTTTCAGTTCCTG